>JAESUZ010002282.1:0-544062 GCA_017311185.1 Proteles cristata cristata | reverse complement strand
GTTTTATTTATTTCTAGGAGAGAGAGAGAGAGAGAGCGAGAGCGCGTGAGCAGGGAAGGGTCAGAGAGAGAGGAGTCACAGACTGAAACAGGCTCCAGGCTCTGAGCTGGCAGTCAGCACAGAGCCCGGCGCGGGGCTCAAACCCACGAACCGCGAGATCATGACCTGGGCAAAAGTCGGATGCTTAACCGACTAAGCCACCCGGGCGCCCCTATTCTTTCTGCATTCTATACCCACCCAAAGCTATTGAGAAAAATGATTCTGAGCCACTGTTAATATCCTAAAGTGACTTCTCAATCACTCAGGAAAAGTTAGATTATATTTAGTAGAATTTTAAAAGTAAGTACCTTTTTATAAAATGACCAAAGAAAAAGGATTGCTATATGAGAAAATATTAAAAATATGAAATTGGGCTCTTTTTAAGTGAACAAACCCTATACATTTGTGAAAGACATAGATTAAATTAATATCTTTTTCACTAAATTTTAAAATGTTAGAACAAAGGATCATATTTCAAAACCTCAGTTAAGTAGGTTTAGAATAAGTAAGCCAGAGCACTAGTCCAAATAACAATAATTGTACCCAGGAGATAAAATTTTAAAGGGATTAGACAGCTTTCTACATGGCATATCCATAAAGGAATATTAAGAAAAGGGCAAATCCTCAGGTTAATGAAAGAAAAAATGTTCAGTAGGCAAATAAATATTGCTAATATGTCTGCCGAATACCTAAAACACTATCTATATCTTGTACTGTATTTGTCACATAATGTCCTGTGTTTTGGTATCTGCATAAATGCCTTACTACATTATATACTTCTTAAGGGTAATGATTGACTATTCATTATCTTGGAATGCCATTGATACTCAACAAATATTTCTATAATGAATTAGCTAACAAGTGAGTGAATGAATGGATGAGTGAAAAGTTATCTTTGTACTCTTATACATTTACAGTGCCTTGTACGTAAAATACATGGCAAGTATTTATTGAAAATGAATAAATGAAATAGCCAACGAAACTTTGGAGAATTATCAAGCTGAGCTAGAATGACAAGTCTGTGTTCCTGACCATTATTATATTATACTTCTTTGAAAGTTCAACATGATATATATGACCCAGGTCCCAGTTAGAACATTTAGGCAACCAGATTACCAGTTATTCCTCAATCACTGTCAATAAAGGGAAGCTTACTGTACATGCAAAGAGATCTATCAGTGAAGAATTCTGTTGACTACCAAATATATGATTCCCGAGTTTCTTGAGGGCAGAGGTTGTCATGTTCATGATATAATCCTGCCCTCTTCACTCCCTCATTCCCAACTCTGTTTTCCTTCCATTTCATGGCTAGTACTTAGACATTCAAAAATTCTTCACTTCAACTGAACTTGTACTTTGAATGTTTTTGAAAATAAGCTAAATTTGCAGTATTACCAACCAAGCTAATTGATGAATCTTCATGGATTTATCTAAAATTTTCTAAATCTATTAGAAAACTGGAGTTAGGGAAGTCCAGGTTATTATTTAAAAAAAAAAATACATTCAGTTTTGAGCCAGATTATTTGAAGAAGCAAATAATATTCAAAAACCAGTAGTTGGTCCTCAATAAGACATTAATTCAAGAAAGAGAATCTAAGTGTGATAAGTTGAGATAATAGCTATCAGTGAGGCAAGAAAAAACAAGCATTTATTGGGCCTCTGTTATCTGATAGACACTGAAAATACCAAGAAGTAGAGGATGTGGTTCTTACCATACAGAAGCTTCAAGAATATATAAAAAGTTAAGGAAAAACATTTTAATGCCTATTGGGGAAACCAAAAAATTTGGAGTTATTTTTCCTTTACCCCTTGGGACCAGGATAAAAAGATATTTTCTGCCTAACGTTTGGTGAGAATAGTTTCATTGCAGGAAGTGACAATTCATATAAGAGACACATTTTATACTTAATTTCTTCATGAGAAGAAAATACACAGAAATATATCTTTCTTACGAACTGTATGAATCTGTGAGTGCTCTCCTATCTCTCACAGCATAAAAAATCCATTTGCACAGCCCCCAAATGGTACATTGTAATTTGCTAGTTCAGGGCATTTGACAAAGAAAGTAATCAGCTTTAATTAGAAACAAAATGGATAAAATAATTGTGATTTTGACAATATAGATATTGATAGAATTTTATCTATAGTTTCGATAGATAGTACAGATTAATAAAATGTTTTAGCAAATAATCATTTACCTTAACTTTTAACATAACAAGCTTCTTACAAAACTATCTGTGCTTTACCATTTCCCTGGAGGCAGGAAAAAAATTCAAACATTAATCAGTCACATTTTGTAATTTAGGCTTTAATATGTTTATTTACTTAATTGGTAATTTTTTTTAATATGTACACCCACCCTAAATCAGTCCCATTTGCATTGTATAACAGGTAAAATTAGAAGTGCTGAAATTATAGGTATCAGAAGCAGGGAAAAACAAAAGAAAATATCTACCTGATAGTTACACTGTAATGAGAATCAGAATTCTAGACTATAGGCAGATCAAGCCTCTGAGTTTAATCCTCACATCAGTGAAATGAATACATTAAAGCTTAGTCTGCACCTACCACTGGTTGAGAAGATGCATGTGAAGATTTAGACCAGATAGTAACAGTGATGCCATCAAGCTCCTCATATGTGAAGTGCTGTTTAATTGTAAAACATTGGTATCATGATCATAAAAGTTAGTGTGTTTTGGTTCACAGAGAGTTATTTGTTTCTGACTCAGTGTCTTTCATGATGTTAAGCAAATGTAGACAGTTACTTTTCTGGGAAAGGAGTCAAGTGAAAGGAAAAATCTCAATTTATGTTCTGAGCATTTAATATCATCAGTTTCTGTTTACTGTGATGTTCCATTTTTATCATCTTTACGCATTTCTAAAAATCAAAGTTTTGTTTAGATTGCACCTAATTTCTCTATCTTGTCACAAGGGTTATCTCCATGTTTAAGATGTTTCAAAAAATTCAGATGTTTTTCTCTGTTAAAAAGCATACCTTATAACCCCTTACAGTTTTCTTCTCGTTGTCTACATTGTAATGGAAATTAACATGTTATTTTGTTAAATATAAACACACATTTTATAAATTGTGGATCACCTAATATTTCTCTACCACCAATAATGATAATATTCCCAGTCATGTGGCTGCTATATAATCAATCTATTTAACCATTCCACTAATTTTTATTGTTTAGGTTTTTCGATTTTTTTTCTAATAATGCAGTAAATACCTGTGGAAGATCTTTTAATATCTTCTAAACACTCTATGTACAATGTTTTTTTTTTCTTCTGCAGTAGTACCTGGAAATGTGTAATTTATTTAATGGCATTTGTAAATTATTTGCCTTTCTTACTGTTATTTGTAAGGTGGAGGTGTTTCCTTCTGCTGAAACTTAGTCTTGCCATTTTGCAGAGATGAGAAACAAGTGGAGTTTAGCAGGTAGCTGTCTATTAACAATAAGCCACAGGGTTCAAATTTAATAGTGTCATGCCCTTAACCTGCAAATAGTTTCCTGGTAGTGCTCATGTTACTGCTATAATGTTGAGCCCCACCACTTAACATTTACAAATTCAATTATATATTCTGAGTCAAAGCTCTCTCTCTCTCTCTCTCTCTCTCTCTCACACACACACACACACACACACACACACACACACACACCCTATTTTTTATATAATACAGTCACTATGTGCTCCTAACTAATTCTGATACTTGGTTGTAATAGTAGAAAATTGCTTCAGTCACTGGAGGAAAAGTATCATGTGTTGAATTTATTAAACGACAGTATAGTTTACACCACCCTTGTTTATGATACTATTTTGTCAGCAATTTAGAAGATTTCCAGGGTGATAGTGACTACCTGAAATTTTTTTCTTATGCTTTGACCATAGAACCTTATCCTGCCCAAGATGTAGCACTACTGAAATGGAGACTTTTTGTAACACTACTGAATTGGAGATTTTTGAATCAAATCACGTCAGTTTTAGTAAGGATGATGGTTGATGACAGTACAGTAATGTAGTTAATACGTAGTTCAATAAATTCAATTTTACTTTTCAATAAATAGTAGATGGCCTTTTTTGGCTACAGTTTATTCCTGGAAAATAGATCATTGTTTTCCCCTAAGCACAATGTAAGATCAGGGACAGAGAACCAGATAAGAGAAAAAGGATACTATAAAGGCAGCTATAAATTTCTGTAGTCACATAGAATAGTAAAATTTAAAGGACATCCCATAGAATTCTAGACCTTTGAGGCACCTTAGGGATTATTCACTTCCAGGCATTTCATTTTAGAAATGGGGATACAGGATCCTGCGCAAGATTGGAACCCACGGTCCAACTTCTAGTCGAGGGTCTTTCTTTTCTGCGGCACTGTTAGAAGTCGAGCAAAGACAGACTGACGAATTGTGAAGTGCATATGGAAACAGTACTGTACTTTGTGATTAATGTACCCAATAAAATTAGTGAACTAGATTCACTCTGCATTACTTATCAAATGAACATGAATTTTGTTTTTGTTTTTAGAAGACCTATTGGTAAATCATCTTTAAAAGACCACACAGGAAGCTACATTGATGCTGTTTCTCTACCCCATTGCCCGCTTTTCCCCCACCATCACACGAGTCACCCCATCCTCAACAAAATGTATGATCAAGGCAATTTTAAAGAACAGTGGAAAATGATAAAAATATGTGGTCGTTTAGATTGGTATGCTGATTCAAGGGTCTCTCAGCACCAGTTCAGAAGGGACCGGTCTTTTAACCACCTTGTCAGGTTCGCACACCCTCCACTTATCATTGCCCACATGGACCCTTGCCTTAGAAACAAAGATTGCCTAGGTAACGGTATGGGCAAATGAAGGACTAGTTAGACAACATCAAGTCATGGCTTGAAAAGGGAGAATAAGTTTTGCAATTTCCTCATTCCCATGCGTACTCCCAGCTTTCATGGAAATGTTCTGTAAAAACAATTTATACATTTCAAGGTCACGGTACAGGAAAAAACAGAGCTCAACCTCTTTCCTACCCAAATCATTTATTCTCGCCCTTATTTCTCCTTGGTGTGAACGCTTCAGAACAAAAGGACCATTTCCTTCTTTCTGCTTGCCACAGAAATAGATGGATGTCACTGCCGATATCAACTCCATTCTACTTTGAGACTTAGTCAAGAGAACAGGGACATATCCATCAACACCAAGCTCTAGATCAAAGTTTAAGGAAAATAGAAATCAACCTGTAAAGAAGGCAAACCTTTATATTTCATGCAAAAGTAGCAGAAGCCCTTTTAGACAGAAATGTGTCCTTGCTTTTGCATTATTTGAGAACTGAAGTGTATCACTTTTTTTGAGAACTTGAATTCAATGTATTGCTTTTTCTCAGTGTGTTGGATTTATAAATAGTTTTCCTGCATCCTTTTTTAATGATTCAGCTTAGAGAAGTAAAGATCAGGAAATAACACATAAACAATTTGTCTTGACCATATCATCCATCCTTCTGGGAAAGTCCTAATTCCAATTTTTAACTTTATTTTTTACAGAACTTCTTATTATTTTTTAATGATGAACTGTAGTGTGTGAATCAAGGCAAATCTGAACTTAAATAGCCACTCAAAACAGTTGAAAGAGTAAAACGCTGAATATTACTTCACCTACACATTCTGTATTTCATAATTTACATGCTTATTTATTGTCAAACACCACACTTATCTGAGCACCTTGTATACATTTCCTGAGTTTCTTAAATGATGGCTTTTTATAATTTTAAACTTACTCTTGAATAATAATCATAAAGACACCCATTATACTATAGCTATGCTTAACAATAAGGATGTGATGATGAGATACTAAAATAGTGAAGTAAAACTTTCTGCTTTACATTATTCAGGTTATTATAAGACAGCGGAAGAACTGATAATACTGATTGTTGAGAGGATAGCTAATAAAGCCTGGGGAAATTTGGGGGAAGGTTGAACTTCTGTGTTATTGATTCAGTTTGACTGTCTTCACAACATGCAATGTTAACACATTTCTCATTTTGTCTGTATTGATTTGGCCTTCAGAAAGTTGAAGGAAAAGGTTTTTCCCACCTCTTAAATTTCACTTCTGCCACAAAGTGTTATGCTCCTTCTTACGTTATTTAAAATCATTCCATAAAGCAGTTTTTTAAATATATGTATTGCAAAAATCAACAATCTTACAAAAAGCAACGTGCTTTCCCAAAGTTAAGTTTGGATGTATTAAGACAAATATGGTGCCATCAGATAACTGGAAGAACTCAGGAACAATTTGGAAGAACTGAAATGTGAAATCTATAGTTCTTTCCATGGTGACTAAGAGGCAGAATTGGCTCTTCAGTGTATAAATAATGCAGTGACTCCAGAACCAAATATATGACACTAAGTTTATGATAACCATGTTCTTTGGAAATCATTGCACAGATCATTGTTATTGCCAAAGAAACTTCGTGTAAATTTCTGTTTTCCAAAGATACACCACAAAAGGCAATTTTAAATAGTTTGAACAAAAATACATAGCACCAAACATAATAAACACCCCAAAAGGTCTAATGAACAGTTACCACATGTGGAACTTAGAAAATAGATGCATGCATTATATTTATTTTAACCTAATTACATAAGTATATTGATATTTTTATGTATTTAAATTAAATGCAAGAATCACTTTTAAGGCTCACTTGTTTAAAATAATATTCAGTGGAGAAAGTCTAGGCTAAAAAGAATCAAGGATAGATCCTTTCTGGATATTTTCAGAAAAGATCCTTTTCTGTTCCATACCCAGTATAATAAAAATATTACATATATTACTTTTAATATGGAAAGTATGATGAGTAGTGTTTAAAGCATCATTGTACTAAGTGTTTCAAATGCATCAGGAATTGCTTAATCCTCTGAAGAGGTCTATGAGGTGGGAATTCCTTTACTCCCATTCTTCTGAAGAAACCATCGAGTACTGCAGCTTCATGACCGGCCGCAGCAGCGGTCGGAGGGCCAGGGTTTAAATTCACGTCTGCCTCGAGTGTCCAGCTGGGGCTCTTCAGCATTCTCTTTGTTCCTGGAACCGCAGACGATACAACTTCTGGGTGTCTTACGTTCACATGCGGATTCATAAGCAGTGCTGAAAATCCGCCAACTGAGAAATGATAAAAGAAAGCCACAGACTTTGTGAATAATAGGTTTTGCCAACGACTGCTATTTTTGTGAGTTTCCATATAAATAAGACAGTAAAATCTAATCTTTTCCTCCCTGTAGCTTTGTAATAAAATAGTGTTTCTGGTGAGTTTTGTGGGAAATCGCGGCACTTTCACCCGAGGCTACCGAGCGGTCATCCTGGATATGGCCTTTCTCTACCACGTGGCGTATGTCCTGGTTTGCATGCTGGGCCTCTTTGTCCACGAATTCTTCTATAGCTTCCTGGTGAGTACTTCTCCATGTGGACAATCAGTGCTGAAAAAAATACACAATGCTGCCTCTTCCTTTGATTTTTTTTTTCAAGCAGGTCCTGACATTTAGGACAAATTATGTTATTTTTAGACTTTCTTAGGAAAAGCGTGGATTATTATTATTTTTAATCTCTTCCTCTGAGAAACCACATAGGTGGTGGAATTCTTTATTTCCTCTCTGAGAAGTCACCATTGACCCCACCTCTTGACCCAGGCTTCATATAGCAGCTGCTTTTGGTTTCAGCCAAATCCTTACTTACTTCCCTTTACATTTAGAGAATCCCTAACAGCGTGTAGGGGGTAAAATGGGGATATATTTTTGTAGTACAGGAATCATTGCATTTTGTTTACAACAACAAATATTATTGTAACTTTAGAATAGTGTATACATGAAATGAAGGGAAAACCGCTAACCCAGTAAAAACACAGTGAGTCATTTTAAGTCTTCATTTCAGAATTAATATGTCATTGTTGTTAAGCTTATCCTCCTATATCTAATTCATTAAATGGGTTTGCAGGTTTCTTCTAGAGGTTGTTTTTTTTTTTTTTTTTCAGGTTATCTGTTTTCTGTTTTGCCCCCTACATATAGTCTGTTTTATAGCCATAAACTAGGAGAGGAGACAGTATAAATATGTGATGATGTTTTGAAACCTGAAGCACTACCAGACTGACATCGTGATGCCATAGGAGAGATTTATTTTTATCTCCCACCCATGGCTGGCATGCAGTAGAGAGCACTAGCCAGTAAAATAATTCCTGAAACCTAAGGTGAAGATCTAAAAACGTTATGCTGACCCTATTTGCTTGGGTCATAAGGGACAAATCCATCGCCTGCTGCTTTCCTGTTTTCTAGCAAACCCATGTAGGAGACTGAAAAGAGGCAAATTTTCCATTTACTCTCAAGCACTTGAAAGAGCCCCATGATACAAAACTATCTTCTAGGTAGTTAAGTTAGATTATTCAACAATCAAAAGTAGATTATTTTTTCTGTTCCAGGGATCCAAATGAAGTCCCTGTCTGCTCTAATTTCCCATAAATAAACCACTTTTTAAAACATGCCTGAGATATATAAAGTCTTATTACACCCAGCACTTCTACTGGACCTGTGATGTATAACAAACATTCTGTAATCTTTTTGTGCTTCAACCTTCTCGTCTGTAAAACCAATAGGGATAGGATGATAGACTTGTACTATCAAGATTCATGAAAGAGATAACATAAAAAACATGTAAAATGATGTCTGTAAGTCTTTATGTTTTCCAGGGAAAGACATTTAAGAAAATGTATTTGTGTACTTGAATGATTATACGAGCTGTTGGTAGTAATGTTACTTTACTTCACTTACGCTTATTTTCCAGTTGTATTTTCCTCTTATATTTTATCTTTCAAATCTTACAGTACTGATGCTAATTTGTTTTCACTGGGTTGCTTGTGAAAAGGATACTATCCATATTTTTAAAGTTTAGTTATTTATTTATTTTGTGAGAGCAAGAGAGAGGCAGAGAGAGAGGGAGGGGGAGAAAAATCCCACATGGGGCTCTATCTTACAAACTGTGAGATCACGACCTGGACAAAATCAAGAGCCAGACACTTAACCGACTAGCCCACCCAGGTGCCCCAAGAATATTGTCCATTTTGATGTTTAGAATACTAGGAGGAAATTATAATGGACAAAATGCCAAAATGGCACTTAAGCATATTTTTAAATATACATTGTATTTTTAAAAAATACATGAAGATATATTCCTAGTTATAGCCACAAATACCAATACTTTATCCAAAATAATAAAAGCCACACTCTAGAGTTTTGTTTCAGAATGAATAGAAAGAACCATCAACCTGACCCATGTCAAAACCTTTTTTTGCCTTCCCAAGATTCAGATTCCATGGGAATGGAAGAGGCCCAGAAATATGCATTTTTAACAAACATCCTTCTGAAAATGATAAACTTTTAGAAACCTTTCAGAAGTGACCTAGAGCCCATTGTCAGACCATTTCTTTAAGCCACTTTTGAGTTAAAGTAAAGGAAAATCTCTTATGTCAGTGAAACACTTAAGTAAGTTAAAGAAGTCAGAGTGTCGATAATTTGGAAGTTAATTTGCATTAATTAATTTGTCCTGAAGAACATTGACTTAATTTCTAAAAATTTTTTTAATGTTTTATTTATTTTTGAGAGAGAGAGATAGAGACAGCATGAGCAGGGGAGGGTCAGAGAGAGAGGAAGACACAGAATCCAAAACAGGCTTCAGGCTCTGAGCTGGCTGTCAGCATGGAGCCCGATGTGGGGCTCGAACTCACAAACTGAGATCATGACCTGAGTCGAAGTCGGCCGCTTAACCAACTGAGCCACCCGGGCTCCCCCATTGACTTTATTTCTAGAAGTTTCTGCTCCCTCCAGAACATAAGCGGATAACACAATATCTAAGCAAATTGTATACGATCATGATAAAATATCAACTTCCTAAGGTGAACAAACAAGGTAATATCTTTATGACAATTATTTGCAAGACTAGAATTAAATTGGAGAGTAACTGTATAACCCTCAGTACTCAGAAGAACAGAGTATAAACAAGGCCCTGGTGTTTCCAAAGGGATTCGTGACACTGGTAATGGATCATTTCAACCTGCTCAGAAATTCTAATCAGTGCCCTCAGATAGCAGGAGACAAACCTTAATTATCCCAACTTTCAAAATAGTATTCATTTACAAACAGTTATTTATGCCTTTTTAAGCAAATGTTAATTTATTGCTTTTAACCAGCTTTTGATAATATAACATGTACTTGCTAATGTATAATTTCAACTTAATAATATAGCAATAAATAAAATTGCTCATGGTGTGGACTCCAGATGGCAAACACATACCTAGGTTCTTGACTAATGTGTAGATTTTCTACTACTAAACACAAAATGGATAAAACCAATTAGAGGAAGTGGACATTTAACAAATTGTGTATTACATTTTTTCTTATACTTCTGTTTCCAGAAGTACATACTAATATAATATAATAGGTTTTGCCATTGTTATATCCCATTAGCCAGGAAAGGTGTTTCCATTCCTCAAATATTTTTAAATTTCCTCCCTTTTCTATGGCAGCAGGCTTATAAAATTGTTCTAGTCATTTCACCTTGAATCCCTTGATTAAACAATATGTTTAATGAATCTGTCAATTACTCATCACTTAGGTAAATGTAATTCAGCATTCTCACCTTAGACATTTTACACATTCCACAAGCAAGTGGAGGACATCAGTCAGTCTAAAAATAAGGAATAAGGAGCTAAGTTGGTTAAGTAGAGTATTATAATTTTTCTAAATTCAAATGTGATGCTATGCTATTTCTGTATCTTACAAAATTAAAATTATGTTGGTTATGAAACCAGCACACATTATACACACATTATACACTATGTGAGAATTATCTTTTTGAAAAGCAGTTTATTAATACATCCCAAATATAGAAGAAACATGTAGTTTGGTGCACTTTTAAGGTATCAGGTTATCATTTTTTCGTAGATAAACTAAAATGGCTTGCATGTGTATCCATAATTACCTTCCTGTTTATTCAGCTTTTGCTCCACTGTGTTTTTTTCTTGTTTTGGTTTCTGTTTGTAGCTGTTTGATTTGGTGTACAGAGAAGAGACTCTGCTCAATGTCATAAAGAGTGTCACACGAAATGGCCGCTCCATTATTCTAACTGCAGTTCTGGCTCTCATCCTTGTCTACCTGTTTTCCATTATTGGGTTCCTTTTTCTGAAGGATGACTTCACAATGGAAGTGGATCGACTGAAAAACAGAACTCCTATTACAGGTATTGCTATTACCACCAAATGAGCTTCCTCTCCTGGCAGATATGACTTGTACACAGCTTAAGAGCATTACAGATAAACGCTAATGGAGGAAATGTTTCCTTTGAAAACATGTTCACTGAGAGCTCATGAATGTGCAGTACTCCTCAGCTGTCTTTTAGCCGTCAGTGTGTATAGAAAAATCCTGATATAAGAAACATCATCTGGGCTCAGTCTCAGTAAGAAAGTTTCAACCATGCTGACTATTTTCCAGGAGACAGTCAACAACTTCAGTGTAGGAGAATGGCTTTGGGATTCTCTTCTTCCTCTTTTTTCCTGTCTCCCCCCAAGAACAACATCTAACATCATTCACAACAGTTATTCCACATATGTTTGCTCACAGTACATCATATTATACTTAAATGATTGAAAATGATAAATGTTTTGATTTGGAAACTATCAGGAAGTAAGAAATTTGCTATTGAAAAAATGCTCAACATACAGTCATTAAGGCGCTCCTACGTGGCTATCACAAGTTCTGTATAATGTTTATTTCTGTTGTCTGACGGGTTACACGTCATCCATTTACACTTATTGTGATTCTCGTGGTGTGAGGGCTTATTCTTTCCATCTTACTTTGAATTTTTATTTATCATGCTTTCTAATGGTTTCTTCTTTCCCCTTTCCCACCCTTCTTTGTTTGGGTTAAATTTCTTTGTTACTCTTTTTCCTCTTGTGCTTTGCTGGATACAAATCATAGTTCTGCACTTTGCTGTTTGTTTCTCTGGGTGCTTCTACTGCCTATGAGTTGTAGAGAATGGAAACCACAGAATGACTCTCCTCTCAAGCCATTAAATTTAAAGGTATGATATAATTAGTGGTGACTTATAAACACTATTCTTTCTTGCCTTTAACAAATATCTCTTGATTATTAAATTGATGACAGATGGTAGTTTCTTTCTTAGAATATGGGCTAATTAAGTGATGTTTGGATCTGTTATTAAGTCTAAGTAATCAAAGCACAGAATAGAAATGTCATATACATAGATCAAAAGTTATTAAACTGGAGACTGAATTTCAAACCTACGTATTCATCTTTATTCAGAGGAACATGAAATATTTTGTTACTGCCTTTCCTGTTCTCCCATAAATGTTACTTGTTCCAGAATTTTACAGGCATAAATATTTAAAGGAAGAGCTCATATCCCTAAGTAGCCTCCCAAACTATCTGTGGATCATAAACAAAAATCTTCAGGTTTTAACTTTTTACTGTTTACCAGGCATGATAACAATGTGTTACTCAGTACTGGGAGAGTCTGAAGCTGAAGAATCACAATTCCCGAATCCAAATGTATACAACAGTTATATGAATCTAGTTGTAAATATTTTTGTGTTATTAAAAAGTATGTTAGTGTCATTATGAACATATCTTCCTTAGAAATCTAAAAGGGGCGCATCGGTGGCTTGGTTGGTTAAGTGTCTGACTTCAGCTCAGGTCATGATCTCGCAGTGCATGGCTTTGAGCCCTGGGTCAGGCTCTGTGCTGACCGCTCAGAGCCTAGAGCCTGCTTCAGATTCTGTGTCTCCCTTTCTCCCTGCCCCTCCCCCACTCACACTCTGTCTTTCAAAAATGAATAAACATTAAAATTTTTTTGTTTTCATTGTTTTAAATTTAGTTTTATTTTTTAATGTTTATTTTTGAGAGAGAGACAGAGGATGAACAGGGGCACGAGAGGAGCAGAGAAAGGGGGAGACACTGAATCCAAAGTAGGCTGTGAGCTGTCAGCACAGAGCCGGATCTGGGGCTTGAACTCACAAACCATGAGGTCATGACCTGAGCCAAAGTGGGACACTTAACTGACTGAGCCACCCAGGTGCCCCAGAAAAAGTCTTTTTGTTTTAAATATAAAAATATCTTTTTTCTTACAAAACAGGCAGCATTAGACCTAAAATGTCAAGGTCTTTATTAAAAATTTGCATATTTGCATTAAAAGCTGTTAAATAAGAGAAAGCATACTATGAAAATCTAGCATACGAGAACAGCTGGTAGAATTAAACTCTTGATTCTTCATAGGTTGAGAATTTTTGTTGCATAGGGCTGAGAGTCCATGCGAAAACGTGCCCTGGAAAAAGCGCCCTTGTTTTCATAATATTTTTAATTATTTAATTCGTAAACCCATCTGTCTATTGATAAATAGCATCAAGTTCATTTTTTTCAAGTACCGAACACTATTTGCTCCCAAAGCTGAGTGAACGCTTATTGAGGATAACATGCCTAGAGAGCAATTGAAGTCTGTAGGGCAGACATGCACAGTTGTTCAGGAAGTCGGAAGTAGTCAGGGGAAAGCCAGGAAGTGGGAACAAGAGGGGAGGTTGGGAGTTTTAGAGCCTGTGACCGTGCATCGCAGACACATAGGAGAATGGAGATTGGATCATTTGCAAATGACATTGGGAATGTAGGGAAATGCAGATTCTACCTCTGGGACTCAAGGCCCCATCGCTCCACAGAGGAAACAGCTGCCTCAGGGGGCTGGGGGAGGGGGGAAGTCTCTGTCTTAGAAAAGCCCAGTGAGTCAGAGAGAAGGTTCTGTCCGCAAGCAGAGGCTACAGTGTTTCTCCTGTGTTCTTGCTTCCACTTTCAGTGGTGCCCTCCGGCTTCCCATCCACATTTCCTCTCACCTAGGAGACTGTAGGAACATCCTAGGCGGCTTCCCCACCTTCAGCCTCTTCTCCCCGCCCAGTTTATTCATTGTGACCTCCGACTGATTCAAAAACTGCTGGGATCCGCACTTGCTGTGAGATGCTCGGTATAAAACAGTAGCCTGGCAGCTCAGGCCACTCTGCTCCCACGTCTGTGCCTTTGCTGGCCTCTGTGCCTTTTGTCATACAAACTGCACCTGGAATTCCCCCTCCCGCTAGCCCCCCCCATCTTTCCGTGTGTGAATCCCATGTCTTCTTTAGATTAATCCTTCTCCAAAATGCTTTCCGTTTGTTTGTTTTTTCCTAGAATTCACTTCTCTTTCATAATGCACTATATTACATTAACTGTGCATTACTTCTTCGACTCAACTGTAATGCGGTCTTTGCCCCTCAGTATTCCCAAATTGTCAGGTCTCTAAGATCTGGACTTTGGACCCTCAGAGCCCAGCATGGAGTCGGTAAATATTAAATAAGGGAATGGCCACCAGGTCACATTCAGAAACCCCATCTCTCTCCTTCTCTGACCACCAGAAACCGACTCCAGCACGAAATGGTGCACCTGCCATTTCCCCTAAGCTTGCCACAGTCAAGGGCCAAGGAAAGATGGAGGTGCGTGAGTGGCCTCCCTTCCCTGAGTGGACTCCGTCTTCCTCAGCTTCAGGCCTTAGGTGGCAGGCAACCCCAGGCCTGGCCCGTCTCCCAGTCATGCGTCCCAACTCCAGCTCCCATTTGTCACTTCTGCCCTCATCTCCTTAGAGAATCAGGGTACCATGGCGTGGCGTTGCTCTGATGCACTTGAGTATTTCCTCAACCCTTTGTATATACTCATGAACTTACTCCTGTCCCTCCATCTTACAGACTGTCCTCGATGACTCTGTTTGAAAAATCGGCTTCAGAAGTATGAACCTCTTTACTTTGTATTTGTTACTAACAACAACAAAAAATTTACAAAGCGTTTCTCATACAGATAGGAAGGTTACCATTTTCTGTTCCATTCTGGCCAGGGAAAGATGTCAAGCAGATGGACCTTGGGAATTAAGGAAGAAAAGAAAGATCCTGAATAGGATCTGGCAGAAGATTCTTACATTTTAAACCCTGTTCCCTAGAGCCCTCCCCCCCCCCATCTTTACTGTTAGAACTGCCACTACCTGCAAGTCTCTACCTGCTGTGGGGACTGATTAGTGGCTTAGAGTTGGGGAAACCAACTGCTTTGGGGGAAATGTGCTCTGGCATTCCAAGACTGAATACTGAACGCATTTGGCCATGGAAGCATTGTTGCACATGGTGGTTAAGTTCTGCATTATTATTAATACTTTATCTCTGCCACTTCAACAAGGTATAAAAGGCTTTTAGTGGGTTGCCTCCTGAATCTACTCTCTCTTTATAAAATTGCTTCAGCACACAAAACTGTGCTTAGAGTTCTGAGCCAACTTCCTAAAAGACTTAAGATCACAGCTAAGTTGAAGTTGTAGTGCTTTTTATTCATTTCTTGTCATTTACATATTTGTCTCTATACCGTGTTCTAATTTGTGTGTTCTCAGGTAGTAATGAAGTTCCTACTATGACTTTAACTTCAATAATGGGAACATGTGAAAAGGACAACTGCTCACCCACATTACCGGCTTCAAATACAGGTCTGTAAAAAGGATCCCAGAACAGTACAAACCTGATACTTTGTAGTTATGTTTACTGCTAAAAGACTTGCTCTAAGAATTTCATGGTGGGTTGAAATAGAATCATGGAGGGTAAAAGAACCAGAAAGTTTCAAACTAGAGAAAGGATTCCCATTATTCGTCATTTTGCATCCCCACCCCATTCCTTATATTATTTCTATTCATGAGAATTTATCAGATTTACCTTGTGGATACCTGCTGCTAAAAATATGATTACCAGATTGCAAACCCATGCCTCACCAAGACCCTTATAACTATATAGCCTTTAACAAAGAATCTGGAAATGCACAGACTTAGAACTCAAACAGCTTGGCATAATCCTGGACTTCCCACTTTCTAGCACTCTTAGATATGTTACGCAAATTTCCTAGACTTTGTTCAGATGGTTTGCCCAGAGTGGGAGGGAGGGAGGGAGCAGACAGAGAGACAGAGAGAATATGATACTTTCCCTGCTTCCAAAGGAGCAAATGGAACCATGCTCATAAAAAGAATTTTTGAAACTCTAAATTGTTCTCAATGGTTTGGAAACTGTGGCATATGTGAAATTTAGTGAACTGTAAAAGGAATTAGTGATCTCTTTCCAGAATCAGCAGTGAGTTAGGGAGTATATATCTTTAAATATTTCAAGAGTTTTATATATAAGAAAGGAGTGGGTTCAGTCTGTGTTACACTGTGAAGGGCAGCATTGGACTCAGGGAAGATGAGGGAAGGAAGAGTTAATAAGGAAAGTGTAAGGATGGAGTTCCCCATTTCCATCTGGGAGCACATCGTTCATCTGATCGTAATGATAGCGGTGTCTTTCTTAAGTTGCCTTTTTCCTTGAGATGTTGGATTGTTGCATGAGGAAATATGGATAGTCCCTTTGGCGAATGAAATGTTTCAACCTTTATGACCTAAAGGGAGAAATAAACACATATACATTCCATCCCAGTGTCCCAGTAGCCAGAGGAACTGTGAACACCTGCCTCCCAGGCTTCTTTCCCCCCCTGAGCCCTGATTACCGGCACAAGGCTTCCAAACAACAAACCAGCTCATTCCTTGCTTGTGTAGCTTTACTGGGCTCTGAAATTTCTAAAATCCTGTTACATGCAACCTCCAGTTTAAACATTTCCAATTTCCTCAGCCTTCCTCACATATTATAGCAGTGACTCTTGATGTAACCCTCCAGGGCAAGAAGCTGAGTGGTGTTATCTTACTCTGGACAGTCAAATTGGGAATCACACCCTATCCTTGACCCAGATTTGGCTGACTCTTGGCTAAAATGCCATTCTTCACTGATACGGCTATTAAGCCATAAATGTCTATCCTATACTTGTGTAACTGGGAGTTTGGAATTTCAAGTATAAAACGATGCATTTATTTTTACTTATTTCTGCCACCCATAATCCAGGGCCATCTCAGTTTGTTCTGGAAATAGACGAGGAGTTGTTTGACGGGGTGACCTCTAGGTTTCCAGGACCTTCCAGTTCTGACATGCCACAGGCCTCGTGGTATCTTTATGGATCCTGATTCTGTTAAGCAATATGTTTATTCTCTCTTATGTCATCCTCAAGTTGATAAGCTGTAGAACAGGGATTGGCAAACTATGGCCCGTGGGGAAATTTGACTTGCCACCTGTTTTTGTACAGTCCTCGGGCTAAGACTGCAAAGACTAGTTTTAACATTTTTAAAAAGTATTTTCTTTAAAGAAAAAGATGCATTGGAGACTTTGTGTCACCCACAAAGACCAAAAAATTTCCCATCTGGCTCTTTAGAAAAAAAATTGCCCACCTCTGCTAAGGAAGATTTTTATTAAAGGCACTAGAAATGTTGCATAGGACAGTGCCAAGGTCAAAATCTTTAGCATGCTACTAGAAACATGCTTTCAGACTCACATAGTCATGTTCTGTACAATTCTTCAGCCAATAGAACTCTGTCTTAAATAAACTATCAGTTAGCCCATGTTTCTCCATCTTTAAAAAAGATGCCAAAAGCATCTTGCCAAAGCCCAAACACATAATGTCTGTCACATCCCCAGTTTGAGGCTCATGTGAACCCATACTGGTTTGTCTTGATGCCACCTTCTTCCCAAACCATCCTTTTAATGATCCATTTTGCTATGTTATCATGAGGATCGGCATCAAGCTCAGTTGTCAGTAGTTCACAGAATCTGTCACAATCTCAAATTCAGGTCTATAAATGCTCCTCTCCTTTTATTATGCATGATTTTAAAAGAAATATAGCAGCTATTTCAAAACCTCGGGTATAGTTTAAATAGCTATGTAAAATTAAATTGCTCTTAGGATCTTTAGGCCATCTTGAACTTCACTTCATTGTCACCAGAACTTGTTATCTTCTTTTCAGTTCAATATTCTTTCTTCTTAACAACATGAAAAGTAATAGGTTAAAAAGTTTAGTTTCTTTTTAGCACAAATATTCTAACAACATGGTCCCAAGTATATAGTAACCCAATTCCTGCCTTGCTCTTCTATCTCTGAATATTACCTTAAAATTATTACCTTTATGTTAAAGCAAATGCACTTAAATGATAGTTTGATTTTAAGAAAAGAATATTACGTTGCCAGTGAGCCAACCACAAAGCCAGTGTTCTTCCTGCCAGAGACTATAAAGATGGTGGACCCAGGGGCCCAGCACGGCAGCTAAACTAATGATGCTCATCCCCAGAATGGGCGCAGGAAGCTCCTAAGACTCAGGGAAATGGCTGCCAGAGGCTCTGGTGCTGGGCTGAGACCTTCCCAGTCACGCATGCTGAGAGCCTATCCCAGGACGTGTCTGCCCAGCTCCGTACACCCGTACAGATGGTCGGCTTTATATAATTATTATCAGTAATCACCCAGACATTCAATTGTAAGTGTCTTATGTACTGTTACTAATTGTGACATTTTGATCTAACATTTTAAAAAAATGAAGTGAGGGGCGCCTGGGTGGCTTAGTCGGTTAAGAGTCTGACTTTCGCTTAGGTCGTGATCTCGCGGTTCGTGGGTTCGAGCCCCGCGTCAGGCTCTGTGCTGACTGCCAGCTCAGAGCCTGGAGCCTGTTTCAGCCTGTGACTCCCTCTCTCTCTGACCCTCCCCTGCTCACGCTGTCTCTCTCTCTCCTAGAAATAAGTAAAACACTAAAAAAAAATAATAATAAAATAAAATAATAAAAAAATGAAGTGAGTATTTTTGTACAACAAGAAATTCATGAAGTCAATTCAGTACAAATGCTGATGGCATTAATAATTATAAAATCTTCATTCATTCCTTCATACAGCAGTATTTGTTGAGCTGTACTATGGCCAGCCAGCATGCTAGGTGTTCAGGACATGGTACTGAATAGACACACATTGGCTATAGGTAGAGCAAACAGAAAGGCCTTTCTGAGGAGGGATTATTCAAATTGAGACTTGGAGCATGAGAAGGAGCCAGTCACACCAAGGGGAGTGCAAGTACATTCCAGGCACAGGGAACAGCATGGGTGAGGGCTCTGAGGCACGTCAAGGATATAGAGAGATGCTCTTAATTATCCTCACGTTATGGGTAAAAACACTGAAAGCACAAACGTTGAGCAAGGTCACAATAGCTGGTAGACTAATCAAGACCTCCAATTCCAAGGCCCATCCTCCAGTCTTCTAAGTTTTATTGTCTTCTAGTTAAAGGATTAACTGGGAGGGATGCTAGGGGCATCTGATGAATAGAGGCCGGGGATTCTGCTAAACATCCTGTAATGCTCAGGACAGGCCGCTCAGCAAAGAGCGATCCAGCCTAAAATATCAATGGTGTTGAGGATGAGAAACTCCATTCCATCCCAAAGTCCATTTGGATACTGGTTTACAACTCTGAACACAAGCTCATAAAAGGCTACTCATAAAAACCTCTACAACCTGTGACTCACCTATTACCGGAAGAAGAGAACTTCCCTTTTCTGGATAGGCAGATGGGGACAATTCTTCCAGGCTTATGACACCAGAAGCAAAGTCTTCATTTTCTTAGGCTCCACCTGTGCTGAGAGCAGGGAGAGGTAGGTATGATTTTGCAGGCAAGCACCCAGAGAATGGAGATGAGGATAGTGGAGGCATGTCAGCGAGGGGTGACAGGGACCCTGTTGGGAGCCAGAGCTGAATGGTGATCATTCCTAAATCAGTGTTTAAAACTGCAAGAATGCCTGTATTAACAAGTCTACTCTTTCCTTGTACCCATTTTGCATGTGGCCTGGTTAAGTGATAAAGTTCATGGGACTGAAAAGTCCACAGATTTGCTCCTCTAGCCGTAGCCACCTTTAAATCATGGCCACATGAATTTAACTGCAAAAGCAGAATAAAAACCAGAAGCTGGTGTTTGGTGTGTACCATGTGTCTGTCACTGAGATTTAAAAATAACTTTCTATGTCTAAGATCAAAATTAAATTTTAACTTGCAAACCCTAGCATGCATTTGTGACAGCCTTGGTTTGTTACCTTGTGGACAGCAGGCCCACGTTACAAAGGCCCTGACACATACCCAGCGCCAGAATAGCAAACCTCGTGGTGATTGGGAAGCCCGGCGGCCCATCCCCGAGGATGCTGCAGCAGATGCAGGTAGGCTCATTGTCCCAGGAGCCGCACATTCGCATGGTAACTGGCAACCAACTGTGGCTGGAAAAAAATAAAATAGAAAGAACTTTTATTTCATTTGCTGTAGACCTACCTGACTTCTTAGACAAATATAATCACTTACCAAAGAAATACCAGAAAAATTTAATAACTGATTTTCTAGAAAAGGGAGGGCTTTTTTAGGCAACTTACAAAATATAGTTACAATTATTTTCTGAGGAAGGGTCATTCAAATGTACAAAAAAGGGAGGAAGCTCACAGATTTCTCACACTAATGAGTAATTCTAACGTGACATGTTTTGGTATTTTACTTTAATGAAAAAGACTGAGGAATAGCAGAAACCAATCAGCTTTAGCACCACTCTACATTTTGGCTTCCCACTGGGGGCCTTGCATTTTAATCTCTTTTTCTAGTTAAACATTTTAAAAAAGAATTTCCATAATGAAGCCATTGTAATTAAAGTTTAAAACTAACAAACAAGAAGGGTCCAAATGCACTCAGGCTTTCAGATATATATCCCAGTGATAATCTTGTTTCTAAAAAATTATTTTAAAATGGATAATTTAATTATTAAGGCAGAAAAAAATAGCCTTATTAACAACTCTATTCAAGCATGACCAATATTTGAAAAAACTTATAGGCTAACACCTCAGATCAGAGCCAGTCGAAAATGTTTTTATTCCTTTCTTCATATAAAACACTTTAATATCATTTATGAATTAAGAAAAACTACTAATACTCAACTGAAAAGGAGCATAATTTAATGTCATACTGTCCACGTATCAAGTTTGTTATATTAAAACTATACCTTTGCATAAGATTTTATAGCCATCCATCACCAATAATGATAATTATAATACCTAGATTTGTTATCCTCATGTGCCAAGCGATGTTCTAAGTTCCTTACAAGTGTATGTTTAGCTTTTTTAAGTGTGTCTGCATTACACATCTATTTTCACGAATTCTTTCCTTTTGCCTCTACACAAGCCTGTGCTATCACTTCTTTTTTCCCTAAAGTTTGTTTGTTTGTTTGTTTGTTTGTTTATTCATTTATTTATTTAGAGAGAACAGAGAGCCCCCAGTTTCTCTCCCAAGCTTTATCTTCCACTCCTCTATATGCTGGTTTATTTGATCTTCATCACATAGGTGAATATTTTTCTACTTCTCGGGCTCTGTGGCCATTCCATGTGAATGCCTCTCTGCTACTGTTTTAATTCATTGAATATTCAAGGGAAATTCAGAGGCTTCTTCCCTCTCATTATCCCTAGTATTAAGTGTTCTCCCTATTCTGATTTCTTTGTACCACTTCTGTGGCTTTAAATGCATGTTAATTTGCCTTGTAAATTAAGTAAATGTTTTATCTCATACTATTTCATCAGCTAGTTGATAAACCACCTTGCCCCTATTTAACATTCTCCAGCGGCTCCTCTTGGCTTTCAGATAAACTTGAAGCCCTTTATCTGGGTGTAGGAGTCTCTCCATAATAAACAGTTCCCTTCCTGTTTTTCTTCTCACAGTTGGCTATGGACACCAAAGGCCCGGTCATTCTAATGCACCCGCAGTTCCTCAAGCACCCCACATATGTCCATGCCTGTTTGCCTTTGCTCATCCCACTTTATCTGCCTGGAATGTCTTTGCTGATATTACTGGCCAGGCATGTGTCTCTTTCAGTATTCAACTCAAGATGAATACTGAGAGATGCTGTCCCCAGCACCCCCATTCCTGTGAGATGCACACCACCCTGCCTGCGCAGTGCATTGTCTTTGTTCACCTGCCGACCCACCTTCCCTAGGAAACCATAAATCTCATAGGGGCCCCCATACTCTCCCCTCCCCACGTGTATACCCAGCACCTAGCTCAGGGTCTGTTGAGGCAGTGAAATGAGGCAGGTTTGGCATAGGGAAGGCGAGGTGGTTATGTAGGTAGGTCTCCACAAGGTGGCATTTACATAGATGAATTTACTGTGACTCAGGGCCTGGCTTTCAGCCTGAAGGCCTGGGAACTTGGCTTAACATATTGCGAATAAATCTATCTCACAAAGATAGAGCCTTATTGACCAAGCTCGTGGAGGCTGCTATATAAAACTAGCGTGGCTCCGCACCGGTTATTATGGAATGAATATCAATTGTTGTCATTGACCTGACCTGGGTGTTCTCCCTGTTTACATGTCACACAGAAAGTCAATACTCTCATTATATATATTTGCAGCCAATGCATTTTATTTTACAATGGCTAATCATGTGAATTGTGTGTGGATTTTACTGGCTCACCTGTGAGAGAATGAACAATCTCATTCTTAAATTCTTGGGGAGAGATGGGAGGACTTTCATGTGGCATCATCTATGGACTGATCAATCTGGCACGTAATTGAGTCATTAGTAAACATTTATGTGACATGACCAGGTGTTCCTGATTGAATAGATGAATGTGGATCCCGCCACTAAAAAGAAGATTGCTTTCGTTGAAAGTCTAACTATAGCAAAGTAGCATAAAGACGTTTTCCATATGGCCTCGTTACTAGAAAATCATATTTCTCTTTTGAAATTACTTTAATTCCCTTACACATTTTTAAATGTTTTTTTTTTCATGTTTATTTATTTATTTTGAGAGAGAGAGAGAACAAGGGAGTGGCAGAGAGAGAGGAAGAGAGAGAATCCCAAGCAGGTTCCATGCTGTGAGCACAGAGCCTGACATTCATTCTCACAAACCAGATCATGATCCGAGCTGGAACCAAGAATCGGACGCTTGGGGGCGCCTGGCTGGCTCAGTCGATTAAGCATCTGACTTCAGCTCAGGTCATGATCTCACGTGTGTTCGATCCCCTCATCGGCCTCTGTGCTGACTGCCAGCTCAGAGCCTGGGCCTGTTTCAGTCTGTGACTCCCTCTCTCTCTGACCCTCCCCTGCTCACGCTGTCTCTCTCTCTCTCTCTCTCTCTCTCTCTCTCTCAGAAATTAAAAAAACAAACAAAAAAAGAACATTAAAAGAACTGGACACTTAGTGGAAGGAACCACCCAGGCTCCCCCTTTCTCCCGCATTTCTAACTGGTTTTCTTCGTGGTCTTCCTAGTCATCAGGCTAGAACCCACCTTCAAGTGTCCGGAGACCTAACTAGCGTGCTGCACACGGAGCTTTCTCCGTCTGCCTTGTCTCTTTCTCTGCTCTGCTGCCCCCACAAGCCTCACCTCTTCCCTACTTCTCCTTCCTCCAAAAGCAGTTTTATTTCTTCTGCTTTCTACATCAGAATGTGCCTTGAGGCTCACCTCAAAGGAAAGTGGTCTGGCGCAGACTCTGCTGCTAGCTCTGAAGTTGCGCTCCGTGCTTGCTTGTCTCTGACTCCAGTCCTCCTCTCCAGGTATATGTTTATGTTTTAAAAAGAAACCACTCTTAATAAGGTGAAATTATTGGGATCCCCTATCCATGAGAAGTTAAAGTCAGTTCACAAGACGAAGATCAACCTTTTTGTAACAAAGTACCAAACAGGCTCTTGGTAATGGATCATGTAGACAAAATTAGACTTTCTTTCTTTCTTTTTCCCCCTCTGGTTGTTTCCATACTCCTGCCTTGACATATACACCATGACTCTACAATTCCAAAATCCAATGCCACTATGGTTCTTTAACCTTGTAACAAGAAAAATACGTTTCTGCCCACTTATCAGTTTTAGAAAATCCTGATTCTAATATCTAATTCAGTATGAACTTTTCACTATTTTAAATACCTGGGAAATTAGTACCAAGTCTGGTAACCTTACCTTTCAGCAAAATAAGACCAGGAATTTTTCTGTATTTTTTTCTGTCTCCCCATTTCTTCCTAAATATTTTCACATAAATACATTCACATACATACATATGCTTCTCCCATAGCTCAGTGCTCAACATTAAAAGAGCTTAGGGGCACCTGGGTAGCTCAGTCAGTTAAGGGTCCAACTCTTGATTGGGGCTCAGGTTGTGAGATCGAGCCCTATGTCAAGCTTCACACTGACCTTTGAGCCTGCTTAAGATTCTCTCTCTCCTTCTCTCCCTGCCGATCCCCACCAATCGTGTGTGTGTGTGTGTGTGTGTGTGTGTGTGTGTGTGTGTACACGCTATCTCTCTCTAAAATAAAAAAAGTATATATATACATAAAATAAAATAGGTTAGGGCAGAAATAATATCTGCCCTAATTTTTAAGCACCTACTAGGTGTATGCTAATCTCTCTTCAGTGTTTTACATATTCTTAATATAAGGTTCTGAAGGGTTTCACCCTTAATCAGACCTCCCCATTTTACAGATGAGGATATTGAGGTCAAGGGATGGCCAAAGTCTCAGTATTGGAACAAAGTAGAATTTGAAGCCACGGCCATCTAGCCGCCTTACACATGCCTCCCCACTTGCAATATCTTTGCCTCCTGGGTGAGCTGTTTTCCTGAGCCCTTACCACAGCCTCCCACACTACAGCAATGCACAAGGAATACTCGCTTTCTTATATTTTGTGCTTTTCATCCTGTGATTTTTGACTGATGGAAGAAAACAAGTATTTCAGAATCCCATTGCGTGGCCTTCTCAGTCTGTGTCAGTCACATGCTGCAACATTTAATGTGGGTTATGTGATTTTGAAAAATTGTGTTGTGGCACTGTTATAATGAAATTGATGTTCGGAAGTAGACGATAGCATATTTAAAAACATGAGTTTAATGCAGTGTTTAATTTGTGTGTTTTCATAGCAGATGAAGAGTATGAAGATGGAATTGAAAGGACGTGTGACACACTGCTAATGTGCATTGTCACTGTCCTGAACCAGGGCCTCAGGAATGGCGGCGGCGTGGGAGACGTTCTGAGAAGGCCATCGAAAGATGTAAGCTGGAGACCAAATATTTTTTTCAAGAAGAATATCATCATTTTTCATAGTTTATTTGTTTAGAGAGAGAGAGAGCACGTAAGCACAAGCAGAGGAGGGGCAGAGAGCAGGAGAGAAAAAAGAATCCCAAGCAGGCTCTGCGCTGTCAGCACTGAGCCCCATGGAGGGCTCAAACTCAGGAACTGTGAGATCATGAGCTGCGCTGAAACCAAGAGCTGCATACTTAACCGACTGAGCCACCCAGGCACCCCGAACATAATCACTTTGTAGACTTTCTTAATAGCATTTACAATATGGTTTTTGTTTTCAGGATACTGTATCATGTCTTTTGCTTTCAAAGTATAACGGTGGCCATTAAAACCAATTAATTATATACTAGAATTACACAGAGATAGCTAATGTACTAAAAAAAAAAATCTATGTATGTTATGAGAAGTTTCCAAACTTAAACTGTGTATTGTATTACAGCAACGAGATTATGCCTACAAACTTTATCGAGGAGTTAATTGTTACGGAAATAACAGAAACTAGGCTGCTTCTTATCAGTCTTCTCAGGCATGAAGATTGTACTCTTTGTCTCCGAATAGTAATAGCCGCCATTATTTATCCATGATGAATATAAACCTTGAACAAATTCTAACATGATTTCATATTTTAAAATGGCAAGGCTGAAAAATTTCTCATTAGCTGCAAAAATCTCAAGCGTCAGACTGGAGGTTTAAAAAAAAAAAAATCACAGTTCTCCAGTCGGCCAGCCATACCATATTGTCAGTTCATCTAATGGTGCCTCTTCTATGAAGGAGCTGGATCAGTCTCTAATGTGTGTTTTCAGACTGTCCGTCAAATAGAAGTAACCTGGAGCTGTGTGTACTTGACCCTGTGAGGCCAAGAACAAAATCTACTCTAAAAACTGACAAAAAAAAAAAAAAAAAAAACACATTAGGTCCTCTTAAGCTCCCTAATCACTGACCTTTGGAGTTGCTACTTGTGTACCTTTCATACAGCTTCTGGGAGAGGGTCCCAATGTGCCAAAATGCAGTTAGCCGAATGATACAGGTTTTTAATAAAAGGTAGGTCCCTGATTGTTGGGAGAGGTAGAAGTCCTAGAGAATGCACGGGCTTCTGGGACACAGATGTGACATTTATTTCACAGCACTTAAGGAAAAGAATATGAAGGTAGAAAGTGTGTGTCATTTTTCTCCCAACTTGGAGTACTATTTATATTTATTCAGGAAACATTTATCAAATACATTCTCTATGTTAGACAATATGCCAAAGCAACTTGCCTTGAAAATATGTATATATATTGATATACTTTATTTCAGGAGCCCTTGTTTGCTGCCCGAGTGGTGTATGACCTTCTTTTTTACTTCATTGTTATCATCATCGTTCTTAACTTGATTTTTGGTGTTATCATTGATACTTTTGCTGATCTCAGAAGTGAAAAACAGAAAAAGGAAGAAATTCTAAAGACAACATGTTTCATCTGTGGTAAGTGTTCTCAGGATACTAAAATAATAGATGAAGAAACTGTCCTGGAAGAAGGAGGGGCTGAAATGATTTTTATTTGTCATGCTTTGGGAAAAATAATTTCAGAATGAAAGCTGGACAAAAATTATGTAACCGAGCATTGGACTAGGGTTCTCTGCTTATAGAGATTTAGCAGAAATAGAAGAAATTATAGAATAGAAGAATTATATCCGAAAGCTATGTTGTCATTATTTCTGCAATTTTCATGAATCTCTGACTGTAGCATGTGTTGCAAAATTTCTAAAGGTTACACCAACTGGGAAACAGATTTTTAATCACAATAACATATTGATTAAATGACAGAATGATTTTTATTTTATTTTACTAGATTATGAATCTACAGATGATTTTTCTAGCAGCTTGAAATTCTGTTCACTGACTATAGTCTCTCAGTTTTCTCTCTCTCTCTCTCTCTCTCTCTCTCTCTCTCTCTCACACACACACACACACACACACACACACACACACACACACACAGTACCTCACACCTCGTACTCTCCTCTCCTTCCCCTACTGTTAGCTCTCTCAGACTCACCCAACTTTCTCCTTGCCTCATGATTCTTTTCGTCTCTACCCTAGTCTCAATATACCAAAGCCCTTTCTGGCTTTGGTTGTCTCTGTAACTGCCCTAGCACCCTAGAATCCTTCCCCCTCCTTGAATATCACCAAGTCCAGGTTACCTTCACCATCTATTTTAGCATGCTGAGCTGAAGAATTGTTGCTTAAAGTCACAAAACAAGCGTAACAGCTTCACTACAACATTATTCTCTGTAACTCAAACTGGGCCCTCAGTAAATCCCATTTCCTCCTTGGCTCACTTTCTGTCCACATCTCATTCTCCTCCGTGGGTCTTCCAAAGCTTTCCAGCATTCCTCCAACACTTGGAGGTGTACTAAATAATGAACTGTAACAGTGAACTGTCTTCCAAGGAAACAAACATGAGTTGGATATGGCCCTCTGCAGGGTGCTCACAACTTATTGTGGAACACAAACACAATAGGTATCATTGCTATTTAATGTGTTCAGAGACATAACAGAGAAGTTCACAGCCTCTTATACCCCTTCTGGCTGTGGCAAGGGGCAAAGAAAGAGTGAGGAAAGACTTTAAGAAGAAATGGTCACTAAACTGATAGTAAAAAGTGGAAGGTAATTAGCCATATTAAAATGGGTAGAAGCAGAGAGAGACCAGAATAAGAACAGGCATGGAGGGAAGAACAACACAATGAGAGTCTTCAGTGACTCTCAGGAGCTCAGTGTTGCTGGAGCATGAATCTCAGAGCAGAGCATGCCCAAGGAGGAGATTCACCAGATCATATGTGGCCTTTTATGTTAAAAAAAAAAAAAACTTAGATTTTATCCTGTAGACTTATAGAGGATGCTTAACCATTAAAGAATTTAAGTAGAGGAGTACAGGGTCTAATTTTTGTTTTAGAGCAATAGAGCAGCTACGAGAGGTTGCTTGCCAGGACACAGTCCAAGTGAAAAGTGATGAGACCTTGATGCAGGAGAGTTAGGTTGGCAGTCGTAAAGGTAGAGGACCGGGTCATGAAATATTTAGAGACAGAATTTTTAAATCTCAGTGGTTAGGAATGGATATGAAAGATAGTTTGGTGCCTGGGTGGCAGGTCATACCAACAGTTGAATTTAAGAAGAAAAGGAGAAGAAACATTTAGAGAGGAATATGCTGAGTTTGGCTTCAGAAATACTGAACTTGCAGCATGCACTGAACACCCCAGTGAGACACACCCAGCACAGAGGTCAGCATGGGCCTGAGCCTCAGGGAATGAGCCTCCACTGAAGACAGTAGTTGGGCAATCTTTAGCCTGTGTGTGGAACAGGAGTGTGGAGAAAGACTTCGGAGGGGGAAGGAGAAGATGGGTCAGCGTGGGATATATTAGCACTGAAGAGTTAGGAGAGAAAGACGGTCACACACACACACACACACACACACACACACACACACACACACACACACGTCCAGTCAGAATGGTGTGAGGAGAACCAGGAATGTGTGGCTTGTGGACATGAGGGGGGGGTACAGGCTCAGGAAGATAGTGACTGATTATCAACCATTTCAAAGCACAGAATGGCCAGAGACATATTAACCCAAGGAGAGCCTTTGGTGACTGAAGATAAAGATGGAGAACTTTCCACAAGGATAAGTTGCACAATGCTGGGGAGAGACTTGCTGGAAGGAAATGAGGCAGAAAGAAGAGTCTTGTCTTTCTATATCTAGATTAGATGGAGGGAAGCAAGATTGGTATGGAGCCAGGGATTGTACTCGATGTACAATAATTTGGGGATTTGGGGAAGAGAAGTGTTATATGGAAGCATGAGTCCCATGGAGGAAATGAAAACACTGCCCTTGAAAATCTTTCCGTGTGTCACATGATCTTGCTTCCATGATACTTCATTTAAGCCTTTTTCTTCATGATCATAATAATTATTATCTCCATACTCAACCTTGGAAGAAAGGGTTCTTTGGAAGGATGTGTCAGGAAGATGTGAGCTTCATTTGAGGACGTGATCCTGTCTCCTGTTTTCTAACCACAAGAAACATAAATAGCAAAACAAGCCCATCACTTAACCACTATTTCTGCTCCTCTCAACTTTCTCTTTGCTGCCAAAATTCTCTTTGGCTTTTCACAGTTATTAAAGAAACCTATAACCTATATATTCCTTAAAACATCACAGTAACCCTCATTGCCAAATTGAATGGTTCTCAGCTCTCCCCATTAATTTCCTGCTGGCCTTTCCTTCTGCCTTGGATTGTTCATCCTCTGGTTCCATCACAAGGCCAATGTCTTTTCCCAACCACTGGATAAGCAATTTGCACTTTATCATTGACTTCTTGTCTCTTCTCTCTGCCCTCTTCTTTAATACCACCTTTATGCAGATTATTGTCAAATGTGCAACCACAGCTCTAACCTCTCTCCAGGCTTTTATCCTTTGTTTTCGATTATTGACTGACACCTATGCAGGCATGACTTCCTGGCAGCCAAATTTACCATGTCTAAAAACCAGCACATCCTGACTTCCCATCGGCTTCCTCTGACCTAACAATGTATCCTGACCTCCACGTTGCAGCTGATGATATCCCGCAGTGCTGTCGGTTATCTGGGCTGGGAGCTTCTCCATCATTTTTAGCATCTCCTTTGTCCTGTTCTAGGTGCACTTGTTGCCCTGTGCTAATGAATGAGACTCTCCCAGTCTCATTCACTTCCTCCCACACATCCCACAGCTGCACCTTGATTTTTCAGACTCACCTTGGCTCACACCCAAAAATGTCCTGCTCGATGCTGCCAGATTAATTTTTCCAGTTTGAATTCACCATTTTCTTACTCAAAAGGCTATCAGTAGCATTGCACAGTCTGTAACTTTAACATTCCAAATGTCCTGGCATGTAAGGTGCTCCACAATCAGGCTCCTTCTTTTTTTTTTTTTTTTTTCCACCTTTCCATCCAATGTTCTCCTGTTTATAGCTCCACTTCCAGCCTAACTGCATTACTTATCTTTAATATAGAGACTCTCCACGTGTACTCAGTTATGGTATTTCCATTTGGAATGCCCAAACTCCTTAGCTATTGAACTCCAACCCTCTGTCTAAGACCAGCTCTAATGCAATTATTCCATGAAGCTTTCTCTGATTTCACTACCCAGCAGCAAGCCCTCACATCCACACTTAGCTCTGTGGTACTCTACATAGTTTTTTCCTTGTCCTATCTCTATTGGATGCCATGCACTATCATATCATAGAAAGGGCATGGACTTTACAGTTATGTGGAACACTGGTTCCACATCTTGGATATGGGATCTTGGCCAAGTTTACTTTCACCTTGAACTATTGTTCCCTTATCTGGAAAGTAGGGAATATAATGCCATCTTGTGAAGTTTGGGTGAGTATAATTGAGATCATGTATGTCAAAATTCCTAGCTCAATGCTTAGCTGAGTAAGCCTTCAGTGCACATTAATTTCCCTTCTTTAAGAGATCCAGATTCATACCTTATTTATTTTTATGCTTCCATAGTATGTATTGGGAACCATTCATAAATATTTGCTGAATGACTATTCAGTAAATCAGCCCAAATTAGCATTATCTCTACTTTTTTAAATTTTTCTTAGTGTTTATTTCTTTTTGAGACAGTAAGAGAGACAGAGAACAAGCAAGGGAAGGGCAGAGAGAGAGGGAGACACAGAATCTGAAGCAGGCTCCAGGCTGTGAACTGTCAGCATAGAGCCTGATGCAGGGCTTGAGGTCATGAAATATGAGACCATGACCTGAGCCAATGTTGGATGCTTGACCAACTGAGCCATCCAGGCACCTCATCTTATCTCTATATTTATGCGACTTATTTCCTGCAAAAGGAAGATAAAGTGGGTAAATACTAAACTGACATATTACTATGGACAAAAGCGTGGGTGTATCAATTCCAAGTTATTCTGAATTTTCTCACATTCAGGGTATTGTTTCTGTGGCTTATGCATTCCCACAGAGATAAAGGGTCATCTATCAGGAGGCATAAAGAGATATTAGATCAATATGGTCTATTTTCCAGAAGCTTCACATTTATTCTAAAATTTGAGAGGCCATTTAAGTAATTTAACCTAAGAGTAAATGCAAAGAGTATTTTTTAATGCTTATTTATTTTTGAGAGAGAGAGAGAGAGAAAGACAGCATGAGCAGGGGAGAGGCAGAGAGAGTGGGAGACACAGAATCTGAAGCAGGCTCCAGGCTCTGAGCTGCCAGCACAGAGTGTGATACGGGGCTCGAACTCATGAGCCATGAAATCATAACCTAAGCTGAAGTTGAATGCTTAAACGACTGAGCCACCCAGGCACCCCAAGAGTATTTTTGTATTAGAACAAATAGTATGCTATAAAAGAAAGCAAATTTAATGTGAACATTTAAAATAATATAGAATTTTTTTAAATTTTGCAATGTAATCCCGAGGAACTTTCAGCTATTAATCCCTGTGACCTCAGTAGCATAAAGGTTCTCTACTCTCTGCCCTCAAAGAAACTTCAGCAGAAATGTGTGAGAAGCATTATGAGAATGCATATCTAGATATGCATTTCATTCCTGGAATTGCTTACCACATATAAGCTCTAATATGTACCATATATATTATAAGAACTTAATTACAAGAATGATTTAAGCAGTTGGGATATTTGGGGGTTATACCAGTAGGCTATAATACAATTGTGATTACTTGATCGATGATTCTGGAAGAGTTGAGTATTAAGTTGTGATCTAAAGAGAGATAGTATCAAACAACAGAGGAGAGAATCTCCGCAGTAGGAGAGAATGGTCTCCAGCAGCACACATACCTAGTGACACCCATAGTGGCAATCGAGGAGGAAGTAGGTTCTGTGACAGGCAAAGAGAGCAGATGGGACGTTCCTAGCCTTGAAGACAGTGCCCAGATGTGTGAGCGTTTTGACTCAGAAAACAATTGCTAGTGATCCAGAAGGCGGTCTTGATAGGGTGATGATTAGCAGATGACAGAGCTGGGGCGGTAGCGCAGGCACAAATTGGCACTGGTATCCATATTAATTATTAATTCTGAGTTACCAGCGGCTGAAAATCCAGTGAGAGGGAGATGTTGACAGGCCAGATGTGACAAAATAACAAAATGGGGAAAGGATTGATGGTAGTCTGGTGCCTAGATTTAAAGATCTTTCTGGGTGATTTCATAGGAGACAAAGCCTACACTGTCAGCGAGAGGCAATGTGTTCTTCTCTCAGCATATTGGTTCTTTACTTCTGCATTAAGGTCATTTATACATTTATTTGCACAGTAATTACTTATTGAGTGTCTACTATGTGCCAGAGTATTGCAGTGAGCACAGCTGGACAAAATTTACTGCCATAATGGAGCTTATTTCCCAGTATACACAGAAGGCATGATGCCAAGGGCTATGCAGAAAAATAAATCTGAGAAGAGGAGTAGACAGGCATGCCTGGGTGATGGGTCAGTATGAGCCCTCACCTTAGTCATACTGTGTGGGAAATATGACATAGGTATTCTGAAATGTTTGTGTTGAGCCCACAAAGTTCCTTTTATCCTTCCTTTCTTTTTGCCTTGGTCATCTTTTTCAGTACTGTGGCTTTCATTGTTCATTTTATGTTATTTATCCTTGAATTTGTGTATTAAACCTTGACATCTCTGTTCAGAATTTCTAGTTGGACCTAGCAGCCCAACACTGGTTGTTCGACAGATATCATAAACTCAACACATCCCAAAGCAAACATATCTTCCGCCAAAGTCTCTTCTTTTTTTCCCTTCTTGCTGTGGTGATGTTACATAAATTCAGTCATTCACGTCAGAAAGTTTAGGGTCATTCTTGATTGCTCCTCAATCTATACCTCTGATTGGATATCAAGCCCTCTTAAGTTTTCATTCTAAAACTTCTCTTTAATCTCTCTCCTTATTCATTTTTCAGTTACTCTGTCAATGTTCGTTGAACGCCTACTGTTTTCCAGATACTATGCCCAGTGCTGATAAAACAAAAATAAATCAGCTCCTGCAGTGGTAGAGGCTGTAATAGAAATAGACAGATTTTGGTAACAGTGTTATGGGAACAGGGAGGATCCACTAGCCGGTTGTGTCTGTGTGAGTCAGTGATAGTAGTGAAGCTGGGTCTTGAAGAAGGGATAGGGAAGGGAGGAGATGAAGGCATAGAGTTTTCAAAGGACTTGGTTTGTGTGGGGAATGGTAAGAAAGTCAGAGTCACTCTAAGAAATGTGCACAGAGTAGATTGTCAGAGCCTGAGTCTGAGGATGACTTCAAGTTCCCTGGTTGACAAAGACTTCATTAACAGAGGTGAAGAAGAAGAGCTAAAGAAACAAATGTTGGATGAGTGTGACATGCACATAAGCTACCCAGCATGATTTCCCCAGTGGGCAGCGGGAAATAGAACCTGAAGTTGAGAAAAAAGGTCAGTGCTGGGGACGCCTCACCAGTGTGAGGACGCTCGAAACCATGGCAATGGCCAATGAGGTTTAGCGAGCGAGAACCTCTGAAGCTGAAAGACAACCAGCCCCCCTCTTTTACATCCTCCACTGCCCCAGCGCCCTGCTCTCCCTACCCTCAGCCTCTTCGCTCTGTCTTCCCCTAAATCCTACCACACAAAGTTGCACAGCTCTGAGCATGCAGGTCTCCACTTTAGGATAAAGTGCAGTCTCCGTTGCTTTGCACTTAAAGCTCTTCACGCTTTGTGCCAAATACGCCATTTCATCTTCATCTCCAAATGTTCCTTTCAGAGAAATTGATGGTCCCCCAAACAGGGTATCCACTTTCTTCTCTACCATCGCCCCACCATTTCCTCTGCCCGGGAGGCAAAAGAACATGGCTTTAGAGCCAGAAATTTTTTATTTAAATACCAACCGACTTTTCTACTACCGAGAGGTGTTAACTTGAGCAATGTACCGAATTCCTCTGAATCGGTTTCCTCACGTGCTGAAAGGTCAGATTGGATTACTGTAATTATAAGAGCATATTTAGACATCCCTACATTGTTGTCAGCACAAATAGGTGCTCAATGAAAATTAAGTAGCTTTTATTACCATTCGTCTCTTTTCCACTTGCCATAATCCTGTTTCAAGGCTAGACATTTAAAGCTTTACACCTCTTTGAAACCTTTTTAAATGTCACAGTTCATTTTGTCCTCCTCTGTGCTTCCTTGGCAATTTATCATCACTTCAGGATATAACACAAGTTTTCTGTTTCCTCTGCCATATTACAGATTCATTAATAGTAGACACATTATTTTTTATAGCTCTATGTACTTTTCAACAGGAAAGTAATTGTTTGAACTGAATTCTGGGAAAATCTACTTTAACATTCTCTCTCTGTCTCTCTCTCTCTGTCTCTGTCTCTGTCTCTCTCTCTGTAGCTCTTTTGAGATATATGCCTTACAACACACCCATTTGAAGTATATAAGCCAGTGGGTTTTAGTATATATACATTCAGAGTCATGCATCCATCATCACACTCAATATTTTCATTGATTGCCCTCAAAAGGAGCCTTGTATCCCTTAGCGTCACCTCCCCCCCATCCCCAATCTTTCCTCCTCCCCAGTCTGCGGCAACCATTGATCTACTTTCTGTCTCTGTAGATTCGCCAATCCTGGACATTTTACATAAATGAAATCATAGAATATGTGGCCTTTGGTGACCTGCTTCTTTTACTTAATATGATGTTTTCAAGACTCATGTTGTAACACGTGTCACTACTTCATTCCTTTTTATTGCAGAAAATTCCATTGTATGATATGCCATATTATTTATCTTTTCATTAGTTGATGAGTGTTTAGATTGCTTCTACTATTATTATGAATAATGCTATTGTGAATAATGCTGCTGTGAACATTCATGTTCTAATTTTTGTGCAAACATATGTTTTCAGTTCTTCTGGTTAGGCACCTCAAGTGGAATTGCTGGGTTGCATGGCAACTCTATGTTTAAACTTTTGAGGAGTTGCCAAACTGTGCACTACCTGACAATGAAAAAGAATGGAATCTTGCCGTTTACAACAACATGGATGGAACTAGAGGGTATTATGCTAAGTGAAATAAGTCAGAGAAAGACAGGTATCATATGTTTTCACTCATAGGTGGAATTTGAGAAACTTAACAGAAGACCATGGGGGAAGGGAAAAGGATAGGGAAAAAAATGTTCCAAACAGAGAGGGAAGCAAACCATAAGAGACTCTTAAATACAGAGAACAAACTGAGGGTGGATGGGGGAGAGGGGAAAACGGGCAATGGGCACTGAGGAGGGCACTTGTTGGGGTGAGCACTGGGTATTGTATGTAAGCGATGAACCACTGGAATCTACCCCCAAAGCCAAGAGCGCACTGTACACACTGCATGTTAGCTGACTTGACAATTGTATTTAAAAATATATATAAAAAATAAAAAATAAAAATATATATAAAAAATAAAGTGCTTTAGGAAATAAAAATAAAGTAGCTGCACTATTTTAGATTCCCACCAGCTGGGTATGAGGGCTCCAGTCCATCCACATCATCACTGAGATTTGTTATTAATCTGTTTTTGATTATAGTCATCCAAGTGGAATAATGTTTTATTAGTGAAGTATTCTTAATTCATTCAATAAATACTGTATTCAGTGGTACCCAGATACCAATCTAAGCTATAGGACTATTGGTGAAGGAAAAAAGACAACTGTGTCTGCTCATAGGCACATAATAAATAGTAAACATAGTAAGTTCTTATCTGAGCTCCTGGATAAATTGGCATTCCTTTCTTTTGTGCTGATTAGCAGGCAGGCTTTTTCTTGCACAATCATTTTTCCCTGTTTATCTTAGACTTGTGGTCTGGTTTAATTTCACGACTTTGATATGGCTGTGTTCAGTCTGCTGGGAGGTTGATAAGCACTCTAGGAAAGAGAATAAAAGAAAAAGACTGACTGAGGGTGTTGGCAAAAGGGAAGGGACAGGTTGTAGGATTAAATAGGGTGATCAAGTTAAGTGACACGGAGAAGGTGAGATTTGAGCAGAAGGTGAGCAAAGTTCACTGAAGAGACAGCAGAAGAGTAGAAGAAGCCACCAGACCAGAGACCCTGAAGCAGGAGTCTGCATTGCCAAGAACAAGGAGGCCAGTGTGGCCGCATGAGAGTTAGCAAGGGGCGGAGAGTAGGAGACAAGGTTGGAGAGGTTATAGGGCATAATAGTGTGCAGCTTAGCAAGTAGATATTACACGGGATATACTAATACCCCACAATTGTTCGTTATTTATCTGAAATTAAAACTTGGCATCAACCCAGCATCCTGTATTTTTCTGGCAACCCTAATCATAGGCCATTGTAAGGCCTTTGACCTTTACTTTGAGTTGAAAAAGAACCACTGCAGGGTTTGGAACAGAGGAGAGACACAACCTACTTAGGTTTTTGAAATATCGCTGTGGCTGCTGTGTTGGGAAGAGGCCAACCCAGAGAGTTAAAGCGGAAACGAGGAGGCCAGGGAGGCTATTGCAGCTGTCCGGGTGAGAGATGATGAAGGCTCAGATAAGAGAGGTAGGTGGCTGTGGAGGTGGGGAGGAGTGGCCAGATTCTAGATACCTGTTGAAGGTAGACCCAAAAGGATTTCAACATGAATTGGATATGGATGAGAGAAAGAGAGGATTCAAGGATGACTCCTCAGTTTTTGGCTTGAACGACTGGAAGACTGGGGTTGCCATGGAATGAAGGGGCGGACTGTGGGTGGAGCAGTTTGGGGGAAGAATATGGATTTTATTTGGGCCATGCTGAGCTGATGATGGGTCTAATAAGATGAGGCGTCACCATCAGCCTCATCTAATTTTATGGTATTTTCCATTAAGATGTCCAGTAATGTAGTAGAAAAGGTCACCCTTTCACTAGGAATAGATTTTGTGTTTTACTTATTGTGTGTTATATCTTATTATTTAAAGAGTCTTCTTCATGCCTGAATGGCTTCAAAAAAAAAAATGCTTAGGAAAGAAGAGCCAGGATTGGAATCCAATTTCCTAGTTTCTTCTCCAGTATCTGAACTGCAAAACCAGACTGAATCCCAACGTCCCATTTTACTTGGCAATCTAACTCATTTTTCCATAGATGTTTTTCTTCATCTCCATTCACTTTCTTTCATCTACTCTTCAGTCCTTGAAAGAAAAGATTCTTGCTGTGCAGAAGCTCTCCTCAGTGTCCTTCCAGCAGCTGAAAATCTGCCCTGGATATTGAACAGACCATCCCCTCCTTAAAATGCCAGGAACACCATAATCTAAGGGCTGGATAAGTCAGAGTCCTTACTGCACTCAGAGCAGAGATCACTGTGGATGTTAGCTTGCCCTTCGCTGATTACAAGTGGTTTTCAAGATGATTCTCTCAGCTGCCTTTCCTCTTTTTACCCAAGTTCCTGGATAAAATAACTTCTTTTCCTCTCCTGATTAGCAAGCATGTCTTTTCTTGCACAATCATTTTTACTTCTTCTGCTTAGACTTGTGGTCCAGTTTCATTGGAAAGTTTTGGTATGGCTATATTTTAAATTGTCTGCAAAGTTACATCTATAACAGGACCGTACATTTCCAAGGATCCATTGGGCAGGGAGTGGAGGAGGGTGGAGAATGTTGTTTGAGAAGAAATCTATAAACTATGGCCTTTCTTTCCTGGAGGTCTTGTGTACTGTGTTGTTTTAATCATAACATTCTAAATTTGCACACTCACAGAAAGCATTCTCTTTCACATAATTATTGTGTTTTGGTTTTTGCTGGGAAGTACGTGCTGATTAAGTGACAAATCACATACATTGTGTTTTCTGTGTTTTGCAGGACTTGAGAGGGACAAGTTTGATAATAAAACTGTTTCATTTGAAGAGCACATCAAGTCAGAACACAACATGTGGCATTATTTGTACTTCCTAGTCCTGGTGAAGGTTAAGGACCCCACCGAATACACTGGGCCTGAAAGTTATGTGGCTCAAATGATTGTGGTGAGTGATCAGAGCGTTTTAACCCATGACTATGTTGCATTTTGTGTACTTTCCCCGTCTCTACCCTACCCTTCTTCCAAAATGGAAAAGTTCTCCCAATCATTTGGTTAACTTCCAAATAGGACTGTCAATCTCGGAAGAATCCTCAGGCTAACTAACTCACGGGTTCCCAGTGGACTTCTTGGTTTTATAAACCAAATCTAAGTCTCAAGGGCACAGATGACATTTATGGAAGAATTCTCTGTACAGTGAATAGCACCATCTCAGTCATGTTCGTCATCTTCTGACCCCATGTCTTTGCTAATGTCTCAGTTCCCCAAATCTGGAACTTTCCCACTGGCAAATATGAACAGAAGATGTATACTTTAAGAAATTCCTTGAATTTCAGAAATCAAGAGTTTAAGAAATTAAACTGCGTTTGGGAAGGGTATAACATTTGCTCTCAATGGGAGAACGCTGTCTTCCTGTCTATACAATTTGGACTGTGCGTAACGATTGGCACCAATTCTGCCATACTGACTTGCTGATAACTCCTTCTTAAGATCAGTAGCAGGGGCACCTGGGTGGCTCGGTCAGTTAAACATCTGACTTCGGCTCAGGTCATGATCTCACGGTTCGCGGGTTCGAGCCCCGCATCGGGCTCTGTGCTGACAGCTAGCTCAGAGCCTGAAACCTGTCTTTGGATTCTGTGTCTCCCTCTCTCTCTGACCCTCACCCGCTCACACTGTCTCTCTCTTTCTCAGAAATAAATTAAAAACATAAAAATAAAAAAAAGATCAGTAGCAGAGGCTGTTGCTGTCGTCTGTGATTTGGAGTTTCTCCTGTTTCATTAGAAGATTAAAACTAAGTGGCTTAAAGAGAAGTTTAAGTTACAGCTTAAGGTATCATGACACGCATTCTGTATTATTGCATTCAGTATAAATTCTTGTATTCTTATAATAAACATAGCCATATGTTGGATTTTTTTCCTCAAAAATCTTCTTACAAAATTGTGTTCACTATTGGAGAAGGAGGCTTTAGTACTGGCTGCCCAGTACGAACGATAGCATTTAGGAAACACCAATGCCAAAGCTTCAGAGAGCCAGGTGACAGTGGCTCTGTGTCCTTCCTTCTGTGAGCTGGTCATGTACATAGCAGGACATATACTGCAGTAGAGGAAGCAACCAAAGAGCATGTTTGGAGGGTAACATCTTACTAAGTACAAGTAAATATTGCAGTAATTTATCTTACCTGACAATATTTATGTGTCACAGGAGAGCTACATGTAAATTGAACTTTTATTATTCCACATTTTTATCTTTTCTTCTTTTTGACTTGCATCCTCCTCTAACTTGTTCATTGTGCCTAGTAGTTTGCATCCTACTATGCAGTTGTCATTCTTTATGTGACAGTGGGTAGAACTTATTCTCCATGTTTCCTTTTTTGCCCTCTCTCCCATCTACATTAGGAAAAAAAAGTTAATCGGTTTGAAGATAGGCATTCATAGTCATTATTTATACATTCTTGATCTCAAGATGCTCAGGGACCATCTATGTGAAGTATTTTGTGTCTGTTTACTGGAGAAAAAACATGTAGAGCATTATGTTTAAAATGAAACCTCACATTACTACATTTTTATCAAAATTTGAGTAAGTATAATTAATTTATATTTACTGGGCATCCACTGTGTCCCTTGGACTAAAAGATTTTGGAGAATACACAGAAGAGTCTGACACATTCCTTCTCTACCAGGGAATTTAGAGTTTAATAAGAGGAAGAAAGGAATAGCAACCAAAAAGTAGCATAGGCCAAGTTCCCCAAGAGTGGAGCAAATGAAAATCTGTGAAGGCTTAAAGATATAGAGTGACATCCAACTGGGAGGTGGTAGAAGGGAGTGTGTGTGTGTGTGTGTGTGTGTGTGTGTGTGTGTGTGTGTGTGTGCTGGGGGGCAGCACAGAGTAGGATTTGTGCACATTGGGGGTGTCTGTTGGATTACGAGTGAGTTCCTGTAAGAGGGGGCATCCTGAACGAAGGCACACAGGTAGAACACGCAGACATTCAGGGGACACTGGCACAGAACCCACTTGTAAAGAAGCCCTGAGAGATATTATGGGGACTTTTGAGTAATAAGTGTCAGTTTGGGCCATCATTTCATCAGGAATGGGAAGCCCCTGAAGGATTTCACTACAGGAATGATGTGGCCTAGGACAGTCATCAGGCAGTGGTACATAGGCTGGTTGGGAGAGGGGAAAGATGAAATCAGACACCGTATTTGGCAGTTGATGAGATTAGGAGTGGGGGACAAAATGAGCCCAAGATACCTGATATTGTGAGCCTGGTCCCTGAGAGAAAGGTGGTGGGTATCAGAGTCAGAAGGTCTTCTGCAAGAGGATAAGCTGGTCAGGGAAGAACACTTATGATTGTAAAAAAAGACTAGAAGCAAAGTCATAAATTAGGAGGGACAGGGCAGTAACGACAACATGAGCCTTAGAACCAGAAAGATCTGGGCTTAAACCTTAGCTCTGTCACTTATTTGCTGGGTGGTCTGGGATATCTTGGGCAAATCTTTGAACTTACCATACAGGGCCTCTGTGTTCTCATCCAAAAGGGAGAAAATTGCTGTGACATCAGTGAGATGATATGTTAAACGTGGCTAGCACTGGAGGTACTCGGTAATTGACAGTCTTTACTGTGACCATCCACACGAGTGACAGTTGAAGCCCTCAAATTAGAGAGATGAGAGAAGGGAGAGTATGTAACAAGAAAAGCAGAGAAAGCCAGAGCCAGAACATGGGGGATTCCCCCATTCAGGAAAAAAGAAAGACACATAAAACAAGTAGAAAGGAAGACAATAACAAGGGCAAAAGGAGAGCCAGGAAGTAGAGTATGTCAAAAGCCAAGCCTTGCAATGTCAGTTTCAACAGCATCAGTTGCTGCAGAGAGGCCATAAAGAAGGCACAAGTCAGACAGAGCCTTTGGGTTTTGTAATAAGGAAATCACAGGTGGCTTTTACCATAAAACAGTGCTGACCTCTCTTAAGCCTTAACATTAAAATCAGCATTTGGCCAGGCACCTGTACATGAATTTTTAAATGCCCACATCCATGTTTCTGTCCATCCTTTTCCCTCAGCTCTCTCCAGAACCGTGACGCGAGGGAGGAGAGCGCGTAAGCTCATTCCAGTCTGAGCTGTCTCATTCTCATCCAAGCAGGGCACATCCAAGACAACCAGCACTGTTTCTGAATTTCAATGGCCAGGAGAAGGAAGAGTGAAATTATTAAGCTCAGGACTGATGGAAACAAAAAGTCATTTGCACCAAAGACTGTTCATTTACTGGAATCACCTTTCTGGAAAAGTTCAAAATATCTGTAGCTAATGAATCCAATTTAGAAAGGCTGTGACTCTAAACTCTGTGGAGATTATGGTCTTGAAATCCTGATCTTCCGAAAGAGAGAGACAGACAGAGAGAGAAGATTTTAGAGCACATAGCAAGTTGAATCACATCTATAACTCAGTTCAAGCTGTGTATCTTTTCTCTCTCCAAGCCAGAGGTAACTACTTTTAATAGTTTGGTAGGAAATCTTCCAGACATTTTCCTACCACCTTTATTTTTGCTCCTTAAAAATAGCTTCATTTACCAAGCTGATTTAAGTGCTTGTTTATCAGTAGAGCTTTGAAAGCTTTAAATTCTTCATAATTGATGTAGCTCTTACCCTCAAGGATTTATGCAAAGGAAAATGAGGAAGTTCCTCATATTCACAAGACAACTCATCTGAATTCTGCCACACCGCCGAAGTACATCTGATTTGTACTTTGGGACCCTTAGGAAGTGCCTCCTTCCTTTTGGTGACGTGAGGAAAGCAAGAATATAACAATCAGGGGATATTTCTCCCTTCTATATAGTTTTTCACCTCTAGTGCATCAACTTTATTACTCTGTCAATATAGAATATTTATATCAATATGCATTAAAACATACATTGTAAATACATCTCTTTCTAGAGGTTAGAATCTAAATATACTTGTTCCTCTACATCCATCCAGTGATAGGCTCAACACTCTGAAATATGAAAAAATTTAAACCTCCCTTGCCCTTGCCTTCAGACATGACAGTAAGCCATTTGAGTATCAGCCACTGTGAGTACCTGAGTGAACGCGAAGCATCTTCTGGGATATTGTTAGGGGAGATGTGAGTTGATCAAGGTACTGGGGGAATATATTTTCTCCTGGCAAGTGAGCCCTCAGTTTGGATAAGAGAATTGATATTTTGAGCTAGTATTTACTGGGAACAGAAAACGAGCAGAGAAAAGGAAGGCCCATGCTGGAAAGTAAAGGTAATGAAAGGGAATCCAGTAAACTGGAGGGAAGGGTATAAAAGGATAAATCCTCCAGCCTGTACCAGTAATGGTCTTTGAGTATCGCTAAGCCCTTTCGTGTCTCCCATTACCTAAAGGATGATGACTGAGGAGGAACAAACAAAATAGAGATCATTAGAAAAAGTGCCCAAGGCTTTTAGATGTTTCTCTAACATTTTGAGGACATTTTCAGATTTTCAGTGTTCATTTACTGAAATATGACAGTGGCCTTTGGGGATATTTAGTACTTACTTTGGCAAACAGAGGGGTCAAAACTGCAGGTGGTGTGAGAGGTGCGTTGTGCGTGTTCAGAGAACCACTGCCTTGCCGGTGTGCTCAGATCGACTGGGCTGCAACCGAGACCCTGGCTGGCCACCCCCATCAGCGCGGGTTTTTGGGGATCACTTCCTCATTTTAGTACGTGACACTCTTCCACTCTTCCACTTACTTGACTCTTAACTAAAAACTGTTTCCGGCTAGCATGACCATTGATGTCAACTAGGACGATTGAACTCATGCTTTTGTTAACATAACAATGGTCTTGACACTAAAAATAGTTATAAGTTTCTTGAAGGCCACAATGGAGAAGAGAGTAACCCTTGGTCCTTTGTAATAGCAGGGCAGGTAGTATCTGTAATATGCCTTAAAGTCAATTTCATGAACAGTGAGTGCTTCCCGTATCCTACCAGAAGTGTTACCGGTTAGATACCTAAGGATAAGTGAGAGATAGTCTCTTTCCCCCAGGAAGCTCAAAATGTTTACTAAATGAATAATAAAATAACGAGTCAATTAACAAATGAATGGTCTCTTCTTAGCCCTCCAGTTGTGGGACATAATTTACAGAAAGATACACCAAAAGAGCTGCAAGGAGTTTGGAACGTGAATTTCTCATTAGTCAAACATCATCTTCCGCTCTTTTAAATCAGGAGACAAAGATGCAGCAGGAAGGCTTAGGCCACTGGAACCAAGTATGATATATGATCCCATGGTGATTAGAAGTCACGTGGCTGATGAGAGAGACAAGACGATTTAGTCCTCGCTTGCAATGTTTCTCAAAGCTGGTCCCTCCCATACTCGCCCCTGTGCTCAGGAGTGTGCCTGAGGCTGCTCTCCTGGCAGAGGAGTAGGCATGTGCAGTGAGGGTCTTGCAACGTAACTCATAGTTAAGAATAAATTCTTTCCAGGGGCGTCTGGGTGGCTCAGTCAGTTGAGTGTCAGACTTCAGCTCCAGTCATGATCTTGTGAGTTTGAGCCCCACGTCAGGCTCTGTGCTGACAGCTCAGAGCCTGGATCCTGCTTCAGATTCTGTGTCTCTGTCTCTCTCTGCTCCTCCCCCACTTATACTCAGTCTCTTTCTCCCTCAAAAATAAATAAACATTAAAAAAAAAGGAATAAATTCTTCCTGAGGCACCTGGGTGGCTTAGTCGTTAACCTCACAACTTCAGCTCAGGTCAGAATCTCATGGGTCAGGCTCTGCGCTGACAGCTCAGAACCTGGAGCCTGCTTCTTGTTCTGTGTCTCCTTCTTTCTCTGCCCCTCCCCTGCTCATGTTCTTTCTCTCTCTCTCCTCTCTCTCTCTCTCAAACATAAATAAACATTAAGAAAAAAAAAAGAATGAATTCTTCCTTACAGTAATGTATTGAGACTTCAGAAAGAGAGGGGTGGTCTTTTCAGTGAGATAGGAAAGAAATCTCTTTAGTCACCCGTTAGTAACAATGTTCCAGATGTTGTGTTCTGTGTCTATAACTCAAAATCAATCTTGTTTATTATTAAACCTTGTTTCGAGCCGTAGCTGTTGGAGGGGGAGATGTTTGGGCTCATGAAAGACATCGAATCTTCTAGGCTTTGTATGCAACCCTCCTGTCTTAGCACCATTTGCCAATTTAATTTCTGCATTATTATGTGCCATAACTATAAAATTATATGTTCTGATTCTATTGTTTCTAATTTATGCTAATTGTGTAATTGGATCTAATTAAGCCAATTATGTAACTGCTCAATCTTTAAAACCTATTTTAAAGACGTTAGAACTTCATAAGACATTGCTAAAAATGTTTACATTTCAAGACAAACCAAGGGCCTCTGCAGCTCAGAATGCACAATTAGGAAGCAAATATATATTTTGAGGGAGATGACATCTTCACTTTCCATATTTGAAGTGTAGACATGTGTCTGGGATCCTTTTCAGTTTCCAACTCTGGATTTTATTTGTCATCATGGGGTCTATCCTCTGCATTATTCTAATTTTTGATTCAGTGGTCACATGTAATATCTATGAGTTACCACATTTTTGTGCATGTAAACATCTATCTTCTTTTTAGTTTGTAAAACAGAGGTCGAAATGGTAAGTACTTAATAGGGTGGCTCAAAGACTCTCCTCAGTCCTGCAGGTGAGGGTGAAGGATTTGGGCCAAATGATGTTTAAATGAGATTCATGGAGGAGAGTGGGATGGGAAATAAAGACGAGATGAGGCAGGTAAGGCACTGACTCAACATATCGTTGACTCCTTCCTGAATTGATCAGAAATTGGAACCGCTGGTGTCTAGGAGATAGCCCTCCAAGTTCTAAAAGCCAAAAAATGGTTTTTGTCAGTTTTCCTAATCAGTGTTGAGGACAAGCTCAGTGTGAGGGAATCAGCCTACGTAACAGATTCTGAAGTTTGACTTCTTAGGATTTCCATTTACAAGATTGGTGACTTGACCCCCCACCCCCACTCCATGAACTTCACTTCACCCATCAATCAAAAAAGTGCAGTCAGCCAGTCAGCAGTCGGAAGAGAACCTGCTGGATCCAGGAGGCCTCCTGCTGGGCGGGACCCTGTCCCTGTCCCTGTGGTTTCTGGATCCTGGGGAGAAGGGGGAGGCAGGGATCCCAGAGAAAACACCTGTGCAGAGAAGGCTGTGGAATCATTGGGGGAGAGGGGGATTTGGAGGCTGTGACAGTGACTAATTTGGCAACTGGGAAATACTGCAATAGTTTTAGCAACTAGTACAGCCATATCTCTGCGTACCAGATAATTGTTGGCCCTGGATATAATAAGACTTTCCTTGCAGAGTTGCTATGAGAGCTAAATAAAATCACGCATGCTCACAGTACTACTCAATATAACTGACATTTGATGAGGGGCTGACTGTGAGCGACGCTGTGTTACGTGTTTGACACGTGTGATCTCTTCTAAGGCCCTGGAACAATCCTAGGCAGCACTCTGCTAATACTGCCCCATTCTGCACATGAGGAAACAGGCTTAGAGAAGACTGATAACTTGCCCAGAACCGCAGCGCTAACGGAAAAGCACGCTGTATGTATAATGTGCCCGGCGCATACAAGTGGTCCATAAATGCTCTGTTATTATCTGATGCTGTGTGGTGCATAAAGCTAGAAGCCGTGGTTCCTTTGAGAGCGGGCCAGGCCGGCTGCACCCAGCACCCCTAAGCAGCGGGCCTCGTGCTCTGCAGAAGGGGGACTATAAACATTCAATTCAGGGCAGGGAGTAAACCTGGCTGGGGAGACAGGAAGTCAGCTGACATCCCTACAATTGCAGGCAGGCCTGAGAGGAATTCAGATAGAAAAAATGTGCTCGCTCAGAGCTGGTTGGCAACTGCAGTCTTGCTACAGTGATTAGAAGTACCGCAGTTACAATTATTACACTCGCAGGCAAGAAAGAGGCTGCAGGATATTTCAATTTAATTTAGCAAGAATTTACCAGGGAGCATTGTACACAAGGTGCTGATCGAAACAAGAATAAAACATCGTCACTGCCCTCACAGAACCACACTGTCATAGAAAAGACAGCTACATTCACTGGAAACTATAGTGCAAATAACGGATGTACAAACACAGCATCTGGAGAAGTCTTAAATTATACGGTTATGCCCCTGCTTAAAACCCTTCACTGGTGCTTAGTATAAAATCCAAATTCTTTCCCGTGGCCCCTTATACCGTCTGGTCTCAGTCTGCTTCGTTCCACTTCCTTAGCCAACTACAGTTCAGCCACGTTGGCCCTTTTCTTTTTCTTGGAAATTCTCCATTCTTCCTTGGTCAGAGCCTTGGCATGGGGGTGCCTTCTGTTTGCCGTTGTTGCTAACGTTTCCGTGCCTGGCATCTTCCCTGAACCCCCCCCCCGCCCCCACCCCCGTTCCAGTTACTTCTGTCCTGTCACCCTTTAGAGCACCTATATGAATCTGACCCTGGTACTGTGTTTACACTTATTCATGTGTTTATTCCTCTCCACTGTGATGTCAGCATTTATACATCTGGTTGGATCACTGCTGTATTCCCAGCACCTAAACTAATGTCTGACACACAGTAGGCACTCAGCATAGATTTGCTGAACAGAATGAATAAGACATGAAGCCACGGGAACACTGAGGACAGGACAGGTCTTTCTGGCTAAAGGGACTAGGGGCAGTTGCACAGAGAAGATTATGAAGGGAGTTGTGCCTTGCAAAGGATTTTGACAGAAGAGGAATATATTGCAGATAAGGTGTATATCTTAAAGGGAAAGTGTGCACAGCCAAGAAGAAAGGAAACTAAATTTATATGTGCTAGCAGCTTTGCATATTATTTACTTATACCTTTTTTATGTAAACTGAAGCTCAGAGAAGCTCATTACTTATCCAAGGTGCTCAGCAAATAAGTGTTTGAACCAGGATCTAAATACAGATTTTTCTGGGGCCAGTGTCTATGATAATGGACAAGTAATACATAGACAAGTAATGGACTTGTCTATGGATAAGTAATGAGCTTCTCTGTGCTTCACCTACTGAAGAATCAGGCAAAACTTAATGAAGATCGAATATATGTAAGTCAGATATTGGAGAAAAGGTAGGAAAAAACCCAAAACCAAAAGACATCCTTTGGAAGGCTGAAAGGCTTCTCCAGTATTTTAAGGAATTAGCATTCTTAGTCTCCCAGCTGCAATAGCTGAAGTACAATATAAAATGCCTCAAAAAGGCAGGCCAGAAAACTATTTCCCATTGGAGAACGGTTTGTTCATAGAACAAGCACAAGCTGAGAGCTTACTGTGCTTCAGGTGCTGGGCTGCTCAGGGTTGAGCTTCCTTCAGGAGACTTTGATGAAATCCAGGAGACAAGGAAATCTATTAAAGGAGAGGTGCTGGCTCTGTGCAGTGGTAGAGCCTGCCACGGGCCTGGAGCAGATGGCCGGGGAAGGGAGGCTTCAGAAGGTCAGGCCAGACGCTCGAGTAGGTGAGGTAAATGAGGACGGAACAGTTGAGTCTGTCTAGGGAAAGAGTGGGGCTAACCATGGGGGCACCAGGAGCCAGATCACAAGGGCCTGGTGATCACTTGTGATCAGATCACTCAGATCACTTGAGCCTGCAGGATGAAGTCTTCACTTGATCCTGAAAGCTAAAGGAAGCCTTTCAGATATATTAAACCAAAGAGACAAGGTCAGATGTGTAAGAAAGAGTTCATTCCCTGGTGACAATCATGAAAGCTGCTGTGAAAAGCCACTGGAGATTGAGAAGAAGTGATAGATGTGAAAGGATGTGGGTGGAGGATTTACTGAAGGCGAGGGGAAGGTGGTTTAGGTCTCTGGCCCTGGATAGTTGGGGGTTGTGGGTTGAGCAGTGGGGCTCAACTCAATCATCAGGGTTCCACAGGAGTAAGTTGAAGAAATGTGGTAATCCCAGTGTACCCAATAGTATCCAAGTGCCTAGGTCCAATTTGGCTTTCCGAGTGCATTATGACCAACAAGAAGCTGAATACAAGAGTCTAGAATTCTAGTGAGAAGTCTAAAATGGACAACCCACTAGAAAAGATAAACTATCACAGAGATAATATTTCACTCTTTTTTATTCACCAGGGTGTCCCAGGAGTGTAGAACAGTGCCTGGTATGTAGTAGATACTCAATCAAGATTTATTAAATGAGTATAAATATTTATTAGGTCACTAGAGAACACATGATTGATGACATTACAGATTAGGACAAGCTATCCAAGGGAAATGACACATAGGAAGTAAATGAGGGGGAAAAAAATGCTCTTAGACTAAAAGATACAGCAGCATAATCATTTTTTTATTTTTTTTTAAAGTTTTTTTTTAATGTTTTATTTATTTCTAGGAGAGAGAGAGAGAGACAGCATGAGCAGGGGAGGGTCAGAGAGAGAGGGAGTCACAGACTCTGAAACAGGTTCCAGGCTCTGAGCTGGCAGTCAGCACAGAGCCCGACACGGGGCTCGAACCCACGAACCGCGAGATCATGACCTAAGTGAAAGTCTGATGCTTAACCGACTAAGCCACCCAGGCACCCCCAGCAGCATAATCATTAATCAACACTAATAATAACTAATGATGATGATGATGATATAAAGAGTCTTTCCCACAGATTTTACTTAACCAAAAGTAGACCCAGAAAGGAGAAAATGATTTTTGTGGAACTTTGAAAGACAGTTTGAACTTCTCATCAGCCAGAGAACATAGAAATTTTAGGATATCTTGTGACCCAACATTGATTAATAAATTTTAATATGAGATTATGGCACAAACGCAAATGTTTACAGCAAAATGATTTGGATTTTGCTTAATGTATAGAAGCCTCTTTGAAATGGCGACCCATCCTAAGTCATTTGTTTTGAACTTATAAAGAGATGTTCACATCTCTAATTCTCATAATCTTAATAAAAGGATTTCTTCCCACTGTGCTGAAGAAAATTCTTGTTTCCCAGTCCTGGTCATTACCGTAAGATCTTGTTCAATTCTCAGTTGGCTTTCTGGAATAATCATGTCCACATTGTTAGGACTGATACATTTTATTCAGAAATTCTGGCTTTCATCCAGAGAGTAACAGATACCAGCATAATGCAAGTTGTGGGAATGAGAACGATATACCATAAAGCCACACGACTTCTGTCTAGTGGTTTTTAATAGACTTGCATAGCCCATGCCATGTCATGAATAATTAGCTGAGATGATAATTAAGCTGAAAGACTGCTCTTGTATTAGGGAATGTTATCAGGCAAACTAATTGCCATCAGATTTTGAACTAGTTTTAGCTAAGGGAATTCCTAAAACATAATTGCTGAACTTAAAAAAGTGATTCAATACAAAGATTAGTCATTTAATGTCATGTTAGTGGAGTCTGTTGCTTTTTGGGAGAGGGGGGATTTAGAGATCAAGGAGTTTTGAAATAATGGCATCTGAGGTAGATTACCCCATCTCTCTGAGTCTGTTTCCTCATCTGTAAATGGAGATACGTAAGATTCTTGTATGGTTTAAACAAAATTCCATGTATTCTAGTGCCTCACATGATGTCTGGTTCAAGGTTATTGTTCTATAATATTTAAATGGTCCTTCCACTTCTACGTAAAATATTTATCTACTTACTATGACAAAATTTAAATACTAATTTGCAGATTCAGAGTATTCTTAAGCCTTTTAAGGTTCAAATGCATTACTGATTCTGCATAGTGCTCTGCTTACAGGTAGACAGTGGTTAGCTTTCATTCATTCAGTGAACACTTACTACCTACCATGACCCAGCCATTGTGCTAGCTCCTACAAGGGGGGACAGGGGACATCAGGACAGATGTGGCCTGTCACAGAGCTTCCTGTTCAGAGCATAAGGCAGATCCTAAAAAGTCACCACAGTTTTTACAGAGTTCAGTGGGTGTTACCACTGGGACACATTGGGCAGGGGAACCTTCCTGTCTCATAGCCTGACTCAAACTCAAGTCCATTTGGCACCTGTTTCTTTGTTAACCCAACAGTCAAGAGCTCACTTAACTATTTCAATTGCTGGAACCATTGATGAGTCCATTTCAGTTTTACCAGTAATTTTAGGGCAGATATTACTACAGAGAGTGTGGTGAGATACTGTCAGGAGCGTGCCCAAAGCACACGAGGACATTGTGAAAGGGAGTAGTAGGAGTTGTCATTGAGTAAGAACAAAGATTGTGTAAGAACAGATTTTACCTTGCTCACTGACATGTTCACCTTGGGGAATGAGAAGGGCAAGCTTTGCCTTTTTCTTGGCTCTGTGATGGGAGCAACAAAGGAAGTCAATTTCATTTTCCAAAGGGTACCTTTTAAGCTTCTTCAGGTGAAGAACTTGCAGTCATGCAATCACCCTTTTCATTTCGCTCAGCATTTGAAAAGTTCCTGTATGAAGCACCCACATTTTACTTTAGAAGGAATATTGTAGCTCTCTAAGTTTCCTTCTGCATTGGTGTTCTACTGTCATTTTGAACTCTTAAGAAAGGTTTCAAGGTATTTATGTTACTCAGAGACTATTGATTAGCATTTCAAATGCAACTGACATAAAAACACCAGGTCATCAGAATCTGAAATACAAAAATAGCTGAATTCAGGGGGGGTTTATTTGTAAAGGTGCCTGTAACTTTACAAAGAGATAATTGCCCAGGGTTTTCTTCCAGCTGTCTGGTGCCAAGTTGTGATAGAAAGGCCCTTGGCCCTGGTTCTGCCTGTGACTTAGAAGAGGTTTGACTCCCATGCACATCAATTCCTCATTGATGATGAGAGTCTGAATGGTTTCCAAAGCCTGTTCTGTCCTAGTTCTAAACTTCTGACAACTCGAATATCTTACAGAGTTTCTATATCAAATTCTGAGTATGTTACTCTTTGTTTTATACTACAAATGAGAAGCAGTTGTGGTCGGAGTTTCGGAGTGGTCAGAATTTGACTATTTCCATTGTATTCACTGGGAAGATGTATATGGCTTGACCCCTTCCCCAGCCCTGGCTGGAGTTTGGCTGTTAAACCCCCAGGGTCTGCTGTTCACATGATTACACTCCTTGCTGCAGCCAACTCTACAAGACCATGCCGAGTAAGGGAGCAGATCTTGAATTTTCCTCTAAGACCTGAAGCCTAAATGCTCAGAGAAAATTAAAGTGTGATTCCGGCAGAGGTTGGGAAATTTTGTCTCAGGGTGCACCTGTGCTTCAGGGCCTCCTAGAATTCATTTCCTGAGCTGAGGGCCTCGTCCTGTTCAGGAGTCCTAAAGCCAGTTTGAAAATATCATTTTAGAAGACAAAGATGTCGTGCTGAGAGATAAATAATAAGGAAATTCATCTTATGGGGGCTGTAAAATTGCTTCTTACTTGAGAGTTTCATGTTTTCTTCACTTTGTTTTCTTGTGCTTGAGAAGCTGGTGTGTTGAAAGGGAGTTGGTGGAGGCATATTTTGTGTATAAGAGAGACACAGCATGGCTGAGTGCTTTAGACAGAGAGTGGGGACTTTCGGAGCCTTGGGCAGGTGACTTACCCTTCCTGTGTCTCAGCTTCATCATCCGTAAAATGGGTGAATATCTCTACATATAGGGTTTTTACGAAGAGTAAACAAGTTAATATTTATATAGTATCTGACATGAGGTAAATGTTATATTTAATTTTAAAGCATCTGTAAGAGTTTGAGGATCTGAATAGCATTTCAGGGCTCAAAAGATGATTATTAATTCAACAACTTTTATTTAGTACCTAAAATATCTGTAGCAATGGGTTAGATAGGGGTAGGGAGCACAAATGAGACAAATTCCCTGCTTCACCAACCTAGGGCCTAACTGGGAAAGCACAATAGATCATCCTGAAAGTTGGATGATAACACCAGGCAGCAACATTTCATGAGCTACAGATGAGGGGCTAGCCTCTCTGTGGGTTGAGGAGAAGATGCTGTGTAGGAAAGGAAGCAGCGGATCTGAGTAACTGATATCAAAAGCACAGGTAGACTGAACCCCAGGATTAGGATGGGGCTAAATGGAGCAATTTAAATTGCTCAAGGTAAGAAGTTTCTGCTTGAGCCCACCAACAAAAGAGAGAGACATTGATGACTTTCCAGAAGAGGAATCATGATTTTTTTAAGTGGGATTTTTTAATGAGGTATCAAATAATTCATAGTAAAATGTAGTAAAGGGACAAGAGGCTGGAGGAAGGAAAACCAGTGACCAGCACACTATTGGAAAATGTGAGGGAAGGAACCTGTAATAGAAAGCAAAGGATGGGTGTCTGGATTTGACTGAGAGCAAAGATGGGCTGTTGTCTTCTTTCTGCCACCATGAACCAGGTGGGACCACCCTCTCCCTGTCTCCAGCCTTCCTGGCTTTCTTTATGAGGTTTCCCATTCTGCCAACTTTGTCTTCCAGTCTTCCCTTCACCTGGAATGCTTATCTTCAGAAATTAAAATCCTCCTTTCCTGGCCAACCCAACTAAAGAAGACCCTGGGCCGTCTTTGAGTACCTTGTCATATCTTACCCAAAGTCTGCACAACTATCTGAAATTATTTCCCTGTGAATTCATGTATCTACTTTTATAAAATGTCTTTGTTTCTCTGGGTTCTGGACCCTTGACTGTCCTTGTCAGTTCTAGTCTAGAATAGTCTCTGGAATAAAAAGGCTCCCAGTAAACATTTGTTGAATGAATGCATGATATAACTGATCTCTTAGGTTCACCCACACTAATTACTAACTCCTAATTCCTCATGCAAGATAACATAAGAAAAATGTTCACTTACAGTGCATTTAGGAGAAAGGAAAAGACTAAGCCTTTGAGTTTGGGTGACCAGAAGAATCCTTGTAGACTGAAATATCAGTAGTTATTCCAGAGAAACAGTGACTTTGGTTACCAGTCCCTTCCATGTATTGGGACCTTGGGCAATGATTCCATTGGTTCTTAGAAATAACAAAACTGGATTTGGGAGTGAAGACTGATCAAGACTGAGGACGGAGTTTCTGACATGGTAGATAAGGCATGGGTTTGCTAACTGAAATGACAAACGTCTGTTTATGTAAAACTATCAGTAGAGCTATTGATATTTGAATGAAAATTCCACATAGGGAAACACACTAAAGGGACATGGTGAGAGATTTTAGCATGGTAAATCATGGTAAATCAATTTTAACAGGTAATATTTACATGGATTTGCTCATTGTTTATGACGGAGAGGTGGTGGGACTAAAATGCTCCCTTCCCATTAGTGCTTGACTCTGGATAAATCGTCTTCCCCAGGCCCATTGTGTCCTGCACAGCGGCAGTGACCGGGGACGCTATCCTGACACCCGCTGTTATAGTGCAGTTCCATTCTGGCATTAACAGTGCCGCCATAACTATGTGCTCGTTGAATAGTAGCTCAACCCAAGGAGAGGATAGTGTGCAATACTGATCTGGCGCGAACCACCCAGAGTTAACTCGGGTCCCACAAGTTAGATGGCATCGTCTCCGACAAGACTACCCTCACATGAGATGCCAACGTCACTTCCGGTGTCCGCAGGCTCCCGGCGCTTCTGAACAACTGGCTTCACATTCAGGGTTTCCATGACTCCTTCAGGTTTGAGAATTCACTAGAATGACATACAGTACTCAGAGAAGTTCTTCCAATTACAGTTTTATTAGAAAGGACATAGATCAGGAATAGCCAAATTAAGAGACACATGGGGAGAGACATGGGTGGGTTTCAAACAGAGCTTCTGTGCCCTTTCTCAGTGGGACAGGGCCCCTCGTCCTCCAGGCACAGCAATGTGCTCACCAACCAGAAAGCTCTACTGAATTCCCATGCCCAGAGTTTTCACTGGACTTTCGTGACATGGGCATAATTGGCTTAATTATTTGCCACAATACTGAATTTGGTCTCCAGCCCCATTCCTCTCCCTGGGGGCTGGGCTAACTCAAACCCCCAAGGCTCTAATCACAGGGGCTCTGACCAGTGACTAGCCCCCCATCCTGAGTTGTCTCCCCCCTTAACAGGAACTCAGGTGTGATCCAGGGGGCTCATGAATAACAAAGACACTTCTATCAGTAGGGAATTCCCAAGAGTTTTAGAACCTCCGTCTCTAGAATCAGGGGGAAATACCAGTCACCTGCTTTATTAGGCAGCAGATGTAGTCCCTGTTTTCTGCACATGCATATGTTGCTTTTTTTTCAGCACTTAATCAGAAAGAAGTTTTAAACCTTAACTCAAGGTTAGACCTCCTTATTATTCTCTCTCTCATATGAAACATACACTTCATCAAAATATCTCCTCTACCTGCAGTATCCAATGAAACAGACATGAATCTACTGCTTCTTGAGACTTCTACCACTCTCCTCCATATAACCTTCAACTCTGATCTAAACTGCTACAGGTGCCACTAAGCTGGTCTTTCTGCCTCTATACTTGTCCGTCTACTGAGTATCCTTCAAAGAACAAAGTAATAACTTTGAAAATGTAAATCAGAATATGGTACTTCTCTGCTCAGAGCCCTCCACTGGCTTCCAAGCACATAGAGTAAAATGCAGACTTCTTCTCCAGGCCTATATGCTTTGACACCTGCCATCCTCTGCCCCTCCCTCACTCATTGGCTCCAGACATATTGGCCTTGCTCTTTCTGTAATAAGCCAGGCTTATTTCTACCTGAGGACCTTTATGTTTGTTCTTCTCTCGGCCTGCAGCATTCTACTTATCTTTCATATCCTGCATGTCTCTGCTTAAATGTTACTACCTCAGAGGCTTTCTCTGGTCACCTTTTCAAAAGGGGTCCCATCTCCCCACTATATTATTCTTAATCCTCCTATGCTGCTTTCTCGTTTGCCCCAAACACTTACTGCAACCTGACATTACGTTGTATATTTTTTATTGTGTGTCTCTCTCATTTGGATGTAATCTGCATTAGAGCAACAACTTTCTTTTGTTCATTGCTGTATCATCAGGACTTAGAACAGTGACCAACACATACTAGATGCTTAGTAAATATATACTGATTGAATGGATGGCTGAATGAACAAAGAAATGAGCAAGAAATAAGTAATGATATCTCCTTAGTGACTTAGTTTAGCTTCCTGATAATGCAGTTGATGACTAAAAGATGAAAATTTGTAGTAAGAAAAGCACAGGTATTTGACTGAGTTTACATCCCAGTGTGGCTACTTCCTAGCTATGTGACTAGGGTAATTTGCTTAACCTCTCTGCCTCAATGTCCTCATCTGTTAAAAAAGATAAGATAGTACTGTCTACCTTAATTCTTAAAACTGTCTGAAGTCCTCCAGTAATGAAGAACTTCCTCCCATTCATCATAACTCTTCAGTCTACACACATTCAAGTGGGACCTCTGATGAGAGGACCTAGCAGATCTAAAATCGACCTCTTGTACATAGAGGACTGAGTTAGAAATTCACACACACAAGAGAGCTCACTCAGATTATTCAACCTCCTCTTGCTTTCTTTTGTGAAAAACAAAGGGATTGAATTCCATCTACCAAATCTATCAAAATACCCTTCGAGCTCTGATAGTCTCTGGTTTTATTTTATTTTATTTTATTTTATTTATTTATTTTTTTAATATTTTTTTTTTAATATTTTATTTATTTCTAGGAGAGAGAGAGACAGCATGAGCAGGGGAGGGTCAGAGAGAGAGGGAGTGACAGACTCTGAAACAGGCTCCAGGCTCTGAGCTGGCAGTCAGCACAGAGCCCAACATGGGGCTCGAACCCATGAACCGCGAGGTCATGACCTGAGTGAAAGTCTGATGCTTCACCGACTAAGCCACCCGGGCGCCCCCGTCTCTGGTTTTAATCAGAACAAGTCTGGATGGACTTGGAAGCCAAAGGTTTTCAGGAGGATCTTATACCAACCTTATCATCTGCTCATGCAAGTGGGCACCAAGCAGTCCTACAGTGTCAACCAAATTTAATTCACAGAGCATATCTCATCACGGAAAAGCACGGTTTGGTTGGCTACGATTAGGTTTCCAGCTCTGGTCTGTGCAGGGAAATGACAAAGAAAATGGAGGTAAAGCTGGAGTCAGATTTAGATCAACAAGCCATGTCAGCCATCTCTTTTCTTTCTTACTCTTTGTCTAATCAAGTACTGCCTAAGAAGTAATAGAAATTAGTTTCTACCATTACGAAAAGACAGGGCACTAAGGCAAATTAGGTAGAAACATGAGTGAACACACATAAATGCAATTTCTCCATCTGGCAACATTGCAAATTTTTTGATCTGTTCAAATCAGAGTAATGTAGTGAGTCTTCCCAGAATAAATAATTTATTTCTGCTGCTCGATTGCTCACTCTTCGTTTTTCCAAGTATGTGTCTTAGTTTGTTTCTATTGCCAGATTTCTTTTCTTCATATAAATTCATTGTTTCATTAATCATCCATTTCAGCCTTATGAAATTTTCTCAGATTTTTATATTCAGTTGCAAGCCTGCTTTGTGAAACCTTATCCTTTCCTATCTTCATCTTTTCATCTTTCTCTTGTTCTCAGTAGTTTGGAGAATGTGAATGTGATAGAAGCTAAGATTACATCACCTTTAATAAAGGAGAAAATATATAGGGTATGTAGAAATCAGGTGAGCTTATAGAAAAAGCAATCAATCAGGTTGGCAAATTGCATCTGTGGGACAAAGTGCAAAATGCTTGTTTCATGCAGTATTTATTGAACAGGTTTGTGGAGATGATGGTTAAAACATATATGGAATAGTAAGGAGTTATTTTGTTCAACTTAAATGACACTGATGTTATTTTTACATTATGAAATCTTTCAATATTTCCAACAATCAATGTAGTATTTTACACAGTTGCCTCAAAGGGCTTTCAGAGATAAACGTATATGTCTAACATTATAAATTGGGTTCATCCAATCTGTTATAGAAGCCTCTATAGTCACTCCACAAAATTCAGTAGATTAAGTATTGCATTATAGCTTGGAAACTTGGGGGAGGTTGAGGTTTTAAATAACCCTTAAAGACCATTACTTTTAATCAATCCCAGTTCAGGGGTGCCTGGGTGGCTCAGTCAGTTAAGCGTCCGACTTCAGCTCATGTCATGATCTCACGGTTCGTGTGTTCAAGCCCCACATCAGGCTCTGTGCTGAATGTTTGCTTAGAGCCTGGAGCCTGCTTCAGATTCTGTGTCTCCTTCTCTCTCTGCCCCTCCTCTGCTTGCACTCTGTCTCACTTTGTCTCTCAAAAATAAATAAATGTAAAAAAAAAATTTTTTTTAATCAATCCCAGTTCAGATGGTATATGGGTGATTTTCTGTAGAATCAAGTAGTCATGTTATGCTCTTCTTTTGTTCACTATGAAAAGAAGCCATAATGTTGATTTTGTAGGCCAGAAAATGTATTCTTCCAAAATTAGCAAAAGTGACAAAATGGCTTTTCTTCCCTCCTGGCTTTTGGAACTACCAATACAGGCAGCCTTTCTAGAAGTGACTGGTCAATACATTGTTTTTATTGTTATTTTTCAAAAGCAAACATTCAAGCAAAGTACACCTTCCCAGATCGAGTGGATGTAACCCTCTGATGATGATCGTAAATGGGGGTATACAACAGGAAGAGGGGTGTTTTTGAAAACACTAGCATTCTCTTTCATCTTTTTACCTTTTAACCCTAAAACAATAGTGGAGACGAATACGGTACATTGTATTTGAGTTATTTCAACAACTGAAGAGTGTGTTTAGTGTGAAGATAGAGCAAAAATGGGACTATAGTTGGGAGATTCTCAATAAAGACATCTCAGCTAATGAAAACCATAAACAGAACCCAAAGCTACTTTTTGTAAAATATATCCCTAGTAAACATCAAAATATCATACTAAAATTAGCAAAAGGAATTGTCGACAAAGGCTTTATTAAAAAACAGTTGCAACAGGGTGTGAAATTGTAGTTAAAGCTCACATAGCCCTTCATTCCTTACTTGCAGTTTTAGTTAGATTTTCTTATTTCCCCTGCCTGTTGCTGTAGTTAACCATTAAGCTAGCAGAAACTACATTCTCAACATCACACAGAAATGTCTTTAGAGTTTGCAAAGAGAACAAGGAAAGCAAGCCAACCTGTTTCATGAAGAGACCAACTAATATAGGAAAAGAATATTTGTTGCATAATCACTAGAAACTTGTTGGCAAGCACCAGAGGATATTTAACTGGTAATTAATTTAAAATAGATTTCTCTGTGTCCTTTTAAAGACATCCTATGGATTATTTTTATTTTCTCTTTTAAAATAATTTTTATTATTTGTGGTAAATTGGACAATGAGCAATCACCTAAAAATACTCACATCAGAAATGGTTTCTGTTTGGGACCAGTTGTGAGACCAGTGTTGGTGAAAGGATTTCCCCTTGCACACTCACTGACTCTCATCCCTGCACACCCCAGCTGCCCTCATCATTTAACACTGTCTTAAGCAGATAGAGTTATTTTTAAGAAACATCCCATTTAAACCCTTTAAATGGTAGATTTTTAAAATTAAAACATTGTATGTTTTAAGTAGTCTGCAAACATTTTCCACAGTTGATTTCCTATAGAGAACATTTTCTCTTCTGCTTCTTGCCTTCTAGAGTAATGCATGGATGAACAAATTCATTTTAAGATTTAAAACTATAAACTCATATATATCATACACAAGCATGAACAATTTCAAGTTTCAAGGGTGTCATGTGTACTTAATGAAAATTCTGATCTATGACTTTGAACTCCTGTGTCTTGGGAATACTGATATGTCAAGGAAAAAATAACAGTTTCCAAAAGAAAAAAAAAGGTTCATGTAATTAAGATTGCAGGAGTCATTTCTTGAATCGTCGCATGTTTGGAGAAAGTGCAATGCCCTACTCATATTAAAATAGTGGGGGAGAGGGAAGGAGGCAAACCATGAGAGACTCTTGAATGTCCAGAACAAACTGAGGGTTGATGGAGGTGGGGGCGAGGGGAAGGGTGGTGATGGGCATGGAGGAGGGTATTTGCGGGGATGAGCACTGGGTGTTATATGGAAACCAACTTGACAATAAACTATTTTAAAAAAAGAATATGGTTAGGTTCTCAGGCTACGGGAATTACTAAGCCTTAGATTTCATTTTCATTCGTTCAAGCTGCATTATTGCTTTCCCTTTCTTCAAGTCCTCTGTGTTCAGGCAGAAAAACTGTCTGACTTGCCTAGAGTTACCAGTTTAACCTTGCCACTAAACCCTGAAATAAAACTGTGGCTTGCTTTTGTATACTGGCTGAGCCAGCATGATACCAATGAGCTTCATTTCACAATTCAGGGTCATCGCTGTCATTCCCAAATTCTACCAGATAACTGTGATCAGAACAGCACTGTGCCAGAAACTCTTTATCTTGGGTCAGATGGGAATACGGTGATAATCGGTCTGTCACCTGGGGAGGTCGACCAACCGCAGGTCACCAAGTGGTTTTCCAGAGACAGTGTTCCAGACACACTTTCTTATGTAATAAAGTTCTAGATCCTGTGCTAAACTAAATTTTGCAATCTCAGATACTTGATGCCATCAGAGGACACAGAATGAATTGAGGTGGGAACACACTAATCAGAGTCAAGAGGCAGAAATGTGGATAAATCGGAATGCGTATGCATTGATTTAACAAGATAAATTATAATTTCCAAGCAGAACAGACATGAATGATGGCTGGTCAGTGCATTTTTTCCCGAGGAGCCAGATTATAATCAGAAGGTTGCTTAATGAGCAGAGGTTTGGAGCAAAGGAAGTTAGCTGGCTGCATGATTTGAATGCTTAGTGGATCAGACTAAGATAAGCTGGTGTAACCTCACTGCTGCACACAGCTATACACTAGAGTTTAATCCTGTGTGTGAGGTCTGCCTGAACCACCTCCCAGCTGTGTGACCTTGGGAAACAATCACTCCATGGGTCAGTCTGCTACTCTTAGTGTGAATCAGGACTAGCACCTATTTAGGGTTATTGTGAAAGTACATTCTTTTATTATTCATTTTCAACCTCTTATTAAACATTTACCATGTTCTGGGTATTATTTTAGGCACTGAGGAGCAGCAGTAAGCAGAACAGACAAAAATCCCTACCCTCATGAAGTTTGTGTTCCAAATGCAGGCAGGCAAAAAGTCTGCTAGGTGATGATGGATGCTACAGAGATCAACAAAGCAGGGAAGGGAAATAACCAAGACCATGGGGCTCCTTTAAATACAGCAAAAATTTAAATGCAAATATGACAGCACCGGGGCCATGATATTTTTTATTCTAACTTACTGTTATTACTACTGTTCTCTTCCACGAGGAGCAGATGGAGCCTAGCCAGCTATCCCTGGGAGAGTGCTGGGCGCACAAACCAGTTCTGCTGCCTTCTGCCCCATTTGATCCAAGGGAACTGCTTTCCTCCTGACTGACATAGTTGCTTTTAGATGTGCTAATCCCATTGCTTAATTCAGTGTTGGGTTTCTTTGTTCTGGAGGACATTTTAGTTTTAATGTGTCATTATACACATTTCCTGTGTCTTAAGGTTTTACGGCTAACTTCAAGCATTTTAGAGGTGTGTTTACTTAAGAGGAGTATATAGGACTCTTTTCTTTTTTTTTTTTCTTAAATAGTTTATTGTCAAGTTGGTTTACATATAACACCCAGTGCTCATCCCAAGTGCTCTCCTCCATGCCCATCACCCCCTTCCCCTCCCCCCAACCCTCCTCAGCCCTTAGTGTGTTCTCAGCATTCAAGAGTCTCTCATGGTTTGCCTCCCTCCCTCTCCCCAACTATTTCCGCCCTTCTTCTCCCCCACAGTCCTACGTTAAGTTCTTCCTAACCCTCCTATACGTGCAAACATATGGTATTTGTCCTTCTCTGCCTGACTTATTTCGCTCAGCATAACACCCTCAAGGTCTATCCATGTTGCTACACATGGCCAGATTTCATCCTTTCTCATTGCCATATAGTATTCCATCACATAGATAAACCACATCTTCTGGATCCATTTGTCCGTTGATGGACACTTAGGCTCTTTCCATGTTTTAGCTATTGTGGAGAGTGCTGCTATGAACATTGGGGTACATGTGCTCCTGTGCATCAGCATTTCTGTATCCCTTGGGTAAATTCCTAGCAGTGCTATTGCTGGGTCATAGGGGAGTTCTGTTGTTCATTTTTTGAGGAATGTAGGACTCTTTTCTAAGATATGATCATGAAAAGGATTCTCATACTTCACAATCTCAAGAAAGGATCTTGGGACCTGGAAGTCAGAAGCCTCTATTCCAGTTCTGACTTTCTCATTATCTCTGTGACACTGGTTAGGTAATGACAGCTGCACCTTCATTTTCTCTCCTTTGTCGTGGGGACATATGGGACTGCCCTTCACAGGGTTTATGAGAGAACAGAATGAAACAATAAATACTGAAGGGCAATGAACTATTTAAAGTATTATGTGATTGAAATAGTACCAGTTTTCATGTTATTAATTATTTCTCCTCTACTTTTCCTTTCATATCTATTCTAATTTTTTGCCCACAAACCTAAGAGTTGAACTGATAAAGCCTGAGCTTTAGAGATTTGAAGGGCTGCAAAGTACCAATCCGATCTCCCAGCCCGGCTCAGGAATCCCTCTCCTAAGGGAAGATCAGAGAACAAAAGTGACTCACCCAAGATCAACTGTCAGGAGGCTCCCTATCTTTTGCCCTCCCAATTATGCTTTCTTCAAGTACGTTACAGAGAGTGACTACACAGAGCATAAGTGATTACAGAGGGTGAGATACTACGCAAGCTACAAGAGAAGGTAGCTGTCAGTGAAGTTGGGTGACTCTATAATGGTTGGGCTTTAATGTTATACCAAGAGACCAAAAAGTTTAGATGAGATAGATTTAGATAGATAGAAAGTGATGGTGTCTGAGCAGCAGAGCAGCCCATAATGATGGTTTTAAGGCCTCTGACAGCACTATGGTAAAGGAAAAGGATGTGATATGGGAGATGTAATTAAAAAAAAAATTGTAAGTAATCAGTGACTAACCAGCAGGTGGGAACAATGAGAGTAAAAGTCTGTCCACATTCTTGAATGTGCACTTTCAACCCCAGATGTCTCAGTGCTTGCCGAACCACATGTGCCTGGCAAGAAGCAGAAAAACTCTAAATGGTCTTTACATGTATGTGATAGCAGGGTAGCCCGGAAAGAAGTGTTTTCTAAAATGCTGTGATGGCCTGTGCGTTTCAGAAGCACTGTGCAAATTGTTTTATGTTTGGTAAAGAACACATGTGAGCTCTGGGTTTGATCTTCAACCCACGCTAGAGGTAGATTGCCAGTGACCAGCTCTGAGGCAGAACCCGTCCAGCGCTGTCGACCAACGAGGCCAGGCGGGGGGCTGCTCTGCACCATCTGGTGACGTGTGGCTGCAGGTAATTTCAGCCTGTTTAATGGAGCCCTAGCACTTTGACCCCAGCTGGCAGCCTGGGAATGCCATGCCCTCCAGCCCCTGGACTCCAAGACACTTGGGAGCTGGGCGTTATCAGAAACATCCCATCTCATTGCCTCTCTCCAGCTGTCACAAGGGTATGTATTTATTACAGTGGAATTCTGTGCATTAAGGCAGTGATACTGTGACTCAGGGAATGAGCCTAGGAGACTCTGTATTAAAAGCAGGATCTGGGGGCGCCTGGGTGGCTTAGTCGGTTAAGCGTCCGACTTTCGCTTAGGTCATGATCTTGTGGTTCGTGGGTTCGAGCCCCGCGTCGGGCTCTGTGCTGACTGCCAGCTCGGAGCCTGGAGCCTGTTTCGGAGTCTGTATCTCCCTCTCTCTGACCCTCCCTGCTCACCCTGTCTCTCTCTCTCTCTCCTAGAAATAAATTTAAAAAAAAAAAAAAAAAAGGCGGGATCTCGCTGGTAGGAAGTTTACACTGCACATTGTATCAGCTGCTTTTGTCCTATAAAATTTGACTTTGCAATAAAATGGTTGTCAGTATAAATAAGATTTTTCTAAATTAGCTGCCTAACCTGATAGAACACATCAAAATAATCTCTTTCTCATTCTTTACACTGGGCATGTCTTTGGAATGTTGCATATAAATGTATTTTGTATTGAAAATTGAATCATGCTTCTAATGCATCTGGGGAAATTGTTATTTTAAGAAATCCTGTGGTTATTCCTTTAGGAAAGAAGCCTTTTGAAATGAATAGTAAATAATGTATTTTGGGTTCTTTTATAAATGTCACATTAACCTAAAGGCACCTGTACCTTAAGTTAAAATAATTAGGTTACCTTTTTTTCCAGAAGTAGTTGGCAATTGTGCACAATCTAAACTAATACAATATCAGCATCATATAGTGGTATTGCCAAATCATTCCCCACACTTTTCAACAAATTAAAAAAGAAATATGAAGCAATGGGATGGGGGAGGGTAACAAAGATTACTCTGAAGAACAAACATGTGCGAAAATTATGTTAAGTCTTATGTGATACATAAACCGTGACCAGAGATGTAAATCATAGCCAAATACCTTAAGTGTTATTGAATAGATGTTGCTATAATTCCAATATCATTTCCAACCCAACACAGCACAATTGTGAGGCTATTGGTAACATTCTTTTAAATTCTGAATAAGGACCTCGATTCCAAAAGAGTATTAAGCTCTGGGGTGAACAACTATAATATCTTTTAAAAATACTTATGACTGTCACACAGAGATGTAATCAAATTACATTAAAGTCTTAACAGAAAGAAAAATATATTTCATATCTGCCTTGTGACATTTATAGGATGTAATAGAACATCTATTGGTGAGCTAAGGATAAATTTGAGTTCAACAGGACCTTGGAAGTCTTGGCTACTAAAACTGGCAAAACCATCAATTTTCCATTCCTGGTGATAAATTTTAAGTCCAAATAAATCTTGTTTGTTAGGGCATTAAAAAGCCTTGTCAGCTCCGAAGTTAAGTAGGCACGCATTCGCTGGCAGCGGATTGAAGCCACAAACTGGGCAAAAGTGCAGACATCCCCTATAATCTATTTTTTAAGTGCAAAGTTATGGGGAGGCCAAAAATGGCTTCAAGGGCAAGGTTTCTTTAACACAATTCATCGTATGCCCATGGGCTTTGGGACGAGGCGAAGCTAAAGGTCAATATCATTTCTCCAACACAGTGGGCCTTGAAAAGAGGTGACAAAGAGGCCAGAACAGGAGAAGGTGGAGATAAACTTGATGTGTGGAAGTGGTTCTCTGCATCCCGTTGGGTAAGAGAAATAAAAAGGAGGAAATAAAAGAGGATTAATAGTGTGTTTAGTAAGATGGGCAAGGGCTAAGACACCTTGGAAACAAAGCTTCACAGCTTTCTTTCAAAGTAACAGTGCAGATACACAAACGGGTCAGCTCTATGTGGGCGCCACCCCCTAGGAAGCCTGACCACAGGCTGCTCTTGCAAAGAAACCGAGGAGAAAATAGAATTTTGCCATTCTGGGGTGGTGTGCCCATGATTTTCAAGCAGTCAGTTTTGAAAGCCATGGTGACTTGAGGAGTTTACGTTTCCAAAAGTGAACACGTAGAGGCAAGTGTTGTACTTGGGGATATGGAACAAATGAATGGGTTCCTCATTCTCACAAGGTTACTAAGCCTAGAGGTGGGGCAAAGTGGGGGAAAATCCTCTGAAACTCCCAAATAGCAACTGACATAGGAAAATTTTAAAACTCGCATCGCGGTGACTCCTTGCTCTTATCCCTGAAAACATGTTGACTTCAGGGATGTCGTAATCCCGTGAGGCCGGTTACAGATGACTCCTTCCACTCTCTGCCCTCTGTACCCCCAACCTTATGTCCCCACGTGCTACAACCACACTTCCTTGCCCCAACTCCCGTCCTGTTCTCCACCCCCAGAAGCGTGTTATAAATGTTGCTCTGTTTCCCCATGAGAGAAAGGCATTGCGCTAGTTCCTCTCCATTATTTTATCAAGTCCTGATGGAAATCCTCAAAAATAAGCATTATTATATGCATTTTCAGAGAAGGAAACTGAAATAACAGTCTTCTCTGATCACACACCTAATGAGAGGCAAAGCTAGGATTCAAGCAGAGATTGGGCTGCCTCCAAAACCCTCCAAAAAAACCCTTCCCTTTTTATTTTTTAATGTTTATTTTTGAGAGAGAGAGACAGAGAGGAAGAGAGAGTATGCACAAGTGCAAGGGAGAGACAGAGAAAGAGGGAGACATAGGCTCTGAAGCAGGCTCCAGGCTCCATACTGACAACTGTGAGCTGGATATGTGGCTTGAACTCATGCAATCATGACCTAAGCCAAAGTCAGATGGTCAACAAACTGAGCCACCTAGGTGCCCCCCAAATCCTTCCCTTTTAAATCACAGCTTGCTTGAGGAGCCTTGGTGGCTGCGTCTGCTAAAAGTCCAACTCTTGCTTTTGGCTCAGGTCATGAACTCACAGCTGGAGAGATGAAGCTGACAGCCAGAGCCTGCTTGGGATTCTCTCTGTCCCTCACTCTCCCTCTGCCTCTCCCCTGCTGGTGCTCTGTCAAGGGAGCAAGTGAACAAGCCATGGAAAGATTTAGTACCTGAAAGAGCCAGTCTCTGGCAAGAGTGGGCTGGACATGAGAGAGGACCGCAGGACAGGAAGAGCGACCTAGGATGTGGAAGGGGCGAGGGATAGACTGGATCAGGCCAGACCTCCTAGGCTAGAAAGGGAGGTTAGACTTATTACTAAGAAAATTTATTCTAAAAAAATATATCAGTGCTTTCACTTTTTGGTTCAATGTCAATTATGTGTTGTACACAAAATTCACTCCTGAGAAGGAAATGGGTAGAACATACTAGAGTAAATAGTTCAATCCACTGAACATTCACAAGCTGGTAGGCTTTGAATTGCTCTTGACCCCAAAGTCAGAATGAGTAGGGGGTAAAAGAGAGAACTTATTTAAGATTGAAATCCAACAGCATCATTTTCACTTTATTCTTTTGCCCTAAACACACCCTGCAGACATCCTTCTGCCTTGCATGGTTGTATCTGAGTGTGTATATAGCTGCAGGTCTCGGGGTATGTTCTGTCTCCTGTAGCTCTTCTCTTTAAAACACTACAATCAAATGTTGACTGTGTCTAGATTTCAGACCAGCAAGAGCAGATGCCCGTCTAGCCCAGTTACCTAGACTGATTGCCCTTTAGCCCCTTCACCATCATTACCATGGCACCCTGCCCCTTCTTGCCGCCTCTGCAGCAGCCGATAGCCACAGGGCCCACAACCAGAGACAGTGAACAAGATTGGTGCCCATTCTAACACCTACCCATTCCATTTTAGCCCCAACTAGGAATACTGCCGGTTAACTCTGGCACTAACCACTGAGAGCTAGCTCCAACCTCGTAAGTTAGAGAACGTGGTCCCCAACAAGATTGCCCTTATTCAGACACCAACCACACTTTGAGTGTCCCCAGGTTGTCTGCATTTCTAATGGACTGGATATGAATTCAGAGATTCTCCCCATCCCTACAGGTTCAATGAGTCACAAAACCAAGACCCAGAACTCAGGAAAACACTATACTCAAAATTACAGTTCTATTATAAAGGATGCAAACCAGGAGGACCAGCCAAATGAAGAGATGGATGGGACAAAGTTTGGGGGGAGCTTCCATGCCCTCTTCTCATAGAATCCAGGTGTGCCTCTCTCCTTGCACACCAGTGTGTTTACCAACCAAGAAGTTCCAGTGTTTAGGGTTTTTATTAGATGTTTATTACATAAGCCTGATTTTTTGAATCACGAGCAACACGATTGAACTCAATCTTCAGCCTCTCCTCTCCCCCTCCCCAGAGGTCAGGTGAACTCCAAGTCCCAACCCTTTAATCATGTGGGCTTGGTCTTTCCGGTGACCATCCCCCATCCTAAGGCTGGTCAGGTGTGATCCAAGGGGCTTACGAAGAACAAAGACATTTCTATCATTTGGGAAGATTCCAAGAGCTTTGAGTATCCCAATAGGGACCAGGGTCAAGACCGGTCTGATCCCATATTATACAACAGTGTCCCAGCCAAGGAAGCTGCTGGAGTGGGTGAGTCAGCAATGGGAGGAGGGCAGCATAAGTAAAAGCAAAGTGGAAGAGAACTTTAAGATTAGGAGTAGTTTGTGCTGCTGTGGGTGCCGTGTGTGTGTGTGTGTGTGTGTGTGTGTGTGTGTGTGTGTGTGTGGCTTCAACTCTCAAGATGTGTACCTAGATGGGAACCAGGCATTACATGATTTCATCTGACTGGCTCCATCATGTGTCAGAAACAAGTTTTACATGTAGGAATTCCTTTAGTATCTGAATTTTTTAGTCTTCTTTCACATTGACTCTGTAAAAACAAATAATCAAGGAAATGTTTCAAAAGGGGAAACATGGATAAAATGCATCAATCCTGAATAGTCTACTTTTAACACTTGAGGATGAAACTGCACAAACATTAGGTACAGAGCACCTACTGTAGGGTCAGCTATTGTTTCCGCATTGCATTTGTGTAAAACTGCTTTCTGGCTCATGGCTGCAATTCCTCTTCACCAAAGCTCTGTGCCTTTTGTGACTTGGCATTTTATGATTATAATTAGCCAGGAACCATCATTCAAAAGGGACCATCATCCTCTGGAGTTACACTACGTTGCACTTGTGTCCCGGGCAGCCCACAGCTCCGCTTCATCATTTGTGATCCCTCTTGTCCATCCTACCTAAAATCACCTCACTTCCTTTCACCGTGTAACAGCTGCTTGGCACAGTCCTGTGTCGTCACCTGTGACTGCTGTTCCTCACCATGTTCGGGACGACATGGTCCATTGACCCAGCTAGTCAGCAGTTGATGCATCGATGGCCGTGGTGAAATTCTTTTTAAGCTGTGTGCCATTCTGGAGTCGGTCCAAGTCCCAGAGCCCGCTAGACAGTGGTCACAGCTATACTCTGTAAAGCTTTCCTCTAACTGGGAGTTCAGTCCCATCTTGACATCACACCCGCTTGCCCCTATTCCAGAAGAGCATATTGGTTTAGACTCAATTCAGATGTTTTAAATTCAGCATCTCTCAATCCACATGATGTCCTATTTGAAGAACCTACTGAGGAAATGTTAGCTCTTTGGCGCTAATGAAAAAGTTTGGCCTCAGAATAAGATTTCATTGGTGTAACCTGGTACACCATCTTGGTCCAACTTTGAATTTCTTGTCAGGTCTGTGTTGTGTTAACCCAAACGAACCACTCCAGATCATTATCCTAACTGTGCCCTAGCTCTTTGGTGATGGGCTTTTGAAACAATTCAGAGGCTGATAGAGAGGCCAGTGATGATAAAGTCGAAGGCAAAAAATTGGATTTTTAGAAGGTCATTAGAATCAAGGAGAAATTTCAGGGAGTGTTAGCATACATCCACTTTATTGTTTTATATTTATAAGTTTGTTTATTTTGAGAGGGAGAGAGAGCATGAGTGGGGAAGGGACAGAAAGAATCTCTGTGCTGACAGCCTGACTAAGGGCTTGATCTCACAAACCGTGAGATCTTGACCTGAGTTGAAATCAAAGGTCAGATGCTCAACTGACTGAGCCAACCAGAAGCCCCAGTATACATCTATTTTATACGGAAAAAAAGAGATATGGGAAATAATGAAATAAGAGTGGCAAATATGGACCACTCCCATGAGAAATATGTGAAAACCCATTTTTATACGCAATTTATAATGACCAAAATACTTAATGAGTTCCCAGTTGATCATACCTCAAAATGGTCCTCAGCATTTTAATGAAAATTTCAATCTACAGAGGCCACTCAGTTACTGTTACAGAATTCTTTCATTCTCCTAACTAATCTGTCCAGATATCTTAAGTGATAGTCCAGGTTTTAATGGAATCTAGAGGGACCGAGTTCTCTGAACTCTACACATAAATCTATTATTATTAATTCTACTAGTTAGTTACATAAAATGGAGATGAATATGATTATTGTATTTGAGAGAAATATCAGAGGAGTCCTGTCAGAATATCAGATATCAGATGGGACTTGCAGAAAAGCTGTTCTGATTTACCTTTTAGAAGGAAATTTATCAACTTGTAGATTAACTGAAACGTGCACTGAATCACATTATCATTTTTATGATTAAAATTTATCATTTTTTTGATTAAATTGTTATTTGAACCTCAGCATGGTTTGAAAAATCCAAAACCCTGGGGTGCCTGAGTGGCTTAGCCGGTTGAGGACCTGACTCTGGCTCAGGCCACGATCTTGCCGTTCATGAGTTCGAGCCCTGTGTCAGGCTCATAGCTCAGAGCCTGGAGTCTGCTTTAGATTCTTTGTCTCCCTCTCTCTGCCTTTCTCTCTCTCTCTCTCTCCCTCTCTCTCTCTTTCTCTCTGTCTCTCACTCACTCAAAAATAAACATTAAAAATTTAAAAAAAAAAAAAAAGAAAACCCAAACCCCTCTCTTAGGTTGCTTCTAGAAGATGAGCACATGACAATATCCAGACAGACTGTTTCATAAAGTTTGGGCAGACCCCTTTATAAGAGTCTAGCCCCCCAAATCCTCAGATTTCTCTTTCGCTAGGCCACGCTGAGTCTGCTTCCAGCAGAAGCTACTCAGCATCTTCCCTACCATATTGGGTATATAAACTGCACTTTTTGTTTTTATGGTTGAAATTTTTTTATTTTAAAAACAGAATGATCTCTATGTAAATGATGCTTTTCATTATCATAATCGAGGAGAGTAATATCCAAAGTACATATGTAAATACAGAATAAAAAAGATTCAGAAAGATTATTAAACCCTGAATCCAGTCAACAAAAATAAATTCAAATCATGGCACATTCTAAGGCCTGGAGTCTTTTTCTAAGTTTTTTATTTTTAATTCTGTATAGTTAACATGCAGCATTCCATTAGTCTCAGGGGTACAATATAGCAGTTCAGCAATTCTATACATTAGTCACTGCTCATCATGATAAGTGTGCTCTTAAGAAAAGGGGTGTCTTTGGTGTTTTAGGAGACTTCCACTGTCATTCGGGTTCTGCCGTGATCATCGGGTATGTCACTTTGGGTCAGTGGTTTAATTTAAACTATCCTTAAGGATTGCCTCAACTCTTTTAGTAAAGGACATTGTCCAGTAGTGTGTTTGTTAATGTGCAACAACCAGTTCTGATTGTAACAGGAAAGGCCTGATGGTAGTCATATTTTCCCCTTTCCATGGTGTCAATATTCCCACTATGGCTGATTTCAAGCTGCTACATGGTTTCACTGAATGCAGGTGTTGGAACACAATGGCATGACCCAGTTCTCTTCTCTGCGGGAACAGCTCTGTGGTTCTGGCCCAATAATTCATTGAAAGGCTGGATTATCCAGTCTGTTTGCTCACATTAATCATGCTAATGAGATATTTTGAGCTCTGTGAACGCTATCGTATCCTACAAGAAATGGTGCCATCAAGCATACGTTTTCAAACACTCATTTGCTGACTTCAGAGCCCCCTTGACTGACATTATTCTGGTCGCCCGATTCCCAGCACTCTTGCCAAAGCCGCCGTTAAGGCCCACCTGGAGACAGTGGTCCCCCAAGGAGAGTCTCTACCATGTCCGTTCTCCACACAGCAAACTTGTGTATATGTGTGTGTGTGTGTGTGTGTGTGTGTGTGTGTGTGTGTGTACAAGAATGTGTGTATGTACTTTTGCTATAAACTGGGAATTGCCATTCATCCTTCTGTCCATAACTCAGGCCTGTTCACGTCTGGTTCCTTACGTCCCACCACTGTCTCTCCACCACTGGTAACTCACTCTTGTTACACAAATCTTTCTTTCCTTCAAACACGCCAGCATGTTTTCATCCCTGGGACGTTTGTACTATTATTCCCTTTGCTTGAAACTCTGTCCCCTCGTTTCTGTGTAAAGCTGTCTCCTTCCTGTCCATCAAACATCTCCTCCGTGCAGCAGCCTTCATGGTCCACGCAAGCTGACAGTAAGACTCTCTTCCCCAAGACTGACACGGACGTCCACTCTCACCACCATTGTTCAACATAGTGCTGGAAGGCTTAGCCTCAGCAGTCAGACAACAGAAGGAAATAAAAGGCATACAAATTGCAAAGAAGAAGTCACAGTTTCACCAAGATGATCTTCAAGCCATCACTTTCTTCATAGCATTTATCCCTATCTGAAATTATTTCATTTATGTTTGTTTGTTATCTCCACACCCTTCCGTCATTCACCTCCCATTAGAACATAAGCTCCAAAGAAGTCAAAGACTCTTTCTGAGCTGTTTACTATGTTAGCCAGTACCTGGAACAGTATTTACTACGTTGTAGGTGCTCACTAAATACATGTGGAAGAAGAAGAGGAAAAAAGGATTTTTTGCTTTGGATTAGTAAAGAACAAAAAGAAAGAGAAAGAGTTCATATTACTCATGTATCTTATTGAAAACATCAGGTTACCCTGCTTACCTATATTCACTAGTACCATATGCAGCAACTTCGAATCAGCTGTACATTTTACCAACAGTACGTGCCAGGTACCCATGTCATGCATGTTCTGTCAAATGGAGGATATAAAAATAAATCAGAAATAGATAACCAAAGTTTATACACTAAGCAGTTCATAAATTTGTCCTCCGTGTAATTGATGACCCCATAACTAATAATATCATAAAAGGCATCCAAATTGGAAAGGAACAAGTAAAACCATCACTATTTGCAGATGATATGATGTTGTATGTAGAAAATCCTAAAGACGCCATCAAAAAACTGTTAGAACTAATCAACAAATTCAGAAAAGTTTCAGGACACAAAATCATTACATAAAATTCTGTTGTGTTGCTATACGCTGATAATGAACTATCAGAAAGAGAAATTTTAAAAAATTGCATTTGCAATTGCATCCAAAAGAATAAAATACCTAGGAATAAGTTGAACCAAGGAGATGAAAGACCTGTATGATGAATACTACAGGACTTTAATGAAAGAAATGGAAGCAATCACAAATAAATGGAAAGATACTCCTGCTCATGGATTTGAATGAGTACTATTAAAACATCCATATTGCCTCAAAGCAAGGATGCAGTGCAATCCTTATTAACATTCCAATGGCAGTTTTCAAAGCTATAGAACAAATAATCTTAAACTTGGAATGGAACCACGCACAAAAATTCCCAAAGAGCCCAAGCAGTCTTGAGGAAAAAAAACAAAACAAACAAACAAACAAACAAAAACCAAGACTGGAGGCATCACACTCCCTGATTTCAAACTATGTTACAAAACTATACTAATTAAAACCATATAGCACTGGCAGAAAGACAAATGCATGCATCAGTGTAATGGAAGAAAGAGTCCAGAAATCAACCCAGGCAAATATGATCAATTAATTTGTAACAAAGGAGCCAAGAATATATAATGGGTAAAGGATAGTCTCTTCAGTAAATGGTTTTGGAAAAATTGGACAGCTACATGCAAGAGAGTGACATTGCATCACTACTTTACACCACACAGAGACACATACACGCAGAGAGAGAGAGAGAGAGAGGCCATACATGCACACGTGCAATGAACTTTTCTTCAGCATAAAAGAGTGTGAAACCATTAGTCACAACACGGATGAACCTAAGGGCATTATGCTAAATGAAATAAGTCAGAGAGAGACAAATGCAGCATGATCCTTATGTGTGGAACCATAAATAAATAAATAAAATAAGTAATGAAAAATAAAGATTGGGGGCGCCTTGGTGGCTCAGTCGGTTAAGCATCTGACTTTGGCTCAGTCCATGATCTCATAGCTTGTGGGTTCGAGCCCCCCGACGGGCTCTGTGCTGACAGCTCAAAACCTGGGGCCTGCTTCAGCTTCTGTGTCTCCCTCTCTCTCTGCCCCTCCCCCACTCATACTCTGTGTCTCTTTCTCTCTCAAAAATAAACAAACATTAAAAAATAAAATAAAAATGAAGATCAGATACCAGCTAGGTAATGAAAATTGCTAGTTATCTCCTCCTTGGTAGAGATTTCAGCCTGAAGTCATCCGAATCCAGCTTATCCCTGACCCCTCCACTGGTGAGAACTATGGAAGTACCACAGAGGTTTAACCTCTGGTGTGAGCAAGGCGGCTCCCACCAGGCTTTCAGGACTTGTTCATTTACTAACCATTGACCAATTTACTAGACCATTACTAAATATCCCCTGCACCATACCCAGTGCTTGAGCGAGAGGAATAAGTGAGACAGACACAAATTCCTGCCTTCATGGAGTTCATATTTTAGTAGGGCCAACAAACATGGCATGCGATAAGTCAGTATATTATATGGTGTGTTAGAAGGTGATTCCTGGTATGGAGAACAAATAAACCTGGGTGAAGGGGATGAGGAAGCCACGTGTCAGAGGACTGTCTATGCCAAAGTCAAAGAAACACTGATTTGAGGAAAATGAGGACAGATATGTGAAGGATATCAGAGGGACTGGAGCCTGACATTTGTGTCCTCTTGATGCTTACAAGAGGGTCATTCAGGGCTAAGTGAGGGCCTGGGGGGTGGCCCAGAAAAAAATTGGAGAGAGAGTAACCCAAGAGTGGTATAGATAAAACAGGATTTGTCATAAATTAACAATCATTGAAGCTATATGATAGGGATAGTCTAGTCACCAAATTTAATATTTGGAATTTTCCATGATAAAGGCACCAGACTATTTATTTTGAATCCTTTCTGAGGTCACTAAATAGTCTTCTCCACCATGATGCATAATGGCTGTATAGCTCACCGCACTGTGATGTATCATAATACATTTGATCATTGACCACTTTATTGACGCTTGAGTCTTTTCTAATTTGTTGTTATTACCACTAACACTGATAAAACTCTTCTACATGATTCTTCGGGTCCATCCGTGATTATTATTTTTACTTAACTCCATAAAAATTAATATCATAATTATTATATAAGTATATGCTACTGAATATAATTATTATACAATAATTAATTCTCTGTATGACTTGGAGAAGGCCCTCAGCCTTTATTCTGGACAAAATTGGCAGGTGTTAAGTAGCACTTGGCCCTATTAATTTCTTGAAGCTTGTACCAGCCAGGGATCTTCATTGCAAACAACAGCAACTGACTCTGGTTACCTCCGGGAGAAAAGGAGTGTGTGGCAGGGATAGACAGAATGAAGAGGAAGGTAACAATCAGGCTTAATATGGGCAGACTCCAAGGCAAAGGAGTTGGCTGGGAAGTCCCACCTCGGGACAGCGTGGCTACAGAGAAGGTTCCACCGCCACTGCTGCTTCATCCTGGAGGTTGTCCTCGGCACCGATGGCTTCACCACAGCTGGACGTCACTGCTGCCACCACTGAGAACAAAAGGAATTCTATATGTCCCTGCTGCTTGCCGTCACTCGTGCCTCGTCAGGATCAAGGCAGGAGTGATGGGCCACTCTGAGGTCCCATGACCAGCTCTACTGCCACATGGAGAACAGTGCATCAGCCTTCGCAGCTTCTGTAGCCGGACGCTGGACCCAGCCTTCCACCAGGACCCCACAGTGGTGGCTTCGGCAAACACAGAAAGAAGGACATGCTGAGTGGCTAAAAGCTGGACAAATGCCCACTCGAGCGTTCGGTGCACTTTGCCCCAGTCTCACCATGAAGAGATATTCTTTTTTTACCTCAGTGAGACTCGCAAATGCTCATACTTCAGATTATTTGCAGAAGAAAGAAATATTTATATTCCCTGATAAAGAGACCAGGGGAACCTTAAGGAATTAAATTAGGAGATTAATAAAAGCTCAAGAGTTACAGTCTCCAAGATAAAACGATAGACTGAGTGACATAATGAATTGACAAGAAAGGAAATACAAACAGGAAGGGAAATGAGTGTCCCTGAGGCTGTCTGGAGGTAGTCAAGCTCTCTGGCATCCCCGACAGACTCCTCTGATGCACGAGTTTTTCTTACTACTTCTTTGTGGTGTGTGTATGTGTGTGGTCGGAGCCCCACTTAACCCGTATGTAAGAAAACCAGCAAAAGGGATCTAGGGGAGTGCCGGGTCATGTCCTCCGGTTGCTTGCTCACTGACAGCTGTGTGGCAGACAAGCCCCAGCTCACTACATCATCAAGACCAATGACCGGGTTCCAGTCCCTACGTCTGGTGCTTCTGTGTATCTCAGAACGAGCCGGTCGATGGCTCAAAACTGCTCTAAGTGCTGGGCTCCCCTCTCCTCTCTCTGCATGCTTCTTCAGGTTGGGTCCACACCCATCCCCCTTAGCCTGCCGGCCACCCCACTTCGCAGAGCCTTCAGCCCCTTAGTGCTCCTGGTTACTGACTAGCAACCCTGCTAGTAGCTCCTACCTCATGGGAGCTCCCACGACCCATGAGGACCCAGGCCCTCATCTGCCTCCCAGCCAAGGGCCATTCTCTTCCTCACTGTGGCTCTGCCTCTGGCTGCCTGGTCAGCTGGGAACAGATTGGAACCCTACCATTTGCAGAGGCAGCTGATGTGTCGTGTAGACACCCAGTGTTGGCTGTGTCGGCGGTGAGAAAGAATCCACAAGCACTTTTGCTCCCCCATTGTGGAGGACAGGAGGCTCCTGAGAGGGAGGCTGGGATGAGGGAAGAATAGGGAACAGGCATGGGAAGAAGGTACCTTCTCAGGGGCCTCTGCTCACCGTCCAGCTTGCTGTCCATGATGAGACCAGCCGCCAGCCACCACGGACACAAAGCCAAGCTGAGGGGTCCTCATCACCCCCACATCATCACCTGTTTTTCAGGTCACTACCCAGAGCCCTGCTCTTCAGACATTGGTGCATTTTCAGGTTACCTGGTTAGGCGGGCTTTGAAGATCTCAGTTCTCTCAACCTCCTAAATAGCCGAGGCCCACCGTCCGACACGCAGACCCCACCTAGAGAACAACTCTCTGGTCAGCCTAGTGCACTGCAGTGCCTCCCCCAGTCGGGAAACATCTGAGGACAGAAATCTAGACCCATGAGTCTTTGAAACTCCAGAGCCTAACACTCTTCCTAACGGGCTTTTGTAAAAGTTTGTTGAACTCCTTTGAGCCTCTTTTCAGTCAAGGAGGTCCACGCTCACCTGCCTCGCTCTGGCCCCCAAAGGTGAGGAAGCCACAGACAGAGGGGCCTTCACACTTCCACCTCTGCAGAAGCTGGAGCCTGAAAGGCCGTGATGCAGTACTGAGCATCCCCCTCCCCCTGCCCACGGCTCGCCCTGCACTGGCCACAGGTCATGCCCGCTCCCGCCGCGGCTCTCCTGCATAGGAGATGCGGGGCTGTAGAATAGGACCGGCTTCCAGTCCCTCCCAGCCATCACTTTTTGATTCCAAACCTGCAGCCCTCCTGGGACCAACAGCCCTGTTAAGTTATTTTCACAACCACACACCTCTCCTTCATTGGACCTTTTTCTCTCTCTGCCTTCGGGAACAGTTGCTACTTCCCGGCAGGCTCCCAGGCCAGCAGCCCCCCCCTCCCATCTACACCCTGGAGGTGATGCCACGGAGGGTGGGTCCGGCAGGAGCAGGGCAGCGAAAGCAGTGGCCGTTGCTCACTGAGCATCTGTTAGGTGCCTTACACGGACCCAAGGTAAGGGCTCCACACCTGTACACGTATGAACCCAGCAGCCCCAGGATACTGTATGTTTGTAAAGGGCTTTGGGACGTTCAGATCACTGTCTTACACACAATGCAAACCTGGTCTCTGAGCATTTCGATTTTAAACATAGTTCAACATCTGCCAATGACACTATGAAGAGATCTTGCTGCTTTAGAAAATCACTTGATACAGATTTGCTTTGGGTGACTAACACATTGAAAAAATTTCAAACCACACAGATTCGGTACCCTACCTTACGTTTGTGGGAACCCACCAGTTGCAGAGGAGAAGTGCAGGGAGATCCAGATACAGAATAAACAGGGAGCCAGAGAAGGAAGATACAGTCAATGAGGACTGGCAAATGAATCGTCCAGTCCTGTAACATGTTATTTTTCTAAATTTGTCCAATCCAGGAATAGTGTAACTTCGGAGGATACAGCTCGATCCTTTCTGTCACCTCCAGTCCCTAAAGCTTGTCAGACAAGCGTCTGTTTTCCAGCTCATCCTTCTTTCTTCTGAACCCCCCTGAGAACCAGCATTTTAGTTGCCCGCAGCAAGCAATATTTGTCATATGCAGGCGGGGTAGTCAAGGCTGGGAATGAGGCTAGAAACCCAGATGCCAGTGTTCCGGGTGTCCCTTCAGTTTTTGAGATAATGCCTACCCGGCCATCAAGGTCACCATGTTGGTGAGAGGGTGAGAAGCGCCCCGTGCCCCTCCTTCATTAGCCAGAGACTGAGATGGAGTACTTGAAGCACTCCCCCTTAACCAAAACGATTACTTTCCTTCAGAAAGAATCTTTGTTCCAGGTTGTTTTTGTAGGTCTGAAGTTCCAGGAAAGCTGCAATGGTGCCTTTGCCTCAGGGACCTTCCAGTAAGTTGGTAGTATTTGCATTGCTAGTGCTCCTCTAGAGAGCCATTTCTGCTGACATCTTCAACCCAGAAGGCAAAGAGGAGAATGCAGGGGGTCATACTGAGGCTTTGGGGAAATGGTTACCCTTGTCAGCTTAGGAGCCATTGTAAATGATTTCAGATCGGAAAATGCAGTATAAACATGAGGCTTAGAAGAAGAGGGAGAGATGGGAAGCAAGACCTTAGCAAAAATGGTCTCGTCACAGCACATTCAGCATAGTCAGAAAGAGTGGAAACAAAGGGAAAGGTCTGTATGAGATGGTTTATTGGTACCCCGTTATAACATGATAGAGCATATCATATATTCAGTGTGGTACCCCTCATTAGCAATATTTCAGAGCATTCAGCAAAATTGCCGTGAATGTCAAGCGTTGATGCATTTTCATCAAGTATCTGCATATGGATCTGACGCACTGCCTAAAGAGTTTGAGTTTCTCATTCATAATAAGTAAGCCTGTAGCATGCCCCAGAGGTAACCAAGGGATTCGAGTTGTTATATTCTCACTGTAGTCCGTTTTCCTGGCAAGTTCAGAAGCTAAGTGCTGACTGCTTCGTTAGATGTAGAGAAGTAGTCCCGTGCATTGAAAGGAACATAGGATTTTCAGTTGCATAGGGTGGAGGCCAAGGCCTGGACCAGCCATTTTATGTCTGTGTGACCTCAGGCAAGTAACTGAGCCTTTTCCTGCCTCAGTATTGTCATCCGTAAAATGGGCATGGTGAGAATCTCTACCTGATGGAGTTGTTGTGGGTGTTGGCCATGCCTGGCTAAAGTGCCTCACCCTTGCTAGACAGCCAACAAGTGGGATCTATAACTATGATGTAGGTAGAATATAGTCCTTGCTTTCTCTTCAGTTTACCAGCAGGCAACTTTTAATGTATACCAAGTAGAGCTAAAAAGACATAAGGCAACTTCACCAAAACTTGGCTCACTGACATCAATCACATTGCTTCTTTTTTTTTTCCAGTTTATTTTTTGACAGAGAGAGAGTCAGAGAGAGAGGGACAGAGTCAGAGAGAGAGGGAGAGAGAATCCCAAGCCAGCTCCACACCATCAGGGCAGAGCCCAGCGCAGGGCTCAAATCCGTGAGCCGCGAAATCATGACCTGAGTCAAAATCAAGAGTCGGACATTAACTGACTGAGCCACCCAGGTGCCCCTCTTAATCTCGCTCTGATGTGGAGAAAAATCATTACGAGCTTACATGTCCTTGAGCCCGTGGCCAATTAAGCATCAATGGGGGTAGATGATATCAAAGCTATCCCACTACGTAATGTGGAGGAGCTTGTCCAGAAGTGGCAATCAAGTGCAGGGACATCTGCCACTGTTTATAAGACCTCAAGGAAACCTAAACTTTCTAGGTTTCAGGCTGGGCAACTGTAATGTGCTGAGCTTGGGTTATGTGGTTTCAAGGTTGCGTCGAGCTGAAATGTTTCTGTTTGCTCACTTGGAGAGCTCAAGGCTTGTCTCAGCACTTTGAGTTGTAAAGCTTTCCTTGAATTCGTAGCTCACAGAATGACGAGCCGGTGGGAACATAGGGACGACCTGGGGTATCATTCTAGTCTTACAGATGAGGAAACTGGGACTCAGAGAATAACTTCCCCCTCCCTTTATATCACAAAGCTAGTCTGGGGTTGAGCTAAAACCAGAACCCAGGTGTTCTGACTCTTAGGTCAGTGCTCTTTCCATTATACCACATTGCCTCTTTCACACAAATGGGGCCACGATTCTGAAGAACTAAATGTAAGAAGAGCACAGCTAGCCTTGAGGGACAGAGATACCCTAATCATTTTATTGAATAACTATACAATTAAATAAGTCTGAAGGATCTGACTGTTGAAAGTACTATTTTGAAAGGTTCTTAACGTTTCTAAACATCTAGAAAGATACATTATTTTTAGAATGTAGGGATAGCTAGAGGATGGTGGCTGGCATGCTCTGTGAGTCCTTTCTCAGCAACGTGACTAGTTCATCTCTGAGCTTTGCATTTTGGAACCCTCAAGAAACTGAGTTTCCACTCACCAAGTTACTATGTTCATACATTGTAACCACAGAATCTAACAGTTCATCTGCAACTTCTCTGACTTTATGCTGCCCTGTGGTCAGATATTGTCATTCCTGGTGAAAGAAGGAAGTGATTTCATATTGACTAACAAAAGTCAACATGGGAACGTACTAATCATGTGCATGATCACAAGATGTACATAGCATATATGAGTAACTGAGAAATAACGAATCAAGTCAAGCTGCTTTGTTAGATGCCGGACGCATTACAAGTTAGCACAGTAAGGAAGTGTGTCCTGTTCTGTGTGTCTGTGTGCCGTTAGAGCAGAGAGAGGGACCGTAGGGTCCACTTTTGACGAAAAAGCATATGCAGCCTTTATTCTGAGAACACTGTTGTATTTGGGTTAATTTTGGTGAAAAAAATGTACTTCCTACACTAATTTGAAGAAACATCAGTTATGAAAATTATTTTTAAAAGACTGGCTTATTTGTAAAAAGAGGACAGAAAACGATTTAACTTGGTTATCTTTTTTCCATTTTATTGAGAGATGTAAAATATTTAAGTCAGGCTCCTTACAAATTAAGAAAAGGGTCCACAAAGCATTCAACATTGAAAAAAGTCTTAATGACACATGATCTTTTAGTTTCAGTTAATGGTCAGTGGATGTAGAGAAGAACGCAAGAATAAAACAAAAATCGCAGAAGTGGGAAGGAAGGGACTGAGACACAAGCAGACAGAAATGGAGACAGATACAGGAGCAAGAGAAAGAAAGAGGAAAACCAGTGGGAGATTAGAAAAGAACAGCTTCTTGTGCCTTGGAGAAAGGACCGCAGAGCCCGAAAGCACAAGCTGGTCATGGCTTTCATCAGCATTTGGCTGAAGCCTCACTCCCCAGCGGGAGTACCAGTTCTGCGAGCCCGGGAGCCATGCTGCTCTTGCTCAGCATCCTTTCCCCGGTGCCTGGCACAGACGTGCTCCCCACGGGAAGAATCAGTGAATTGAATGGATGAACAAAGCAACAAGGGAAGAAAAAGTGTAGGGAGAGAGAGCCCCAGTCCCGGACACCTGGGATAGGGTCTGTTCGAAGGTGGCTTTGCAGAGTCTCGCCTGTGTTCTCTGAAGATGTTCTGCAGGGTGCTAAGCCTTAGAGCAATGGTTTGCTTGTTTCAGAGACTTTCTGAAAGTTAATGTTTTCCCCATGCCAACTCTGGGTATTACCATGTCGACCAGGACCTTCTCACTCCAGGCCCAGCTGTCTGAGGCTCTCCAGCCCCTTCTGGTCCATCAGCCACCCCTCCTCCTGCCCCAGAACCCCGTCATGGTACAGACCGCCTCACCCATCCCAGAACACGGCCTTCCTGGCTCTCCTAAGACAGTCTTTTAGCCCACTTGGTGGCAGCTACCTCTTTCCCCAACCCCTTTGTACTGAAGGCCCTGCAAGAGGGTCAGCAGACTGGGTTTCTCTTCACTAAGAAGCCACTGCATCTTCGCCCTCACATGAAAATGTCTTTTTTCAAGCCTTTCCCATCACTGCCTTGTGATATTACCAAGTCACACCTCAGTGACCAGATTTTGGCCCACAGCCTCTCCACCCACCCAACTACTGACCTCCTTCAGGATGACGTCAGGGATTGTGTGCACAATTCATCCTAAAGATTAGCCCCTGCATATCCAGCAATTTAAAAAACTGTAGTAAAGTACACATAATGTAAAATTTACCAGTTTAACCATTTTAAGTGTACAGTTTTATGGCATTAAGTACATTCACATTGCTATGCAACCGTTAGTACATCCCACTGCAGAGAATTTGCGTCTTCCCTGACTAAAATTCTATATCCATTAAGTACTAAGTCCCCCAGTTTGCTGCTACTCTAGCAGGTTTAAACCATTGTCACCCTAAAATCTTCATTTCCTGAAGTCATTCTACATTCAGAATCTTAAATTTTTAAAAAAAATTTTTTTTAATGTTTTATTTATTTCTAGGAGAGAGAGAGAGACAGCGTGAGCAGGGGAGGGTCAGAGAGAGAGGGAGTCACAGACTGAAACAGGCTCCAGGCTCTGAGCTGGCAGTCAGCACAGAGCCCGACGCGGGGCTCAAACCCACGAACCGCGAGATCATGACCTAAGCGAAAGTCGGACGCTTAACCGACTAAGCCACCCAGGCACCCCCAGAATCTTAAATTTTATCATCCCACTTCTGTCTTGCCAAGAGAACTCGCCAAGAGACAGGTCTGGGTTGGGGTCCCAGCTAAGTCATTTGCCAGCCTCAGTTTCGTCATCTATGAAGCTCTGACAGTAGATGATACTGTAAAGAATATAGATATTAAATGGATAAGAGAACTGAAGGTAAGGGGATGGTTGAAAGGATTGAGGGCTTACAGAGCAGTTAGCCCAGGGATGTTCTTCTCCATCCTGCCTACCAGGCCACACATAGTTGACCATCACTCCAGCCAGCACTTGGCTGACATTCATAGCTTCCCATTACCTTTGTCTTCCTGGTACTGGACACACCATCCTGTGTCTGGCTCTCTGTCTCAGATGCACATCCACTAGGGCTATTGGTAAACAGTGGGTTTTGCGGGGGTCCCTACAAGGAAGACAGCGTTTTCCAGTCTGCTGGGCCATCCGTCTCACCTACAAGCATTGAACGGGCTTGTATTTGGCTTCTTCTTCCCGTTCCCCACAACAGCTGTCCCAACCTTTCCCCGTCAGGCCGTCTCCCTCCGCTTCCATTTCTCCAGCTGTTATCATTCATCTTCTTTGTCTCCGTTGACCAGAGTTCTTAAACTATGGTCCACATAGGGACTGTGCACATCCCCAAAGAGGTTCTGATTTGGAAAGAGTTAGCGGGGTTGAAATCTGCAATGGTAACAGGGAACCCTAGAGGATTTTGATATGCATGATGCAAAGTCCCCTTTTCATAGAAGGCTGTCCCGATCACAAGCCCCTTAGAGCAGACATCTTGTCTTACCTGATTTTTACCGCTAAATCCTGGGTGATAGATAGATGGTGAAGGATCCTTTGAATAATGAATTTGGCTGTCACTCGGCACTTCAGTGCATTACCATTCTCCTTTGAAATGCTAATTAGCTACAGCTGCTTAAATGCAGTTTAAAACCCTTTAATATGTTTTATCTTTAATTCTTTATCTGTCATTTCATTGTATTGGGGGGAGGGAACTATAAAGAACTTGCTGTTTTCCCAGTAGTGACCATAACTACAAACACCAACAACCCAATGAGAGATGAGACCGAGACAGAAGGGTAGAGTGACAGTGACACCATACCTCAGGGGCAGGGGCGGGGGGACTACTTTTTTGACCCTCAGTGTAGTGATTGGTCAGGCAGAAGTCTTGGCAGCCATACAGCGGGCTTTCCTGAAGGGGGAGTAATCTTTTTTTTTTTTTTTAATTTTTTTTTTTGAAGTTTTATTTATTTCTAGGAGAGAGAGAGAGAGACAGCGTGAGCAGGGAGGGTCAGAGAGAGAGGGAGTCACAGACTGAAACAGGCTCCAGGCTCTGAGCTGGCAGTCAGCACAGAGCCCGACGCGGGTCTCGAACCCACGAACCGCGAGATCATGACCTAAGCGAAAGTCGGACCGCTTAACCGACTAAGCCACCCAGGCGCCCCTGAAGGGGGAGTAATCCCTGGAGATCACTGCCAGGGATGTTGGGAGAAGGTGACCTAGAGAGAAAGGTAGGTGAAGAGTGATGCAGGCTGACATACCCAGTCAGTGGTGGAAAGGAAGGCTCACCTGGCTTCAAAGCCTAGCTCAGCCATTTCCTAGCTCATCAAATGGGTGTTTAAATTGTTGGGGCAGCTCATTGTCTCCATCTGTAAAATGGGGACAAAAATGGTTTACCTTGCAAGCTTTATTGAAAAGTATACTCAAAGTAACGTGCAGTGATTCTATCATTTTAAGCAAGCAAGTTTTCAAGAGAGCTGGGCAGCTGGTTAACTAGTTTCTACACCAGTGGAGGGCTACACACATACACACACCCCGACAGCCAGTCTGCCTAGAAAAACAGAAGTGGTACCAGCTATTGCCCTCTGGGGAAGTGTAACTCTGAAACCTCATCCTCCCTGTAATAAAATGTTTCCAAAGGGAGCAGACAGAGTAACCCAGGGCCATGCCCTTCCGCTTCCCTCTCGCCTGAGCAGAGCTCAGAGCCCGTCTTGGGGAAGTGGGCGGTAAACTGGTTCAGCATGGGTGGCTCGAACTGAAACCTTTCTTTTATCACCTTCCTATCCTGCCTGCCGCCCCTCTGTCTTCCGTATCGGGGGAGGAAAACCAGCTAGCTTATGGTACCCACACATACTTGGATCTGTTGTCTCTGGCTTCCTAACCCTACCTCATCATTCATAAGGATTCACTGAATGCCCTCGGGGTTCAGGGTGCTGTTCTAAATGCTTTATCTGGGACCTTCGTGGGAGCCTGTAGGAAGTTTGGGCCAATATTTAAAATCTTCGCCCAGCTCATGAAAACCAATGCCTAACCCTCACTTCATTCCCACCCACACGTCAGGCCAGAAAGAGTACCTTTTGCTTTGAATACTAAGAAACTTTGATCTAAATGTTAATACTGGGGTGCCTGGGTGGCTCAGTGGGGTAAACATCTGAAATCTTGGTTTCACCTCCTGTCATGATCTCATGGTCTCAGGAGTTCGAACCCCACTCCGGGCTTCACGCTGCTTGGATTCTCTGTCTCCCTCTCTCTCTGGCCCTCCCCAACTCGCGCTGTCTCCGTCTCTCTCAAAATAAATAAACAAACTTTAAAAAATGAATGTTAATACGAATGAACACCTATAAACCTTGTCTACAGAACTTTAGGCTCCCTTCCGTACATTCCCTTGATCTTGAACATGTATCTGCTTTTAGGAGAAGAATTTAGACTGGTTTCCTCGGATGCGAGCCATGTCCCTCGTCAGCAATGAAGGGGACAGTGAGCAAAATGAGATTCGGAACCTGCAGGAGAAGTTGGAATCCACCATGAGTCTGGTCAAGCAGCTGTCGGGTCAGCTGGCAGAGCTCAAAGAGCAGGTGGGTGTGCTCAGGGAGCTGGGGCTGGAGCTGGGCGGGCTCGCATCATTCACCACCTTGAACAAGGGGAGACCTGGACGCTCCAGTTACTCACAGGGAGCTGTAAATTCCAATCCCCACGCTGTGCTGTAAGAACCACCCTCCCCCAAGTGAGGCTTCCGCTTCGTGCGTTACCACCTGTGTGCCCCTTCTGCACCCACCGGAGTGGGGAGAAGAGTAAATGCCAAAGTACAAGGGCCTCTTTGCACTTTTTGATGGAAACTGGTATTTTCCGCCATCCTAGCAATTACTAAATGCATCGGAAAGTCAGATCATCATCTTCAGAATCTGTCATTTCAGTGTTATAATCAACCCCTTCATCATGTAAAATTATTAGCGGTAGTATAAATACTATCATAAGTAACTGTGGTAGCTATTAAAAAGACTAGGCTGATGGTGACGATTATCTGACAAGCAAAGAGCCGCTCTAAAAGAACCATGGTTCCTGTTTTTAAACCCACAGAAAGGGGTTTGCCTATTTTCTGTTTGTGGAAATTCACTTACAAAAAAAATTTTCCCTTTTTTTAAAGGTAAATCGATTCTATATGATGCCAGACACAGACTGTAGGTGCTTGGGAAATAGTACCCCCGAGTTGTAGCCCAACAGCCCTGGGGAAAAGTGAGAAAATGAGCTCAACACACTCTCTCTTTTCCCCCAGATGACAGAACAAAGGAAGAATAAGCAGAGACTGGGCTTTCTCGGATCAAACACACCCCATGTGAATCATCACATGCCACCACACTGATACCATGGGGGGGGAGTGCCTGATCACTGAATAAAGAACTGAGACGGAGGGGAGTGAACAGTGCCTATTGTTGAAAGTTAAAAACAACCAAGTGCCAAGATGTTGAGTGGTTTAGCTCTGAGAACAATTTCTAACTGTGTTTTCATGGTTGAGGAGACCAAACTTAAAAGCTAGAAAGCACACATCACGCTCTTAATGTAACGCGAAGTAGCTTGCTCACGTGGCAGCAGAGGGGTGGGGGGCAGGGTGGAAAGGGGTGGGGTGCGGTGCCCACAGAACTACCTTTTGCTAAATCAACGAGTCCGTTTTGTCTTAAATGCTGACTGCAACCTTCCTCATGGTTGCTGGGGACTTACTTCTTTTAATCGTGGCATAGAGGCTAGTGATACAGGTATTCAGACTGTGGGGGCTGCGTTTCACTAAGGAAAAGAATGGAAAAGATTAAAACTGAGGTTTGCAAAGAAAAATGTTAATGCTTCCAAACCGTAGCTGTCACGGGGCAATTCTCGTATTTGTCACGTGCGACACAATGGATTTACAGCTCTGCGAACATTGTGCTTTGGAGCTTCCTCTCCTCATGCTGACAGCACAGCTCAGATAGGATTGCTTTCTCCCCGATTTGGGGGCCTCTGTCGATGTGGAGCACAAAAGGGGATTTTTTCATATAACCTGCTCAAAACATGTTTTAAGTCGTGTATAGTGTAAGATTTTTAAAGATTGGGGGAAGAAAAAGCTGACAGGAAGCTCCAGGGAGGAATTTGTGAGTCTATGTATGCTATTAAAATATATTGAGAATAATAAATGAAAGTGCTTAAAGGTGACAGGGAATATTGAGAAACTTATGATGGGCATTGCCTTTTATAAATATGGAGTAAAGGCTTTTGATTCATGTTTGCTGTGCTTAAAGAACTGAGTGGTTTTATTTATCCTATTTCTGCAGTTGGGGGGGAGAACTACGAAATTTATTGAAGCCTCAAGAAAATGCAGCATTTCAATTGCACGTTTTAAACTGTATCAGTAAGAGCTTTTCAGAATGTAGAAAGATAATAATCTCTTCCCCCAAATTGCTCTTATGTTAAATTATGCAACCAGGATTTGTGGAAGGAGAAAATAACCTGCCATGCTCGTAATATTCTTGGAGACTATATGTTTAGAACGTTAAAGCAAAATGCGGGTAATGAAAGCACTGTTGCGTGGTGAGGGGACAGGACACAGGACACCAGACTCTGGGAGATGCTTTGCAAGTTGCTCTCTGGCCCCTGCCCCCACAGGAACAATTATTTCCAGAGTCCTTAAACTCTCAAGTTATGACCGCCAAGGTTGAAGGTCTGGATGGGGTTTGCTCTGACCATTTTAAAGCCTTTGGTTGTTGTCATTTAACTTGTCAGCTCTTAAAATTCTCAAATCATGGTCCGGGTAGATTATAAAGGATTCCTGAACCAATCCTTCTTCCACAATGTTAAAATATAGATTTGGAGAGAAGCTGTGGAAACCCAGAGCAGCAATTTTTTAACTGAATCTTCTGGTACTTCTCATCCCCCACCCCAGTACTTCCCCACATTAAGAATTCTTTACTGTGACACCATAGTATTTTCCCTTACCAGTCCCTGAAGGACCGTGATCCAAAAATACTAGGACACTGAGATATCTATCTGCACGCACCACAGAACTTTGAGCCGAGTAGGCATTCAGCCCGTCTATGAGAAATTCTACTGGTGCTCAGTTACCCTCAATTCTTTATTAAAACTTTAAACTGTGTCACATACTTGATTTTTTTTAAATGGCTTTACCAAAACCAAAGTAGACCAAAGCAGCCATTGTTTTAATCCAAGACCATCACTATTATGACTGTATTGGATGAACGTACACTTTAAAATATTTTAATGAGAGAGTGTGCAGGTGGGGAGAAATGGAGAAAATTGGTAAGGACTGACCATACTCTGGAATGGAAACCCATCTCTTTTTTAACACAAAATAAAATATTTTTGATGTCTGAACATCAAGAGAATAGATTAATTTGTATAGATGATAGCAACCTGTTTTTCACGTGATGAACTATCTATTCTTTTCTGGGACCATGATAGTCCTTTTTTACAGCAAAGAAACCAGTGGGTGTATAACTGCCATCAACAAATGGCCTAATGTCTCCAGCCGGTATGAGTGGCAACTCGCCATTTCACGGATCTTTTCCCCTGGGGAGTGTCCAAAAGAGACTGCAACTCACAAGACTCTTGTTCCAAACTGAAATATTTCTCAGTTGTGTTTTCTTTCCTGCCTAAATACTTGGAGCCTATAGCAAAAGAAATAAAAACAAGCAAATAAAGAGGGCACTTTCCAGGCTCTTAAAGTCATGATGTTGCGGGAAGATAATGGGGAATTTGATATTTGATGGAAGTTTGTATTTGTTATGTATATGTTTGTTAATGCAACTGGAATATTTGACCAAGGCAAGTATCAGTTAACATTTTATATTTATATAGTGACATTAAAATGAATACAGTAGTCTTTGATTTTGCTATTAAGGAAAATGTTTTACTCTTTAGTTACTAAAATGTGTATCAGTTTAAAAGGATCAATTTCTTATGAATGTAGTTTTTAATTTCAAAACGATTTTATTCCCTTGCGTGCTACATTGTGAGGCCCAAGAGTTTAATGGAAGCATGTTTCCTAAGTTATAGTATCATTTTAGGTAAGAAAATGTTTGTGTCATATAAGAATATAATATTAATAAATAAATTATATAGCATGTAAAAATTACTATTTCTACCTCTTGAGAAAGTTCATTTAGAAAGGGCTTATTTTCTTGCTTATTGAAATTGTTCCGTTGACGAAGATACAGTTTCTAGTGGCTTATTGCTTTCATCAGGAAGATTATTTAGTTCAAGTCAGATCTAATCACGTGTTTATTTCCATATTCCCTGCTCACAACTCATTGTTTTCACGGTTCTTTTTAGTTTATAGTTGTTTTATTACCCTAGAGTTGTTTATTACAACCCTATCCGTCCCACACGTACTAGGGTTCAGATGAGTGGAGAGGCTTGTGGTCTTAGGATTTGGTCAGGGGAGGTGAAGATGGATCATCACTATGATTAGGGAAAAGGAGTAAGTGATAGATAATAGGAAGAAAAAGGCTGGTCCTGGAGACCTAGGGGGTAAATAAGTAAATATTGCATAGGCATAATGATATAACAGATTACAGACTCAAGAGATCACACTTAAACATGCATGGAACAGTGTTTGGTGGAAGAGCAGCTGTTAACAGGCATTCTCCCTCAGCTGCTCTTATTAAACTGATACAGAATAACAAATCGACATATTCTGGCCCACAGACCAGTTCCAATGTAAATGACAAATGATATAGTTTGAAACAGAGTGGAGCAAACACACATGCCTATAGGAGCCACAAAAGTCACTAAAATGCATGACATTATGGGGTGCACACCATCTGTAGCGAGTGAGGAGGCTATGGTGAGCTTTCTCTTTGCAAAATTTGACAACCAATTCCAGTCTTTAGAAAATGCCTGAGGCCATCTAAGGCCCTCTGGTCACTCACTGGGTATCACTCATTGGGTATTTGATAAAAGAAAATACCACAACCAAGCAGAGGAGCTAATGTGCATTGTAAACTTGAGAAACCTGGAAACTAGGTGTCATCTCTGAACTTCAGCGTTTGCATGGACTTAAATAATTTATAACATTATCACACCAGTACTTCTCATATCATCACCAGTAGACTTTTTTCCTGCTCTAGATTATTACTATCTCTGCCTTAAATAGTATGATTCTAACAGAATATGCTGAGACCAGAGAAGTATAATTTACAAATTATTATTTAAAAAATGGTATTTCTACAGCTTTTTTTGTGTGTGACACTTTAAATGCTTGTTTCATTTCTTACCATGTTCCTAAATAATATATCTATCAGTATAAAAGTCATTACTATTGCTGTTTCACATAGTATAACATGAAGGACAAAAAATTGGGTGACGTGAACCACACTACACTAATCCAAGTGGAACATTGTGCCCAACAATTATTGGGAGTTGGCTAAATCCCCAGCTGGCCAACACCTACCGGTATACCTATATTGCGTCTGGTGACTGAGATGGGCTCCATGGGCACAGGCCATTCAGTCATCTAGCATTTTCAGGTGCTTCACAATGATAGTTGCCCTCAGAAGAGAACGGAGCATGCAACAGCTGAAATCAACATGAGTTGCACGAATCACATGCAAACCATGAATGGAATTCTTTGCTCATGTGGGCATTTTCCAGTATGCCGCAGTTCCTTGAAACAGTGTGGCAAGAATTGTTTTGTTTTGCTTGGAATCGGAGGAAGGGTTGGGGGAAGGGAATTGGGACAATGAGTTCCTCTTCCAGCAAGAATAACTGGCACGAAGGGCAGGAGTTTGCATGTGGAGGGGAGTGTGATGGACATCTGCAAGTCACCCTGCCTTCGGTCAACCACGGCGCTTTGAGGAAGTCTTGGGAAAGCCTCGTCTTAACACAACTGTAGGCCAGAAATCTGTGTACTTTAGCCTCTCTTCTGTCTTTCGCCAATTGCAGAGCTGCTGGGACATTATATAGAGTCGGCCACATAACAAAGAAACACAGAAACCCAACTTTATGCAGGTAGAATAGAGGAATTATAGGAATTCTAGGAATAGAGATCAGTCATTGAACATAGTTGGACTCAATTTAACAGAAAATTCTGGTTTTTGTGTGTTGTTTTTTTTTTTTACACTTCACTGTGGATTTCCCCTAGAATAGTCTGTTCCCCTTTAACACTGGTCCTGGGGATAAAGTCACCTTCTGGGAGAATTACCTCCTCACAGCTGTGGAAACGTGGATACAGGTGTGGATTTCTTCTGCAATCCGCTGCAACACAACCCTCCAAAGTCCCACCCCTACCCCCACCCTATTGCATCTGTTTGCCTGGGAAAACATGCCTGAGGCTGCTCCCTGTTCTAATAACTGCTTTTAGTTTAATTTTATAATTATCTTCACTTTGGACAATGGTATCTGCCTTTCTATATGCTGTAACCCGGTACTTCTTTTTCAACATGGATAAAATGTTGTGATCCTGCTCTTCTTGGCAGTAAATTTAAATAAAAATTCTGTGAACATAATAGCTTAAAATTAGACCCTACTTTATAAAAAAATTAATGTATTTTATATCAATTACAGTTTTATCAGAGAAGCCATCATCATGACTGAGATTTATTTTAAGGATTTGACCCCATGCAGTTGTAGTGAAGAACTCTGTGGAAGGCTGGTCCTTTTGCATCCAGTTGTGAGTCTGGAGTCACTAAGTCATTGAGGCTGGCAGTCAGAAAGAAAAGTTGAGTGTGAAGCAGGAAAAGAACAAGGACAAACTAGAACCCGTGGAGACAGACTAAAATTTGCATTAGCTCTTACCACCAAACTCCATAGCCCAAGTGACCGAAAAAAGAACTTGACATTCTTCACCTCGGAGCTGTGTGTTCCCGAGAGCCAGGACTCAAAGAAGCTGAAGGAGGTCTGGTGGGGGCTAGAGGGTGTAGGCTGCCTGCTGCCACATACCAGCAAGGTGTGCCAGGAGATGAGGCTGTGAGCTGTTCTTATGCCTTCTGAACTTGAGGGCTGTGGCTTCACTTCAATCTACCACATCTTGTGAAAGTATTTCCCAAGTTTGAAACCAACCTGTAATCCTATGAGAAAGGGAATTCTGGGAAACATAGCTCCAGCCAAGCTAGATTGACGTAGTATATAGACACCCTACTGGAGCAGACTGAGAGTGATGTTCTTTTTCTACTGAACACATATTAGACACATTCCAGCGCCAATTGCAGTTGAGTGGGAAATGCAAGAGTAGTCCCGACCAATGGCTTGTGGGTGATTGTCAAACAACCTCCAGTCCCCTCCTCAGCACATCAATTATGGAAACCAAAATGGAACCAGCCTGAATCCCCGAGTCACCTCTTTGAAGGGAACTGCCCTGAAGAGCCTTGATAGGCACAGCAGAATTGGTGTGAATGGGAAATAAGCTTTCATGGGTTAAGCCATTGAAATGAAAGGAGTTTTCGTTGTTGTTAAATAACTGATGTGGGTATGTATGATTGTTATTACAGCATAACGCGGCCTACCTGACTAATATATATATTTATATGTATTAGGCACCAAAAAATACACTCGGGGATATACCCAAGAAAAACGTAAAGAAACATCTACATATACAAAGTATTCATCAAATCATTATTTATTATTCAAAAATTGAATGCAGTCCAAAGTCCAGTAATTTGGGTGTGTTTAAAATTTATATTTCAGTCAGAATGGAATGTTATGAAATCTATGAGAAGTATGTAAATTGAGGCAATGTTGTAAAACAGGATAAACTTTAAAAATAGCTACAGATTATATGTTCACCATCAGCTATATAAAAACAAGATTCTCAAAAAGGCATGAACAAAATATACTATAATGCTACTTGTCTTAAAATAATTATAGGATTATACATTATTTTTCTTTCTATTTTCTAAAATTTTAAAACCACTTTCAGAGTTTAATAATATTTTTTAAAAGGAAGTGAAAGTTGTATTATATCCAGCAAGCATTTCCTGAGAACAAGTTTTCCCAAATTCATTTATATTTTTATATAATAACTGGAATTGTAGATTAAGTGAATACCATCACCACCATTTATACTGATTTCATAAAGATATTTAAGAAAAGTTGCATGAACTTGTTATGATGAGCACTGGGTGTTGTATGTAAGGGATAAATCACTGAATTCTACTCCTGAAACCAATATTGCACTGTATGTTAACTACTGGAATTTAAATAAAATTTTGAAAAGAAAAGTTGCAGAAAAGTAGATGAGGGAGAAAAATGCATCCTGGATGAGAGTAGAGTTCTACAAATCCCCTATGCAAGTGAATGATTTTACTTAATGTGAGGGTAGAGTAAACTATCCTTGGCCTATTGTTAGATATCAGCCCTTGGCCTTTTCTTTAGCAACATTTATTTCAATGTCTGGAATAAAGAAATAGATGGCAAAATTCTAAAATGTGGAGATGACATAAAATTGGGGAGTAGAGTGAACGTGACGGATGACAGTAACAATAATGTCAGAAAACTGGAACAATGAACAAAGCTATTCTGATGAACTTTAACTCAGAGAAATGTAAAGCTTAACTCCAAAAACCTCAAGCGAATAAATATATAATAGAACAGACAATCATTCATGTAAAAAAGCAAACCAGCCATGAACTTCTGAATAACCTCTAGCTCCACATCCATACATTCATTTATTTCAATGTATGTTTATTTACTGCTTATTCTATTAAGGACAATTGCCAGAGTCCAGACAAGATATGATGAGGGCTTTATCTCAAAGAGTAAGCACTGTAGGTAGAAAGAAGGTTGGTTATAAGAAATATTCAAAAGGGAAAATCTACAGAGTATGGGTGCTCAATTGGGTGAAGAATGAGGAAAATAGGAGGAATCCAGAATGATTCCTTGGCTTTAGGCTTACTGAATGGGAAAACAGTGATGTTGTCCACTAAGATAGAAAATACTAGAGGAATAGGCTATTGGGGGGAGAGTTTATTATTGGACATACTAAGTTTTAGTTCTTTGAGACATCAGGAAAAAAGATTAGTTTGATAATTGGGTATATAGGCTTTGGGTCCATGAAAGAAATTGAGGCTAGAAAGAAAAGATTTAAAAGTCATCAAGACATACGTGAAAGCAAAGGAATAAATGAATGCCAGAAGATAGTGTAGAAATTAAGAAGACCAAAGATAGATTTCCAAATTAATAATAATAATAATAATAATAATAATAAAGCAAGTGAAGCTTTAAAAAAGTGAGAAAGAAAAATCAGAGAGCAAATGTAAGAACAAAGAGAAATGAGGTTTCAGAAGTCAATGGGAGAGTTTTAAAACTCCTCAAGGAAGGAACTTCCCAACAAACGTGCTTGTAGCCTCTCAAAACCCCATATATCCCTTCCGAACTTTCTACTCATAAACATATAAAAAGTAGAGGGTAACACCACGCCTAATAATATAATAGAAAAACAAAATATCATATTCATACAGAAACTAGGTAACTTAGTACCATTACTAAAGCTAAGAAAAGTCTAGTAAGGAATTTTTCTACCTGTATCTGTGCCACACGCTAGACATTCCAATCTCAGAATCAGTTTGTCAACAGCCTAGGGTAAGAAACTAGGAGAAAAATTTGACATGCTCTCACAGCTTGTCTCTAATTCCAAGACATGGGCCACCCTCATCTGAGGAAGAGGTGACCATCTCCTTTTACAAAAGAACTGTGTTCTGAGTCAGTCAGTTCTTATGTCAACCTTCCCTTGCTTCCGTTCTCACCAAATCTTATTCTACCTCTAGAGGTCAACTTCTTGTTTATGACACTCCAGGAAATAGAATGGGGTGGTTGAGAAGCGAGATTCGTGTTGGCACATCTAGTCGAGGGAAGGAAAAGTGGAATGAGCCTGGACAGGAAGGTTGCTGGCAGTAATGCTTCCTGGGCATTGTGATTCTCCACATATATTGAATAAGAAAGAATGCACTACATCTGGCTCTAGAATCCGTACAGAAGGAAACATTTCTGCTTCTTCAAGGATTGTTTTCTGGGCAATGCAGCTTGGAATGCCAGCTGTGTCTGTCAACCTGCTCAAGCCTGAGAAGTAATGTGGGAGTGAAGAAAATGACATTCTGTCACAAGGAACTCATATTGTCCTTCCTCCAGCATTGCTGACTGAGGGCAGCTGGGAAGATAACACAGAGCATGGGCTCAGCACGAGATGCCCCCGGAACCATGTCTCAGCCACACTCTCAAGTCAGCCTTCACATTGTAGAGACACAGCTGCATGCTGAACTCCAAAAGGTGTGCCAGAAGAGCCTGCATCTGAACTTGTAAATTTAGTTACGTGAAGAACTACAAATTAGTATAAGGTCAAGATATTTCAAGCGAGAAGTGTGTTACTGTCATTAGTTCAAATTTGCTTCATAATTGTAGGCTTCAATGTTCTGGCTTAAAGATTTATGACAATTCACCTTGTTTTTTTGTTTTTTTGTTTTAACCATTTCAATATGGTTCTAATGGTTTGACATGTACACTGTGGTATGTCCCTTATCTTGGTTTAAAACAATACGGCAGAATTATGTGTAGACACACATGTAGATGAACACAGATAGCAAGTGTACTATACTGCAGAGTGCTGAGACTGACTTTGCACTGTGCCCAATTTTATTACTCGACTGTCACCTTTGAGGCCCTGGGCTGGCTCGGTGAATGAGCTCTGTGGGCAGCCAATCCAACGGTGCAGTGGCTGAGTCTGAAAGCCGTTCTTATTGCTGATGGCCAGACTCCACTGTCCCCTGATTAGAAATGCCTGCTTTTCATCAGTCACTTCTTTAAATTAAAAATAATTTTGCTGTGTGTGGAGGATGGAGGGATAAAGTGGACGAATGACTTCAGAACACACTCTGTAAAACTGCACTGACTGGAAGAGAAAAGGGACCATGGCATTCTAACATTTTCCCATTAGATCATCATATTGGCTAAAGGTCAGCGATACATCCCTAAGTGAATTAATACATTGATTGCCAACTTTATGCCTAATACTATAGTCTAGGTAGAGAGTGGCGGGCAGGAATGGGGAAATAAAAATAAAAAGACATGATATGTCTTTAAAAAAACTTGACAGAATCTAAGGGATAATGATACATAGACAATTGCAAAGCCAGTTGGTAAGTGTGATAAGAGAGGTAGACTGGGGAGCCCAGAAGAAGGATCATGGAGGAGAAAGAGAGTTTTCAGATGGAGATTCACATTTGAACTAATGCTACTAGCAGCTAATATTCCCGAGTGTGCACTAAAGGTCACTAAAAGCTACACATGCTTTAAATAATTTAATCCTCATGCCGCCCTATGAAGTAAGTATTATAATAATCTCTAGTTTACAGAGGATGAAACTGAAGCACAAGGAAGTCAAGCAACTTGCCAAAAGTTCCAGAGCTTATAAGATCTGAACCTAGTCAGTCTGCTTCTGAAATCCATACTCTTAACCCACAGGCAAATAGAAGATATAGAACAAACAAACTTTTAGGAGAGATGGGGATGTAATGTTGCTGTTTAATAGTTAAAGAAAGGTAGAAGCAGGAGAGATAGACATGGGAAGAAAGCTAGGCAGCTCTCAGAAGATAAAGATCCAGGAAAAATGCTTGAAGGATAGGAGGTAATACTTCTTTAAACATTTACTGATCCATCAAACATCTGCCAGGGTCAGATACGGTTGCTGGCACTGAGCTAGGCACTGGAGATACAACAATCAGTAAAACACCAACCCTGTTCTTACTAAAGCGCACATTTCAGGAATAAAACAGTCCAGAATGTATTTGAGTACAATGTAGCACATACTATGGCCAGAGTACCGAAGGTGCCATGGGAGCTTAAAAGAAGAAGGCCCAAAGTGTTGAGATGGCACAGAGAAAATGACATTTGAACAATTGAATGGGAAGTTAGAAATGATCAAGAAAGGAACCAGGGAGAATGGGCATTCAAAGTTACATGCAGCATGAAGGCAAACAGAGAAAAAGAAGAAAAAAAGGAACTGTGTTCATGGAATGGCCAAAGTCACAATGGCTGGTACATCACAGAGAGGTAGTAAGAGCCATGAAATTGTTCCATGTTATTATAACCTAGGGAAAATTGGTAGGGGGTGGGGGTGGGTAGCAGAAACTTCTATATAGGAAGCAGAACATGATCATGTTTAGTTTTAGGAATGTAACTAGAAGCACAGTGAGGGATGGATTGGAGAAGAAGAAGCTATAGACAGGAAGGTCAGTTCAGTTAGGAGAACAGAAGGCCTGTACCACGGCAGTTAGTGATCTGACAAAGAAGTGTGGACGGATCCAAGAGACGCCAGTGAGGTAGAGGTCCAGGATTTTAGGCCAATAGGGAAAGATTTATTGAGGATTATCTTAAGGTTCTGGTTTGAGAAAAAGGTAAATGTCCATTAGCTGAGAGAGAAAATTCAAAACAGTGGGTATGTTCGTGATCTGTTGAGTTTGAGGAACCTGCAAGGCATCTAGAAGAATATTATCGTAGACTCTATAATTGCTGAGGCAAAGTAGTATCAAAGTGCCTAGCACTTTGTTTTCAGCATCAGATAGCTTTACTATAAAGACACTAGTACTGTACAATAAATATTCAGCAACCGAATCAGGTTCCTGAACATTATAGATGAAGAGGCAATCATCTCCACGTACTTTGAATTCAGTTAGAAAGACTCAAAACTTGTATCAAATTTTACAGCGGTTTGACATCTTATTTTTAAACCTGCCCCCATTCCAGTAATCCTAAAGGTAGATATTTAATATTTGTCCAGGGTAATATTGAATATCCTTCAAATTTTACCAATGAGGAATCAAAGTCAGTTGTCTTAATGATCACCCAGCAAGAAGCAGAATGAGGACCGGACCACCTTCTTCTACCTTTTCCTGTGGAAAAAGATCATCTTCCTGAGCTTGCAAATCTCACTGAAGTCAGAACTGCTCTTATTAATTCTTGTGATCTTGCTGTTGTATCACAATGTGCAGCGTATGATTGCACTGAATCACTGGATTTATTCATTTGCGGAGGGGTGCCACACATCCACCCTGCCTGAATTCTTTACTTTGATAAATAACATGACTACATTCCTGAGTAAATATTTTCATGGAAATGAAAAATTAAAGGTATCAGTTAAGCAGGCGTTACCTCATGTGGAATTGCTTGGGAGAGTGGGCAGAATCCATAAGCTAAAATAACACAGATGGGAGAATTAATGCCTCAAAGAGAATATATTAAAAGAAGTACTAATTAATTTCCCCAGCTGCTGGCGTGAAGTCCCTTTCCTGAAACCCACCTGAACAAGTGTCCGCATTGCTTAATTTCCAAGGGTGTGTCTACACATCAGCTCTCCTTGCCTCCTCTGCCTGCCTCTCTCTATTTTATTATGTGACATTTTCATTGAGCTACTGAAATTGGATGTGTCAGACATATTAAAAGCAATGGCAGTTGTGGCAAGTGAGTTGATATATTTTAAAATAAACCAAGAGGGCCATGTAGATGTCAGGGGAATAAATTGCTCTGTTTGGCAACAAGTGATTTATTTAACTACTGTAGACAGGGTCCGAGGGATGCCAAGCTGCATACATTTTGGGAAAAGCTGAGCTATTTTCTCAGAAATCTCTCATGTGGGACCAAAATAAAAGCAGGAGAAGTTTATGAGAAAATTAATTAAAGTCTTGATTTGGGAATGACCCTGAGGAATGGATTTTATTTCCCATGTGCTACAAAATCGACCTCGTCGCATTTCTGAAGGTGAGACACGTTCTGGAAGCATCAGGTATTAGCACTGACCCAGACTTCATGAGCTTCCCTCAATCCGCAGCCACAGTGTTTCTCCCTAGAGACCATGGTGAGTGGAAAGGCACAAGTCTGGGATTTCTTCCTCTCACCCTTCAGCCTTGGATGGAGACTGCTAGATACAAGGTAATCCATCTATGTGCATTGATTAGAATCTAAAGTTGCAGAAATACAGCACGGTAGCCAAAAACACAAGGGTCCAGATTTGCATCCTGGGTCTGTCGCTTACTCTTGGGGGGTGGGGGGACTGGGAAGAGATTTCTGGTCTTTCTGTACCTCATTTTTGGCATCCATAGATGAAGACGAGGAACAGTACCAACCACATACAACTGATCTGAAGTTATGAGTTGTGACAATTCCAAGAGGGCCAGCTGTAATTGTTGTGTCTCTTATCTTGATCATTCCCTCTCGTTTGGGTTCATTCCTCTCAGTTACACACATACCGCCATAGCTCCCTTGAACAAGAATCCTTGATCCTGCAGCCTCCTCCAGTTTTGACCTTATTCATTTTCTCCCACGTACATCAAACCCCTGGGGGGAAAAAGTGTGTGCGTTTGCTCTTTGATCCACCCTGGGCAGACATTTATTTTTGTCATTCCGGGGAAACTGTTTATCAAAATCACCAGTGACCTCCATCTTGTCTAATCTGAAGGTCAGTTCTAAAGGTCACTCTCGTGAAACACAACTTTTCAGCAACACTAGACCCATTTTCTACTCCTTCATTCTGAAACACAGCTCTTTCTTTGTTCTGTCCTTTCTCCATAGACCCCTCTGCCTTAGGCTCCTTTCACGGGCACTTCTTCACTGAGAAGAAGCCACTGAGTTAGTTTTTCTCTCCTTCTTCTACACTCCTCAGATGATTTCATCCAGTCTCACGCTAGCTGCAGCTATAGATTTAGATACACTCCCAAACCAATACCTCCAGTCCCATTTCCCCCGGAATCCAGTGAACCCCAACTCGTTTTTCTTATTTCCACTCAGGTGAATGATAGGCCTCTCTTAACATAGTCAACTCTTATTGTTGGCGGATTCCATATTTGCAAACTTGCCTATTTGCTCTAATTGGTTTGTGACCCCCAAATCAACATTCCTGGTAGTTTTACAGCCATTTGCAGACGTGTGCAGAGCTGCAAAACACGGGAGACACCGCACGTGTGCGTTCTAGCTGAGGTTGAACATGGCAACACGCTGCCTCCTTGTTTCAGCTCTCATAAGTAAGCGTCCTTTTGTGATCTATTTATTTAAAATTTTATTTAAAATTAATTTATTTATTGCTACCTTTTTTGCACTTTTGTGCTTTTTCATGGTGACCTCACTGTTTAAAATGGTTCTGAAGCATTGTCTCAAACTGCTGTCTTGATCAGTTCCTCCTTCCACACTAGTTGCTGAGGAGCTAAGATCCTCCACCGAATGTTCCAGGAGCAGCCGCGGCTGGCTGGCTGGTGTGGTCACTGCTGTCCTCGCCCCAGCGCAGGGGCCGCGTGGGAGGCCAAGGTATTACCAGGTTTACAGAATATCGAGAATACTTGGAACCTCAAAGTGCTGTCTAGTGTTCCTCAGTGCAAGAAGGCTGTAGTGTGCCTTATGGAGAAAATACATGTGTCAGATAAGCTTCATTCAGACATGAATTCTAATGCTGTTGGCTACGAGTTCAGTGGCAATGAGTGAACAATATATATTAAGCAAGGTGTTTTTAAAGCATGTGTAAAGTAGATCATGTAATGATTAGTTGACAAGAAAGACATTTGCAGCCAGGGGCTCATAGGAAGCTCACCCTGTATTTCCCCTAGGAGTAATGATTCAGTATTCCCTGATTCAGTATTCAGGGTGACATTATAGAACATAACTCTTGTGAATAATGAGAATTGACTGTATATCCATTTTTAAATTTTTTCTTAATGTTTTATTTATTTCTAGGAGAGAGAGAGAGAGACAGCGTGAGCAGGGGAGGGTCAGAGAGAGAGGGAGTCACAGACTGAAACAGGCTCCAGGCTCTGAGCTGGCAGTCAGCACAGAGCCCGACGCGGGGCTCGAACCCACGAACCGTGAGATCATGACCCAAGCGAAAGTCGGCCGCTTAACCAACTAAGCCACCCAGGCGCCCCTGACTGTTTATCCAAAACTTACCTGTGAATCCCTCTCATCCCATTCTTTTTTTAAAGTTCTTGTTTAATGTTTATTTATTTTTGAGAGAGAGAGAGAGAGAGTGCAAGCAGAGGAGGGGCAGAGAAAAAGAGGGAGACACAGAATCCGAAGCAGGCTCCAGGCTCTGAGCGTCTAGTGCCGGGCCCGATGCGGGGCTCGAACTCACCAGCTGTGAAATCATGACCTGCGCCGAAGTCGGAAGCTTAAGTGACTGAGCCACCCAAGTGACCCTCACCTCATTCTTATCTCAGAAAATAACTTCATTCTTCCAGTTGCTTGGGCCAGTTCCCTTTGTTATCTTTTCCTCTTACCTCCCGCATGCATTACATCAGCCACTCCTTTTGTATCTTCCTTAGAAATTGCTCCACTTCTTACACCTTTATTGCTTGGTCCAAACCATGGTCACCTAGACAGTAACAGTAGCGACCTCTTTGGCTATCTTGATCCCATCCATGACCATGCCTACCCCCAAACACACGGATAAGTTGTATTATGTCATCTGCAGAGAATCCTCCAATGGCTTCTCATGTTTTTCAGAGCAAAATCCTCACCATGGCCTTCAGCTACACTGTTTTCTTTGCTGATCCTCTAACACACCACGCTGTGCCGCAGCTCAAAGACTTGCTCTCTTCTCTACTTCAAGCATTTATCCTGTGAGAATTCACATGGTTCACTTCCCCCACTGCCTTTGTGTCTCTCCTCAGCTTACAAGAGAAAGCTCCACTAGGGACTCCCTATAAAATTGCACATCCCTTATTCTCTGTCCCCTTATCGTGCCTTATTTTTCATCATATCAGTTAATATCCAATATATTCTGTATCTGCTCGTTTCCTCTCAATAAAATGTAAACTTTTTGAGGGCAAGGACATTATCTGTTATGTTAACTGCCATTTCTCCAGTGCCTGAAACAGTACCTGACACAAAGTAGATGCTAAATAAAATTTATCTGAAATCCGATTGATTCTTCTCCTTCTTTACATAAAATGGAGATAATATTACTCCTATTTCACACTGTGATGTATCTGTAACAATGGTAAAATATATTTCAGATTGCCTTTTCTGCTTACTCCCATGCCCTGGGCCATCTTTAACAAGTATGCTCAGAGAAGGCACATGTACACTCTTGACCCAAGCAAGGCAAATGACACACTACAATCCCAAAGTCCGATATCAAGAATGTTGAGATTATCTATTCTCTCTGCCTCTTGGCTTTGGTAAGGGGATTAGAAATGACTGAGTTAGGGTGCCTGGGTGGCTCAGTTAGTTAAGTGTCCAACTTCGGCTCAGGTCATGATCTCACGGTTCGTGAGTTCGAGCCCCGTGTTGGGCTCTGTGCTGACAGCTCAGAGCCTGGAGTCGGCTTCTGATTCTGTCTCCCTCTGTCTCCGCCCCTCCCCCACTCACGCTCAGTCTCTCTCTCTCAGAAATAAACATTGAAAGAAATTGTTTTTTAAAAGAACAACTGAGTTGCTTTAGAAACATCATCCTGAAAGCTGTATAGGTGATGAGCGTGGTCTCACAAATTGCCTGTTTTCTTTCCTGTGTGAATTATGGAGGAAGCAACTTTCTTCTCAAAGGAAGATGTGCCATTTGAAAAAATTTTTCCCATGCAGGATGCACCACAGTGAGATCATCATCCAGCCAACTGTGGCAATGTGACTCAGGAAATTCATGCAGATTGAATGCTTGAAAACGTTAACTGCATGATTCCCAGGTGTAGGGCCCTTACCAAGGTTGTTTGCTTAATTTTGAAAGAAATGTTTCCCTGGGAACATAACTTTCTGGTGAACAGGATCACCTGTTGCTTAATATATATTACATAGATACAGAGTAAATCATGGGTTTATGTAGGGAAATTGGCTGCTTAGGCAAACTCACTCTTCAGTCTTAATCGGCAAGCCAGAATTTTAGGGCAAGGTCAGGGCTGGAAGCCACGTGCATTGGAGATCTAAGAAACCACCCACAGAATTATCTTTCTTCCGGGCTCAGTCTCCTCAAACAAAAATCCCACTCTGTTCCCAGGCCAACGAGCCTCTGGGGTTGGAATTGCTCAAACCGTGGTTCAGAGACTTGTCACTATATTTATTCGCTTCATAGGTATGCACGTAGGTTGGCCCCATACATGACAATCCAAGGTAATAGAGACCTAAGGAATGGATATTTATGGCAAAATGAACACATGGCCACTTTCGGAGCATACAGAAAGAATTGTGAATTAAAAAGGGACTCATAATTCTAAGAGTCAGAGACTAAACACTCTTAACAATGTAGTGTATATTCTTCTAGTCATTTGTCTGTATGTGTGGGAGTATATGTAGTTTTAAATAAGTCAAATTGTTCTAACAATGTTGTTTAATAATTCTTTTCTACTTACTAGGCTATTGCGGACATTTTCCAGGTCATTATTCTGTTACAGTGATTTGTTTTGAAGGGTTGTCTAGCATTCCAACATATGAATGTGCCGTATTTTATTTAAAAACACTTTAAAGTTTAACATTTAGGTAATATCCATTTTGTCGACATTAAAAATACTAGTGTGAGGAACTTTGTTGAACATAACTATTTGTGTGTATCTCTGATTATTTTCGAAGAATAAATTCACTCAAGTGAAATCATACCATCAAAAAGCATGAATATTTCTAAGCCTTCAGAAAGTTTTTGCCAAGTTATTTTCCTCCTCACAGAGCACGGAAGGGTCTCTTTTCGAGAGATGGCTTTTCGATGAGGCTATTCTGGGTGTCACTCGTAGAGTCCCTCTCCCTCTGCAGAGCTAACCTGTGCTCCCCCTCACTCCCACCCCGAAGCCGCCCCCGGGGCCGCCGTGTGCAGAAGGCTGTCTCTGTGCCTCAGGACCTTCCGGGCCACGTTTACTCATCTCCACAGCTGGGCCAGCTGAAGCATGTGGAGGTCAGGTGATGTGTGGGGGGTCATGCAGCCAGTGGTGACTCAGCCAAATCGGCTCCAGCTCCTGAACCTTGCTCAGATCACAAGGCTGAAAGCGCTCGCTTCCCTGAGGCCCATTATTCCCAAATCATTAAAAGAGGCCACTTGCACTCAAGTTTGTGGATATTAAGTTCTGGAATGACCGGTTTAGCCCCGTGACTTTGCTAACTGGTGACATTAAATGCTATATAATCCTGCCATCATTTTCCTTTTGGGAGCTAATCAGATAATGCTTTGTGAAGTTTCCCTTCACAACATAATTTGCATTGAAGCTATGTAATGGATGTATCCAGGTGTCTATCTGAGATTCTCAGACTCAGAGAGGTAACTGCTGAACCGGATCAAAACAAAAATCCTAATTCATTATGACTTACACGTAAAGTTCATGCTATAAAAACAAACAAACAAACAAACAAACAAAACCCTGGTGACATAGATGAATGCTTCTTGTCTACATCATCCATTATTCAACAAACTGAATTAAATTCAGATGACCCAGAGTCAGCCAACCTAATAGTCTGACTGAGCCTCTGCAGGTGTTTGGGCCAATATGGTGAATGACAACAGCTAGTTTACATGGGTCTGTGCTTCCAGTGGTTCACTATCCCTGGATCACTCCCGGGAACAGTGCTATATGAACTCAGTGGCCTCCTTGGACATTGTGCTTTGTTCTGACACTTAGCCACACAGAGTGGGCGTTGAAACTCAGAGGCACTCTTAGGTGCCAGTACCCCTCGCCCAAGGGCACTGAGCCATCACCACAGTGGGGAGATGACTCCTGGCTCTTGTCTTGGGAGGGTAGATCACTTACATCCTCTGCATTAACAGACGAGTCTAATGTATTATTATGTGTGTAATGTATTAAAATAAAATACAGACACTGAAGCTGTAGCATAACTGTCACGTTTGTTTAGCTACAGATATAAATACACAAACATGTCTCCCTGCTGATCCCAAACTGGGATTGAGGAGGTTGTTTATAGAACCAGGGACTAGGAACTTCTTTCGGTATCTATTTGCATGAGGTTGAGTTTCAGGAAAGCTTTGGGTTTTACCTAAAGGATGATGGTGGCATTTGGTGAGGAGTCCCTGAGACCGAGAGCAAGCTGGGAGAGATGAGGACAGGGGAGGGATGGCATGGCATTTGATTCCTGCAGGAGCCTTGAGAGTGCTTTTGAGCTCTGAAGACAAGAGGGATTCCAATCACTTCTACTCAGCACCACTCTGACACTATAGAGGTCAGTAGATTTGGGACTTTGGAGGTGTACTCTGAGCTTGGACCTTGGTGACACTCATGACAGATCCTGCCAGCAATGGTATGAGTGAGATTCCTTCAAAGGGTGTTAAGAAAAGAGAACACTAGGGGAGCCTGGGTGGCTCATCGGTTAAGCATCCGACTTCGGCTCAGGTCATGATCTCACAGTTCATGGGTTCGAGCCCCACGTCGGGCTCTGTGCTGACAGCTAGCTCAGAGCCTGGAGCCTGTCTTCAGATTCTGTGTCTCCCTCTCTCTCTGACCCTCCCTTGTTCATGCTGTCTCTATCTCTCTCTCAAAAATAAATAAAACATTAAAAAAAATTAAAAAAAGAGAACACTAATGGGGGAGAGAGCAAGAAAAAGAATGAAGCAAAACCCACATGCTGTTGCATCCAGTAGACTGACCCCAGTTCCTATGAAAGAACGTTGGGGACTCACAGAAATCCTTGGGTCAGAGAGACTTTACAAAGGCCTGGAGGGCAGGTTAGGGCCAGAAACAGGAAGCCTAGTTGTAAATGCTCATGTATCCATCAAGCCCTCCATTTTACTGCACCAATCCTTTATTGGTTGGTATTAAGACATTTTCCAGTTTTTCATTATTAAAAATAACTCTGATGGGCCCCTGGGTGGCTCAGTCAGTTGGACATCTGACTTGGCTCAGCTCATGATCTTGCAGTCTGTGAGTTCAAGCCCTACATCGGGCTCTGTGCTGACAGCTCAGAGCCTGGAGCTTGCTTCAGATTCTGCATCTCCTCTCTCTGCCCCTCCCCAACTCACACTCTCTCTCAGTCTCTCAAAAAGTAAATAAACATTCAAAATGACTTGAAAAAAATAACACTGATGAACATCCTTAAACATAAAAAATTTTTTAACGATTTTTATCCATTAGAGCAGTTTTAGATTCATGGCAAAATTGAGGAAAAAGTACAGAGAATTCCAGAAGTTCCCACACATATGTAGCCAGCTCTGTTATCAATATCCCCAACCACAGTGTTACATTTGTTACACTCAATGAACCTGCAATGACACATCACGATCACCCAAATTCCATAGTTTGCCTTAGGGTTCACTCTTGGTGCTGTACATTCTATGGGTTTGAACACATTTTTAATGATATCAATCCACCATTATAACAACATACAGAGTAGTTTCACTTCCTTAGAAAAAGCTCTGTGTTCTGCATATTCATCCCCTCTCTGTCCCTACCCCTGGCAACCACTAATCTTTTTACTATTCCCATAGGTTAGCCTGTAGTAGTCCGGTTTCTCCAGAGAAACAGAGCCAGGAGAATATAGACTAGATAGATATAGATAGATATATAGATAGATATAGATATAGATAGATAGATAGATAGATAGATAGATAGATAGATAGATAGATAGATATAGATAGATAGATGGATGATTGATTATGAGGAATTGGCTCACATGATTATGGAGGCTGGGAAGTCCTACAATTTGCCATCTGCAAGCTGACGACCCAAGAAAGCTGGTAGTAATTCAGTCTGCGTCCAAAGACCTGAGAACCAGGGAAACTGTAGGCATACATTCCAGTCAAATGGCCAGAGAATATGAGATGTTTTTTCCCAGCTCAACAGGCAGAAGCAAAAAGGGAGAATTCCTCCTTTCTGCAACTTTCATTCTGTTCAGGCCCTCAGTAGATGGGATAATGCTTACACACAATCTACTTTACTGAGTCAACCAATTCAAATGTTAGTTACATGCAGGAGCACCTTCACAGACTCACCCAGAAGTATTTAGTCTGGGAACACTATGGCCAGTCAAGCTGAAACAAAATCAATCATCACGTGCCTTTTTCAAAATGGCTATTTATTCTATTCCATTGATCCATTTGTCTATTCTTTTGAAATCACCACACTGTCTTGATCACTATAGCTTTATAGTAAGTCTTAAAGTCAAGTAGAGTCATTCCTCAAACTTTGTACTTCAATATTGTGTTGGACATCCTGGGTCTTTTGCCTCTCCATAGACACTTCAGAGTAAGTTCACCAACACCACAGACTAATTTGCTGGGATTTTAATTGGTAGTGCATTCAATCCATAAATCAAGTTGAGATGAACTGAATTTTAACTGTGTTAAGTCTTCCTATCCATGAACATGAAATCTCTATTTTTTAGTTCTTCTTTGATATCTTTTATCAGAGTTTTATAGTTTTCCTCATATCAGTTTATGTATATTTTGTTAGATTTGTACATAAGTATTTAATTTGCGGGGTGCCAATCAATATAAATGATATTTATACATTTTTATTTAAATTCCAGTTAGTTAACCTAGACTGTAATATTAGTTTCAGGTGTAATTTTAGTGATTCATCGTTTACATACAACACCCAATGCTCATGGCAGCAAGTGGTCTCCTCAATACCCACCATCCATATAACCCGCCCTCCCATCCACCTCCCCGCTAGTGACCTTTAATTTGTTCTCTATAGTTAAGAGTCTGTTTTCCGATTTACCTCTCTCTTTTCCCCTCTATGTTCCCCTGTTTTGTTTCTTAAATTCCACATATGAGTAAGATCACATGCTATTTGTCTTTCTCTGACTGACTTATTTTGCTTAGCATTAATACTCTCTAGCTCCATCCACATCATTTGGCAAATGGCAAGATTTCATTCTTTTTAATGAAATTATTTATTTAATTAATTTAATAAATTATATATATTCAAATAGATGTTTTTCCAAAGACAGTGAGATGGCTAACAGACGCATGAAACGATGCTCGACATTATTTATCATCAAGGAAATCAAATACAAATCAAACTTACAATGAGATATCACCTCACACCTCTCAGAATGGCTAAAATTAACACAACACAAGAAATAACAAATGCTGATGAGGATGCAGAGAAAAAGGAACCCTCTTACAATGCTGGTGGGAATGCAAACTGGTGCAGCCACTCTGAAAAACAGTATGGAGGTGCCTCACAAAGTTAAAAATAGAACTACCCTATGGCCCACAAATTGCACAATACTAACTGCACAATACTACTACTATTACTACCGTTACATTTACCCAAAGGATACACAAGTAGTATAAAAGGCATACATGCACCCCAATGTTTATAGCAGCATTATCAACAATAGCCAAATTATGGAAAGTGCACAAATATACATTGACTAAAGAATGAATAAAGAAGATGTGATATATATATATACAATGATACTGTGTTTTTAATTTCAAACTCCATTTGCTTATTGCAAGTACATAGGAAGGCAATCAACCTTTGTATATCATTTGTATATACATTTGTATATGTATTTGTATCCTGCAACCTTGCTGTACTTGTTTCTTAGTTCTAGGAGCTTTCTTCTCTCTCTCTTTTTTTTTTTTTTTTTCATTTCTTTTCTTTTCTCTTCTTTTTTGGGTCAATTTTTTTAGATTTTCTATATAGACAATCATGTAATCTCTGAACAAAGACAATTTTATTTCCTTTTTCCCAACCTGCATACTTTTATTTCCTTTTCTTCTCTTATTGCATTAGCTAGGATTTCCAGGACAATGTTGAAAAGGAAGTAGTGAGAGTAGGCATTTTTGTCTTGTTTCTGATCTTAAGAAGAAGCTTCAAGTTTCTTACCATTAAGGATGATATTAGCTGCTGGTTTTTTGTAGTTATTTTTATCAGGTTGAGGAAGTTCCCCTCTATTCCTAGTTTACTGACAGTTTTTCTCATGAATAGGTATTGGATTTTGTTAAATGCTTTTTCTATGTCTATTGATATTATTGTGTGACTTTTCTTTTTCAGCTTGTTGATATGAAGAATTACATTAATTGATTTTCAAATATTGAACAAGCTTTGTATATCTGGGATAAATCCTATTTTCTCATGGTGTATAATTATTTTCTTTTTACACATTGTTGGATTTAATATGCTAATATTTTCTTGAAGATTTTTGCATCTGTGTTTTTGAGAGATACTGGTTTGTAGTTTTCTTTTCTTATAATGTTTCTTTATAATTTGGTATAAGAGTAATGCTGACCTCATAGCATGAGTTAAGAAATCCTTCTTTTGTTTTTATCTTTTTTAAGTTTTTGGTAGAATTTACCAGTGAATTCATCTAGGCCTGGCACTTTCTGTTTTGAAAACTGTTTAACTATTGATTCAAACTCTGATAGATATAGTTCAATTTGGATTGTCTATTTCTGCTTGTGTGCACAATTGTCCCTTTCAAGGAATTGGTCCATTTCATTTAGGTTACCAAACTTGTATCCATAGAACTATTTATATCATTCCTTTATTGGAATGATAATGTCCTTTTAATGTCCATGGGATCTATGGTGATGTCTGCTTTTTCATTTTTGATATTTTTAATTTGTGTCCTCTCTCTTTTTTCTTAACCTGTCAATGGAGGTATTGATTTTATCACTCTTTTTAAGAACCAGCTTTTGGTTTCATTGTTTTTCTCTATTGATTTCCTCTTTTTCAATTTAATTGATTGATTTTTTTAAACCAGTTGAAAGTGCAAATTTGAAGAAGACAAATCCCATAAGGCTTTGAGTCTTTATTCCAAAGTCTCAGATTGTTAAGGGTAGGTCCAGAGAACATAGTTGGTGCAGACCAGGGCTTGGGGCTGGCATGATGAACACAGCAAAATGCCAAATGGATAGAGGAGCCTAAGATGAGGGGAGGCAATGTTATAATAGCTGACGATGTAGCCCAAACTAATGAAGCACCAAAAGGAGTTAAAAGGGCTCCCATGTGCTGTTGTGGTAGAAAGGATGATAAGTAAATGAAGCTAAAATAATAGTAGGAGAAGACTTTGAGTAGTTATGAGTGAATATAAGAAATAATAGACGAGGAAGTGGCAATAAAAAAAAAAATGAAAGGACCAATTTGAGATTTCAGTTGGGAAATATGCAAAGAGAGCCAGAATATTGCTATGTGAGTGGAACCTGGTATGGCCTGGAGATGAAGGCCAGTAAAGCCATAAAAGGCAAGTGGATGTGAGGTCAGTAAGTTGTCATCATCATTGTCATTAAGAAGCTTTTAGTAAAGGCTGGAATAATCAAATTTGAATTTTAGGTTTTGTACAGAGCAAAGTGATAGATTTCATATCTGGCCACTAGAAATTTATCATCTGAAACTCCTGGGAAGAGATGAAAACCAGTTTTTCCATTTCTGGAGAATATACTTCACTTGCTTTTTCCAAATTGGCAGGAACCAGGAGAATGTTTTGGTGACAAGTTATTGTCTAAAATGCTAAAATATGTTGAAATCTACTTTGGTGGACTGAAGGTCAGAATACATTTTTTAAAAACAGACATTGAATGGCTTCTTCTTTCACTTTCTGCCACAGTGTCTGCTAGGCAAGGAAAATGACTCATTAATAAATTTAGCACTAGAGGCCTGACTCATTCAGAAACCTCCTAACAACCACCTCACCCAATCTTACGATACTTTAGCTAATGATATTCTTCAGTTTAGGCTGTCAGAATTATGCTTCACACATGGGTAATGGGTTTTATAGTTGTACTAGAAGTAGGCTAGTAGTATTAATTTCATTTTAGTGATGTAGAAGCTGATCTAAGTGAATCACTGTAGGCTAGACATTGAATAGGGTATGAAACTACAGTTCTTCCTCAGCAAAGTGTCCATAGCAAAGCACTTAGCCTTAGAGCAGCCACTCCAGGTGATGATTTGAGGTCTAAACCCAGTGACGATACAGAAATAACTTCTACCAAATTTGAAGAAGTGATAGCATATCTGCTAATAAACAACCTCAGAGCAGGAAGAACTTCATATCCAATTTTATAGTTTCTATACCCAATACAGAGATTGATAATAAGTATTCAAAAAGATGTTTGTTGAAAAATAATGAATGAATGAGTGAATGAATGAATGAATGAATGAAATATCTTAAATACCAATGTTTGTGATCACTGTCTTTCCTGAGAGGAATATAATAAAATGTATATTTTGTAGCTAAGGCAAATGTAGTTCTCAGCAGTGAAGTATACTCAAATCAAAGTATCAAGGTTAAAAAGATCTATTGCATTATAGAATTTTCAGTCTCCTCGGTCTCACTTTCTTAATCAGGGTTTGATGATAATATCCACGTAGTTCCCGGAGCAGAGGTAGGGAAGGAGCACAACATGATTCCAAACAGACCTCCAGCTTTCTGGGCTCATGGTCTCCAAAACCTTATATTTTTATGTTTATCATCAGAAGCTTGGAAACCTCAGCCACATCCTCTATAGTACTAGCAAGATAGCAATTATAGAGCAAGTAGGTGAATCTCAGAGAAGTCAAATCCAATCAATAAATATTTACCGACACATTTGGGGGTGATAAAATTTAAGATATAGATTTTATCCCAAGATGTTTGTGATCTGCATTGGGGGGGAAAGGTATAAAAAGTGTGAAAAGGTGACGATAAAAGGTACAAATAGCAGTTCAAGACAATAAACACTTATCATAAATGACTATGCAATATTTATCTCTCCTCTTCTTGATTCCTACTAGGAGCCCAAATTCATTCAAGTACCCACTCCTCCCAGGGGAGAGAGAGGATGGATCTCTCCCCAGACCAGGTGACAGTGCTAACTAGTAAGGACTAGTAACAGGTGACATTCCCTGTGTTACTGTTACCAGTTCAGCAGGAGGCATGTGACCAATGCTGGCTCAAGCCAACTGAGAGAAACCATAGCCACTGCTCAGGGAGAGGGTTCCCACTCTATGCTGCTAGAAGAAGAGTGTGGCCCAAGCTGCTTTTGGCAACCATCTTATGACCATGAAGAAACCGGATATGGGATGGCAGGGTGGAGAAAACTTGGGTCACCAATGATGCATTTAAGTCCCTGAATCAACCTTGGAGCCTGTCCTAATGCAGAACTTCCTGCTACATGAGATAATAAATTTCTTCATTGCTTAAGTTGGCTTGGTGGGGGATTTGTTTCCAAAAGAATCTCAAGGAGACAATGACCAATTGCCAAATGCGTGGGCAGATAATAATGACTATGAAAGTCCAGAATGGGGAGAGTTCACATCAGGCTAGAGTGGTCAGGACAGCATTCACAGAAACAGAGGTATAAAAATGAATAGAATTTGTACAGAAGGAGAGGCAGGAGAAAGGCATTCCAGACAAAACCCAGAAGATGAAAGGAATTTGAGGAACAATAAAGGAATAGAGAGTGCAAAGTGAGGAAGGAAAGGTCAGATCATATTTTAGAAGACCTTGAAGAGCAAGTTCAAGTACCTGGGACTCTGCTATTTAGGCACTAAGGCTTCAATAAAGAGTTTTGAACAAGCAAATTATATGTTCCTGCCTGAGCATTTGATGTCAGGTCCATCCAGCACGCATTATACTCCCGCTGGGCTTTAACAACAAGTTTCAAACATTAGTGGGTATTTTAAGCAAATGGCCCTCACCACTGCCCTTTCCCCCTGACCTACCTCCACTTTGATCTCATCTCTCTGGCTCCACACTCACGTCTCTGGGATCCTGACTTGGATCCTGTGTCTTCGGCTTCTGCAGATTAGTTTCTCATCCTGCTCACCCCATCGTCTAGCCTTTGTCTTCTCTCATAAGCTCTAGGGTAGCATGCCTCTCTGCCGTGGAGCCCCACTATGTTCTTATTGGATGCTTTGCTTCTTCATAGGCTAATCTCCATCCAAGGTACTCGGGAGACAAGAATAGGGAGAAAGGTTCAGATAGGAAATGACAGGGCAGAACTGAGCCAAATATGGCTGTGCTTGTTGTTCAAACCAAGATTGTTTTAATGGAAGTCACACCAGTAGTTAATATATATGCTGTGCAAAGAGTACTTAGAAGTTGACCAGAACAATATAAACAGCCCAGTAGAAAAATGAGTGAATGGCTCACCAACATGAAAAAGTGTTCAAATTCCTTAAAATTATGGGACCACAAATTAAAGAAACAATAAAATATCACTTTACTGGTACCTGTTACTCTCACAAAAGTTAGGAAGAGCTTTACTACTTATTGCTGGTGGAAATGTAGAGAAAAGTGGACTTTTATACATAACTCTAGGAAATATGAAGATTTACAGCCTTATTGGTGAGGGCAAAACGGCAACATCTCTTAAAACTAAAAATACATCTAGCCTTCAATCCAGCAATCCACTTCAAACCACTCCTGTGGATAGACATAGAAACAGCAATACAAAAGACATAAGTACATTATATATGGCAATTCTACTCACATGAGGGAGAAAGCTGGGGAAAAAAGAGAGAATACTCATCAGAGAAAGAAGGACTGAATAAATTACAGACTGTTACGTAGCCATTAGAGTCGATTAATGCTCTACCAGTTGACATGGAGGGATTTACATGGAGAATATAATGGCTCAGACTTATCTCCTGCTTACTAAATGCTAGGTACAGTTCTAAGTGCTTCACATGTGTTAACTTACTGGTCCTCATAATAATCCTGTGAACTAGGCATTAGTATAGAAAAGCTAAGTAATTGTCCAAGGATGCAATTAATAAGCAGCAAGGCTAGGATTTGAACCCATAGGAGTGGGGAGCTGCTGAAATCAGTGGATTGGGGAGACTGAGAGAGAAAATTCCATTTTAAAAAAGGAAAAGCATCGGCCTCTACTTCCTAAATATATAAGGTATGATGCAGTAGCATTTATGCATTATAAAACTGTACAGTTGTATATATAAAGAAGCTTGGTCTTTTAAAAATGAGAAGGTGTGGAATCATAGAATGTTAAAGTTGGGATAAAACAGAAAAATCATGTAACACAATCACCTATCTGAGGCCCGAGATGTCTCCATAATAGTCCAATAGTTGGAAAATATACCAGGATGACAAATTTAATACTTTAAATTAATCAAGTAATTAATTTGTCATGTGGTCTCTATTTTATTTGGATCTCTGGTTTTTATCAATTAGTTTTTGTTTTATCATCTGGTTTTCATATAGAATAAGCCTATTTTTTTCTTCCATGAAAAACCTGTCAAATATTTTAGAAAAGACATCATATTCTATATAGACATTCTTTTCTCCAAATACCTAGTTCCTTCAACATGATTTTGAATTTCCATTATTGCTTTACAAACATCATCTGGTTTGTTTATATCTCTCTCTTTCTTCTTTCTTTCTTTTGTTCTCTCTCTCTCTTTTTCTTTTTTGAGATAGAGGGACCAAGTCAGGGAGGGGCAGAGAGAGAGAGAGAGAGAGAATCTCACACAGGTTCGGCACTGTCAGCGTAGAGCCCAAAGTGGGGCTCGAGCTCACCCAAAGTGAACTCAAACTCATGAACCAAAACGATGAGATCATAACTTGAGCAGAAGTAGGATGTCTAACCGTCTGAGCTGCCCAGGCACCCCTGTATCTCTTTTCAAGTTCACAAATGGATGTCGTTGGGACCATGATGACCATTCAAGATTCTGCATGTCGATGCAAACGAAGGTAATGTTAGTTTTCTTGATGATCAAATCATGCTGTTGGTTCTAAATGAGATTACTGCCAACTTAAACTACTGTCTTTTCCACAACAAAGTTCTCTTGCATACACTTTACATCAAGAGTTGTTTTTCAGATGCTAGTGACATTGTAGAGTGATATTTAGAGAGACTGACCTGGTTTGAATCTTGGTTCCATCATATCCTTCAAGAGAGTCAATTACTCTGTCTAACCTCAGTTTCCTCAACTGTAAGGTAAGTATAAAAATTCAACTTGCAGAGTTGTTTTAAGGATTAGAAATAAGGTACATAAATGCTAATCCATGTAAGTACACAATAAAAAAAAAATAGCTATTTTTTCCTAGTAATTGCCATCGGTAGATTTAGCTAACCATACCGACCTTTGGGATCCATTCGGGTTTGGGATAGCTTCTTTTTGTTAATCTTTCACCCCTGCTTCCTGTCAACTGCCACCAGTAACATCTTCTGATTGACTAATCTTCATCTTCTGATTGACTAATCTTCATCCTTCACCCTTTACCCTTCGGGTAAGGGAAGCAATAATTTATTTTTCTATCTGATTATCTTTTTTTCTAGTAGTCCTTAGGATATTTTGCAGAGGAAGAAGGTAGCTTCTTTCTTTTTTTTTTTACACTCATTTTTTTAATTTGAGAGAGAGAGAAAGCATGAGCAGGGGAGAGGGGCAGCGGGAGAGAAAGAGAGAATCTCAAGCAGGCTCCGTGCACAGTGCAGAGCATGCCATGGGGCTTGATATGAGGCTCGATCCCATAACGCTGGGATCATGACCTGAGTCAAAATCAAGAGTCGGACACTCAACCAACTGAGCCACCCAGGTGCCCCAATAGCTTCTTTCTTGAAGTCAGAACCTTTACCTATTTCCGATAGTATTTTATTTCTTCACAATTCCACAAAACTTACCAGTAGTGGATTCAGTGATCTCATGAACCAGGAGATAGGCTCATTTAGAGAAGTTAAGGGAATGAGACCATTTTCTCTCAAAATTCCCATCAATTTCACTTTCACCAAGACATTCTTCCTTATTAAAGTAGAACCTCCCTCTCTCTCTTCCTCTGCTTAATGGTTGATAATTCTGTCAGTAAAGTAAGACAAGAACTTGTCAGATGCTCCACTTTTAGCCAAATGAGACTCCCTGCAGACACCCTCCTGGTTGGAGTGGGTTTTGAGCAGTGTTGTGATCTGGGTCAGGAAAGTACCCTCTCTGCCAGTTGGCCCCAAGTGCGCTCTCCTTTAAAAACACCCATATGCCTATCTGGTGTTTTCCTCCTCAAATTTATACATTTCTACACAGGCATACTGCATCCTCTCCTACAGGGCTAGATCTTTTCTTTAATTATTTTTTTAATGAGTGTTTGTGAGAGAGAGAGAGAGAGAGACAGAATATGAGCGGGGAAGGGAGCAGAGAGAGAGGGAGACACAGATCCAAAGAAGGCTCTTAGCTGTCAGCACAGAGCCTGACGTGGGGCTCCAAGTCATGGACTGTGAAATCATGACCTGACCCAAAGTCCGACGTTTAACCGACTGAGCCTTCCAGGCGCTCCAGGGCTAGCTCTTTTTAAATCTATTGAACCTAGAAAATTTTCATTCTCTATTGTGGTCCCTCATGTGCCCACTTCCCTGCAGAGTCAGGTTAAATTCCATCATTAGAAAAACCCATAAGCATCTTAAATATCTTGCTCTTTTTTCTTTCCATTGTATTTACTTGGTTAAACTCTGGTCCTGATTACACCCCATACTGTGTCTACCTCCTTCCATCTTATAACATTGCTGGAAAAAAAATTACAGAACCATATGGAGTAGTCTTACTTTAAATTTAAGACCACAGACCTCAAATGGTCTCACAGCACTGCTTGGCACTACCACTTTATTTCTCTAGTAGTTCATTTGCCCCTCTCCCAGCTGATGTTTTCATATACATCCACACTCCTTCAATACTCAAGAACTCTTTCTCTTTCCACTGACCTTCTAGATACTAATGCTCCTTTTGTTTCCTTGTGTTTGTTGTTGCTTTGACTTGAAGGCTCCCTTGTACCCCACCTTCTTAACTTCATGATTTACTCCTTCCTTTTATTTATGTTTTTGTTCAAGCCTTCTCTAAAGACCTGAGCTAGGAGGACACTTTCCATCACTAACTCTCTTTTTCCCTTCAAATTACTTATTTCTACCTGAGTTATTATATGTGTGTGTGTGTGTGTATGTGTGTGTGTATGTGTGTATATATAAATATATACATAAATATATTATGTGTATACCCACACATATGGTAGATATATGCCACTGGTAAATTTAACTCACCATACCAATATTTGGGGGCCAGAGTTATAAGGACAGGAAACATACATATGTGTATATGTATATATACATATGTGCACATACACACACATACAGTTGACCATTAAACAATCTGGCTTTGAATTGCATGGGTCTACTCACACATGGACTTTTTCAATACAGTACGGTACTATAAATATATTTTCTCCTCCATATGATTTTCTTAAATAACATATTTTCTCTAGCTTACTTTATTATAAGAATGCAATTATAATACATATAACATAGAAAATGTGTGTTAACCAATTGTTTACATTATCATTACAGCTTCCAGTCAACAGTAAGCTATTGGTAGTTAAGTTTTGGGGGAGTCAAAAGTTGTATGTAGGTTTTTGACTGCAGGGGGTATTCAGGGTCTCACCCCCTGCATTGTTCAAGGGTTGACTGTATATATAAGCATATATATACTATTCTTAATCAGAATTTTCTTCTTTTTAAAATTTTCACTAGAATTATTTCCATATGCATATACTTCATTTTTTCTGGACATAAGCGTCCATAATATCTACCTTATGGAATTTGGATACCTGTCTCCCAAGCCCCTTATACTGCTGTTGCAAAGCTGTAAAGGCTGCTTTCAATTTAGGTTGTGTAGTGATTATCCTAAGTCTTCTCTTCACTCTTCTCCTAAGTTGAATCCACTCTTTTCTAGATAATATGGTTTATTCTTTCTTGGTTTACTTCTTTGTGTTGGGACACATCTTCTGGGAAGTAGGATTTCTAGACTCACAGAGCCCAGAGTTATGGGACCAAGACTAAATTTCCCTGGGGAAATTTAGACGCTTCCCCAGAAGCGTCCCTGGGGGGCATGATAGGAATTACCACTCCTATTTCCCCCCTTGTTTCCTAGACCCATTTATTTTTCCTGTTGGAGGCACAACACGTTATAATGGTCATTGATTTATGGCAGCTCTTCTTAACAAGCATTTTCCATGATAATTAAGCTCTAATGCCCTACCATATCTGCCATATTAAATGAATTAACTTTCTTCCTAAGACTCTAGAATAGTATTAGCTATGGACTATCTTTGGGGAAATTGAAAAAAATAGACAATTTTTGGTGTGGTCTAAATCTCTCATGGAATTCTGGTTGAGAAATACTGAGATATATCATATACCCTAGAGGATAATATCTATACAAGGTAGTATCTCCAAACAAGCACTATACTTTCAAAAGGCCCTTTTGGTACCCTATCAGGTTAGCATCTTCTTGATAACACAGTATGTTATAATACCAGTAGGTATTATGGTTGTATGTCCAATGACACTTTTTTTTTTGTTATAAAGAAGTGGTTCTCAAATATTCATGTACATTGGAATTATTTGGAAGGCTTGTTAAAACACAGATTTCTGGGCCCTACCTCAGTTTCATTTCTAATAAGTTCCCAAGTAATGATGATGGTACTGATCCAGGGACCACACTTTGAGAATCACTGCTGTAAAATGAGTTCATTAGTCCAGTGTATTGTTATGCAAGATCCCAAGTCAATGGCTCAAACATTCTATGAGCCTTTGAATAGCAGTGCAGGTTGAAGCTCCAGGACAGACAAATTTCATACCTACAATGTGTGCCACTGTCCTTTATAGGTGGAAGGGATCCAGTGTAATCAACTTGCCATCAACTGGCGGGTTGATCTCTTTAAAGGATTGGATCTTATCAGCATTGGTTCTATTGATGGCAGACTGGATATGAGGCAGTGGAAGTATCTAGATCAGGCTTAGTGAATACAAGTCCATGCCATTGAGCCCATGAATATCCTCCAATCGTGCTACCATTGTATTGCATTCATAGTCTCATATGTCAACACTCAAGTGGCTGTTGACAGAGGTTTGCTGATTCAACTAGCTAAGTCATTCTACTTAATACTTTAGTACTTTGTGGTTGATGCTATTTGATATGTAGATAATATCTGATACAAAGATTTTTACAGTTCATGTCCAACTCCCATAAGTCTATCCATATTATCCTCTTGAGTATGTTGAGACTTGATCCCCTGTTATATAATGAGCTTCGTTTGTCTCATGATTAAAGAGTCAATTTATCAAGAATATACAACAATTTAAAAACTTATGCATCCAGCATTGGAGCACCTAAATATATAAAACAAATACTACTTGAATTGAAAGAATAAATAAACAGACAATGATAGTTGGGGACTTTAATACCCCATTCTCAATAATGGATAGATCAGAGAGAGAATCAATAAGAATCATTGGGTTTGAACAACACTAAAAACCAAATATACTAAACACGTATATAGAAGATAGCAGCAGAACACATGTTCTTCCCAAGCACACATAGAACATGCTCTAAGATAGATGATATGTTACGTCACAAAACAAGTCTCAGTTGTCTCTGAAAATCTAACTTGACATGTATAAGTAGAGCTACCCCTGTTTTCTTCTCATTACCATTTGCACGGAATATCTTTTTCCATCTCTACTTTCAGCCTAGGAGTGCCCTTAAAGCTAAAGTGTAAGCAGCATATTATTGGCTCTTGTTTTTTATTATCTAAATCCATTCAGCCACTGTATGTCTTTTGATTATAGATTTAATCCATTTATGTTTAAAGTAATTATTGATAGGTAAAAATGTACTATTACCATTTTATTAATTGTTTTATGATTATTTTGTATTTCTATTATTAATTTCTTCCCCTCTTGTTGTCTTCCTTTGTGATTTGATGATTTTTTTTGTGGTTGTATGCTTTGATATAATCTTTTTTGTGTCTACTACAGATTTTTCCTTTGGGTTACCATGAGGCTTAGATAAAAATCTTACAGTTATAACATCTTATTTTAAGCTGACAACTTAACTTTGATTGGATACAGAAAAACTATGCTTTTACTTCTCCCCCTTCCTCACATGTTAGGTTATTGATATTACCGTTTACATCTTTTTTATATTGCACATCCACTAACAAATTATTATAGCTATGGTTATTTTTAATAGGTTTGTTTTTATCTTTTAAACTAGAATTGTAAGTGATTTACACATCACCATTACAATATTAGAGAATCTGTCTTTGCCTATATACTTACCTTTCCTGGTGAGCTTTACACATTTATAGGTTTTTGTGCTGTTAATTAGCATTCTTTCAGCTTGAAAAACACCTTTAACATTTTTTTCCAAAGATCTAGTGGTGATGAAATCCCTCAGCATTTGTATGTTTGGGAAAGTCTTTATATTCCCTTTATTTTTCAGGGACAACTTTGCCACATATGGTATTTTTGGTTGACAGGATCTTTTTTTCTTTCGGTATTTTGAATACATCATCCCATTCTCTTCTGGCCTGAAAACTTTCTGCTGAGAAATACACTGATAGTCTTATTGGGGTCTGACGGCTTCCTATTGCACTTAAAACAAAATCAAAATTCCTCATTGTTATTCTCAAATATGTACATGATCAGGCCCTATCTACCTTTCCAATCTCACTTCTTCCCACTCCCCACCCCCACCCCTTTATTATGCTCCTGCTACTCTAGCTTATTTTTGGTTTGAAATTTTTCAGGTGGACTCTTCCCTTGGGGCCATTGCAGACATGGTTCCCTCTACTTGGATCATTCTGTCCCCATTCCTTCACATTGTGGATCCATCTCTCAGGACATTATTCAAATGATATACCCTCAGAGTGTCCATTCTCACTACCTCCCCATCCAAAGTTAACTGCTCACCACACTACATCTCCACTGTCAGTTCTCAATCTTTATTACCTTTTCATCATAGTAAACATCACTATATGAAATATTCTTCTTTATTTCATTGCTGTCCTGTTTATATTTTGCCTCTCACTTTCCCATTTGTTAGTAAGCTCCATCACTTAAAGGCTCTTGTCATTCTCATTCAGTGCTGTATCCTCAACACCCTAATAAAGTAGGCACTGAATTCATATTTGATGAATAAGCAATGACTCAGTGAGAAACACTACCTGATTCTTGAGGTCCAGTCTACCCAATTTTATTTATATGTATAAAATTAATGATGTATTTGTGGCCCAGGTGTAGGCCTCCTAACAAGCCATCCTTCACTCATCACCTCCCAAGTGCATACATTAGCCAGTTTCAATAATGCTTGGCAACCTAGAGAAGACCACGGCCTACTTCTTGAACGCAGTCACTACAAACCACTGTGGGATCAAATTCACAACCCATTCCTTTCTCTCTTCTTCATGGCCTCTTGCTTTATTCCACAGTTACAGTGTGCATTTGCTCTAAAGTTTCTTCAAGCCCCAGTGACAGAGGATTGATATCTGCATCATCATCTCCAACTCCACTGTGAATTCCCCATGGTCTGTGCACTGATATTGAAGCCTACTCCCCATCACACTTGTGACTCACTATGCTCTTTCCCACTATGTTTTTTCTTTACATGTTTCTACCTGCTACCTTCCATGGTAACTGTTTTCCCAGGTTTGTCTGGGACTATTTTTCTTCCTCCTCCACTATACTGACTTAACAGCCTCTGGTTCTGCCAATCTAGCCTCTAGGCAGACACTCCTTTTGTGCCTGTGAAACGTGAACCACTCATGGCCAAGAACCTAGTATTCTAGCATCTTAGGCTAATCTTGTTGTTCTTCAAGAGTTTGTGTTCTCTACAGACTCTTTCCTGAGAGCCTCTGATTTTCTGTCTTGAGACTCAAATGCTGCCTGATTTCTCTGCAATAGCCAGGTTTCCTGTGAACAGGCCTGGACTTTGAGCATCTCATTACAGTCAATTCTGACAGAGGCCAGTACTTTCTTTGTCCCCACACTCCCATATACCTCAGAGATCTTTCCAAAAGATATACCAGAGCTATTCATGCTTTAAAACATCATTCTTTATTGAGTTGGATCCCCAGAGTCAGGAGATCTGCATACCCCACATGAAGGAGGGTGAGCAGGTGAGGGGAAAAAAAGATGTTAGAGACAAATGAACCTAGTTCCTAGGCAAGAATTATGATGCCCATGGACTATCTGGGAAACTTTAAAAATCTCGAAATGGAAATGGAGGAATTAATGAGGTCACCTCATGTACTTTTTTTGCCTTTTATTGTATACCATAAACTTTTCAGAATAATCTGCCTCTGAATCAAATATTTTGTTGGAATATCTCTCACATTTAAGTTGTAGATACACTATTAAACAATAATAACTACTGGGAAATAAGAACATCAAGCTCTTTTCCAAACTGACTAATCATTTCATTTTGTATTAGTTTATTTATGTAATTATTAATGCACTTACTGTTTCACATCACAAGGCTATAAGCATAAAGTGCTGAAAGAAGCAAGTGGTTCAAAATAGCCACTACCAGGAAAATAGAATCCAACAGCATCATGGGGTTTAGAATCAGATCTTGGGTCAAATGCCAGCTCAATCAGTTGAATCTGTGACATTCAAACTCCCTGAACTTTCCCATACTCATACACAAAGACATAAGTGAAGACTCCTTTCTGGATTGTTCTGAAGATTTAATGGCATACCTGCAGGAAAGAACTAACACAATACTAGACTCCTGACTACTCAATGTTTGTTTACTTGTCTTCCTACCAGATGAGCAGGCCAAACTCTGAGGTTTTAGACCCCATACAAATATTAGACATTCAGAGCTATGTCCCTTTAAAAAGTAGAAGGAAATAGTTTTGTTCTATCTCCTTAAAGGCCATTGGTTAAAACAGCCCTTTGATACCTACTCAATTATTTTTAGAAAGGAAAATCGCAAGCTTTTTCTACCAGGAGGATGTTTAATGTTGGAATACAGAGAGTTTCATGGTATCTATGTTTCAGTTCAAGCCAGAAAAATCTTAATCTTATCAAAAAAGTATGCACATGGAACAGAAGCAATAGAAGTGGATGAATCAAAATTCAATAAAAGCAGAAAATGCAGATACACTGAGGAAGGATGTTCATTTGTTTAGTGATAAAGTACTGGGCTTTCATATCAAATCTCACCCCATGTGCTTCGTTTGCTTTAGATGATTTGTTTACATTAATGTGGAGTAAAATGCAAAACTATGGTTCTCATGTCCTATTACAGGCTCAGTCATTCTCAACAAAATATTTTGTTGTCTTTGTGAAGTTAAAGAAATCCTCAAATGAAGCAAAACCATAGGGAGAATAAAACCGTGGCCACGGCCAGCGTACCTTGTCTCCTCTGCTGTTCCCATGACAGACATCACACCATGCCATTCATTCCCAATGACCTTGAATGTGGTCCCAGAATTGCATCCAAGATTGTGGAGTCCAGCACAGGTAAAGGTAGGCTAACAGCTCTGATGACATGTCTCATGTCTGTCTAGGCGTACTATGTGCCATGTCGGCCATGAGTAGAGTTCTTTCACCGAGGTGAGAAACATACTCCATCAAACGGTGTCAATATGTATTTGCTATTGATTGATTCTAAAGAGCTTGCTTCTCTTCTGCTACTCGTTTGACTTGGACTTTTGACCTCAACTCTTTGGATATCACTGGCTTTGCTCCTGCTCTTCTGAACGCCCTATGCGGCACACAACTCTACTCCCTCCCTGGCACACATTTTGCTTCAGACCACACTTCAGATGCTCAGTTGCTGCTTCTCTTGCTCCTTGAGCATGGGTCTCTAGGACTTTCCCAGTAACCAGCTTTGTGCTTCTCCCACTGGGCTGAGCCAGCTTTGGCCTTAGTGGGCAGCCACTCTCAGCTGTCCTCACCTGGTCTGATTAACCTAGTTCTGGGAAGCTGCTCTGTGGGGGCCGTTCTTGCCTTCTCTGGCCTTGTCCAGCCTTGGCACTGGAAGGGTCTTCACAACCCACATCTTTCCTCAAGGGACAGCCTGTACCTGAGTCAGTCCATGCCAAAAAGGCAGCCTCCTCTTCCTTTTCTGGATTTGTGGTTCACTCATTATTCCTCAAACCTACCACAGCTGCCTTGGCAGCAACACACCCTAGGGCCTGCTGGGAAAATTCCACACTCTGATTTGGCACCTGTTCCCGGTAGCAGGCAGGCCCGAACTGCTGGAAGAACACAGGCATGATGAATTAGATATTGAACTGATTGAAGCAACAGTGGAGTCTCTTTACATAAAAGTGGCCTACAAAGAGGCATTAAGAAAGTGACTTCTTTTCTTTCTTCTGTTAGCAATAAATCCCCGCACCCCAGGACAGCCTCAGCTTGGCAGGTTGACGCCCAGATGATTTCTGATGGCCTACGTGCCGACCACAAGGCAAGCTTAAGCACTGCCAATTCAGCCCCCACAGAGAATCCCTTCTCTGGGGATGAGAGGTGCTGTTCCAAACCCCAGTGTGCTGGAATGCGTCCACCCCTATGCCTTGCATGCGGCTCCAGTGAACAGTGGTCAGCCGAATCAGGATTGCTGAGGGATGGCCTGTGCAGAAAATGTTAGTCCTTGCTCTGAAATCTGAAACATGAAGAGAAATTTGGCCATGGAAGAGCTGTAGTTCCAAAACTGATAAAAATGATCCCAAATCTTGCTCTTTCCTATGCGTGATTACACCAATCTTCAGGATGGCAAATGAGCCTCCATCTTAATTGCAGCTTGGGAAAGGATGCATAGACAGTTCTTTGACTTGTGTTTCATTCTGTCTGTCCATTCCAAATAGCTGCATCCAAAAGGAGGAAAGAAGAAGAAGAAACACAAATAACACTCCATAGACTGTCTCATTCACTCTGGAAAATCTCCTAAAAGGTAACATTGCTCCTCATGCTTCTGGGCATGTGTGGGTCACATGCTGGGAGCCCAGAAGTAACTCCAGACTCCCGCTGTGGTAATGCCAAACTAGGCAGATAGAGAAGGATACCAGACAGCACAGACATAAGCTTTGGCAAACCAGTGTTGACCTCAGGGTTATGTCCGTGAGTAGAAATTACATGAAGAGAGAACTCTCAGTTTCCCTCCTTGAGAGAAGGAAGGTACGAGAGGGAAGGGTAGAACAATTATGCCTTCAAGATGTCCAGACGGGAGAAAACCCCTTAGACTATGAAGAGATGGAAGCCACTGTCAGCCTCACTCATGATGAAGGATCAGGATTCCTTGATCCTACAATCAAGGAAAAGGGGCACCTCAATTCCTGTTTTGCACGTGATGGACTTCCAGTGCCAAATATTCTGACCAACGCATTTTGTGGCAAAAAGAAAGGAGATGAATAATTAGGTCAAACCCCACTAGAGACTGTCTCCTGGGAAAAAGCCAAAGAGCTGAGTTACTCTGTTTCCCTGTAGCCTGCGAATCCTCACACTACAAGGCAGAGAGCCCAACCCTCACACAACTGCATAGGCAATAAGGTGCCAGAGAACTTAGCCAGAATGCTGCCTTGCTGTGTGGAGAAAGTGATTGCATTCTGCCAGAAAGTATGGAACTCCTGTCAGTGAGGGTATCAGCAGAGGAGATACAGACCTCACTCCCGAGAGGCAGAGACGTGGGCTGCCTATGAAAGTGAGGTGAGAATGCAGCTGGAGCAGTTTGAAGGCAAATATGGCTGCAAACGCAGCTGCCCTCAGCAGGCTCATGGAGAAACGAACCAAAGCCTCTAAAGGCAAATGAAGCAAGAAGATGTGCGGAGATTTGGCACCCCCCATCCCACTTCCCTGCCACCTCCCAGCCTCATGTAACTCTCATGCGCCAGCCGAGGTTCTTGGATCCATGTGAAATCTGCTCCCGCTGGCGTTGGAGGTGGGCCATGCGCCCGGATGCCCTATGAATCACCTGCAGCAGGAGGAGATCATCACTCACCCATCTGCTGTCCCTGTTCTCAGCCTCCAGATAGGGCTAGCAGCTGGGAATCGGCCAGAAGACCTCAGCCCTCTCCCCCTTTCCTACCCTGCCCACTGGAAGTGAGAGGGTCCAGTCAGCTAACCTTAGGGCTCTCTGGCTGTCCAGCGTGGGACCATCATAGCTGCTACAGATGCCCAGCAAATGGACCTGTTTGTGAGTGATGTTGGAATGAGTCCCTCGGGATCTAAAAGTGTAGAGTCTGTCTGGGAACACGGGGACCAACGCTTCATGCATCAGGGCACCTCCTCTGCCCCCCTGATTGGCTGGGAACACGGCACAGGCCAGGCCATCTAAAGGAGACTATTTTGGTGGGGGTATTTTGTTTTTTGTTTTTTTTTTTGTTTTTGTTTTGTTTTGTTTTTAGCTGCTTAGAAAGGGGAGACTAAGAGGCAAACTCCTGTTATGCTTTTGCTTCTATTCATATTCTTCACACCTGTTTAGAGAATGGTATAACCTGACATGTACCAGGGACTTCAAGGGGTCTTCTGGCCTGGTCTCTTGCTTCCAGGAAGCTCTGAAACATGAAATCATTCAAGACAGAAGAGAAATAATTTTAGCAGCAAAGGTTTTTCCTCCCTGCCACCTCCAGCTTCTGCCAGATGCCCTGAAAATTTCACAGATGAAAGTTGCTCTATTAAAAATATGTACTCAAACTAAATACAATTTATAGAGGAGGCTAGGATTGATTTCTTTAAAAAAAAATAAAAAACCTTACTGATTGCTTAGTACATTCCAGACACCAATGAAACTGAGGCCTAGGGAAACATATTAACTTCCTTGTAGACATAGCTAGTAAGTAGGAGGATCAGAGTTGGAATGCACATGTTCTCGGTCCCAGTCCAGTGCTCTCACCATAATGCCATAATGAAAGGAAGGAAATAAGAAACTTAAGTTTTAAATTTTAATTATGGAATGTCTTTTAAACAGTATAGTTTCAAAGAAATGTATTTCTGACTTTCCAAAAAGTATTTTTGCCAGTAAAATTCATAAGAGACCTAAAACCCTTATAATGTAATCTAAAACTTAAGAAAGTAACATTTCACAAATGAGGTGATCAAGGTCCTAATAATGCGGTCTTCTTTTGCTTAGCAAAACCATTTCTCTTGACCACTCCCATCTTAATGAGTACGAAGCCGAATGAGTAGAGTCCCAAGTAGGCACACATCCTGGAGAATGAAGTTCATGGCCTCACTTACGATGAGGTAGGCTTGCTATATGGCCACTTGATCCACTGACAAACTTTCTTCAAAAATCAGAGAGCATTTAAAAATTCCACTGTTGTAACTTTTGAGAGATGTGATCAAAGCCTCTTTGCCAGTTCCACCTTTCTCAGCACGCTTCCACCTCAGAATGACAAATTAGGGGAAGGTAAGCTGGGACTCACCCACCCTCCACCCATGGCAGGCATGGCTAATCTGGCATGGCACTTTTGCCCAGTGACCTTTCGTGTGGCTCAGAATTCTCGATGCAGCACTTAAGACATCAGTTGTCAATAGAAGGAACCAACTTGCGAATGGACATCCAGTTGCCAATATGGTTTTACCTGCCCGTTTTGACTCAGAAGGATGCTGGTAGCTCCCACTGTTCTGTTCCATTTACTCCTTGTTTTCATTCAACTGTGGCAGGCCACACATCTTACATCCGGATCTATAGATAGAGTTTCATATTATGCTATAGCTGCTCTTGTCGCCCTTATTGGACCATGGGGAAGGGACAAGGAAGAGTTCTGCACTTCAGACCGTCCGGCCTCAAACTTTTATGTGCATATGAATGAATCACCTAGGGATCGGTTAAAATGAAGATTCTAATTCATCATATCTAAAGTGGATCCTAAGCTTTGCATTTCTAAGGAGCTCCTGGCTAAAGCTGTTGATTTGGGGCCCATACTTTGAGTAGTAAGGCCTTAGACATGACAATAAACTTAGTCTGGTATTATAATTTAAATCGTCTCCTTATGTAATTTTGTAGTCTCTCTTACACAAAACACTTATTCCTTCAGAGTTCTGTCTCCTTCCCTGACGGGAATAGCGTCTGGGTATTTGGGGAAGAAGCATGTCTTAAGTGACCTCATGGTGGATGTGGAGATGGCATTTTTGAGCCTACTTGGAACCATCTGGACCATACCTAGACCTAGTGGCTGGTCTGGGCTGCCTCTATGGGCTGGGGCCACTAAGGTTTAACTGGTCTCCTCTCTGGACCTGATGGTGCCGACATTTTCAGAAAGTGATCTGATAAACTGATCTTGCAGAAATATTATGCATGACATTGACTTCCTGTGTCAGTGAATCTCCTGTGTCAGAGAATCTGTACGCATCTAGAGAACTGTAAGGAAGATGGCAGATTGAAGTCTGGGAGCAGACGGTTCAATGGCTCTCACATCACAGGTGGCTACCTAGTGATAAGACCACCACTTCTTTTTCTATACATCATATCCATACCGGCGGAGTTTTGCCCTACACAACCTGGACTTTTTAGTGCCCTCCATAGCTACAAGGAAACATAGCGAATCTGCTTTTGGTTTTACTTCAATCCAAGCAAAACCTGAACTCTGTTAAAGTAAGAGGCTGGAAGATGACAAGTATGCCTAAGGATCCTAAACCCCAAGTCTTGAGAATTCCAGAACTAGGGTCAAATTTAAAGACAAGTGATTCTCCTTGAGTACGATTTAGTCATCTTTTCACTCATCTATCTCGCCAGAAACATTTGTTAAGCACTTAAATGTGTCACGTGCAGAATAGCACCCTAGGTATGAGTCAAACATTTGAAGTAACTGAACATATATAAAGTTCAGGGTCACAGTTCAAAAACACAAATTTTGTTGCCTTAATTTGCAAAAGGACTAAAGCCTAATTTTGTTTGCACAAAAAACCTGCTTCAGAGTGGTCTTGACTTAAGTTTTGTTGAAAGCCCTTTTAAGGAGCACTCTAAAGAATCCCTGACATTTTCTCGGGATGCTGCAAACCACTGCTTTTAGAATGCTCTACAGATTGCCAGTGAGAGCTCCCATTAACTTGCAAATCCACTTGACTATCAAAAGCGAAGTGAGGATAGGAGCCAAAGTCTTGTAAATAGAAAGAGGTCATTATTGCACTGATGGAACCAAGTTGCCCAAGCCTTTCCACCAGACTAATGAATTCTCCCAGCCCCTTTTCACTTTGGAAAGAAGGAGCAGACAGACTGGGTGACTTGCCCAAGGCCACAGAATGTGCTACCACCAGGGTTTGTAGTGAGACATATAGTTCCTGGCTCTCAGGACTTTGCCTTCACAGCCCTGCCTCTGTTTGGCTACAGGGGTTAGCATGAAGACAAAACAAGAAATGAATTAGAAAGTGTCATTTTGGGGCACCTGGGTGGCTTAGTCAGTTACGCATCCAGCTTCAGCTCTGGTCAAGATCTCATGGTTTGTGAGTTCGAGCCCTTTGTAAGCCTACTTCTGATTCTGTGTGTGTGTGTGTCTCTCTGTCTGCCTCTTCCCTGCTTGTGCTCTGTGTCTCCCTCTCCAAAATAAATACACATTAAAAAGAAACCCAAAGTGTCATTTAGCTGTTATTTTTATAGCCTTATTGTATATGACATCTGCCCCTTGTGAATTTGCTCAGCAGATGAGGAAAGTCAAGGATTTCATTACTCAGACAGCGAATAAGTCCTGGTCACAAGTCCTGGAATTGATGGGAGCCCTGCCAGTCCTTGAGTCTTTGAAAGGGAATGCTGATAGGCCTTGCCTGCAGCCTTGCCTTCGCTTGAGCCAATCATGTCAGACGACTTAGCCCTCTACATGGAGTAGGAAATTAACTCATGACGTCAGTAGTCCCAGTGGTGGACGTATGAGTATGTGAATGACCAAATTTATCTCATCCCCAGTATCCCTGTCTCTTCCAAAATGATGATCTTTTTTACAAAATGGAAATGAGTTGTCTTGCCTCGCCCCCTCATAATGCACTAAGATGGGAAGACAGTCCTAAGGCTCAAATTCCTTACCTGACTCTTGCTAACTCCCACACGGTGGAGTCAAAGGGCACTTGCATGGATCTTATTTTTCAGCCAGTCAGCACCTGGCTGAATCTGGGCCTAGGATGGACCGTCCAAAAGAAGCCATGGTACTTTTTGCTTCCTTGCACATCACTCGGTCTGGAACTCCCTTTGTGAGCATAGTGTGAGAGACGGCCTCCCATTGCACTTACGTGAACCACACTTAATGTTCTAACCCATTAAATGCCCACTGGAGCCTGTGCATCAGGCCCATGCCTAAGCTAGCTGAGGGTAGGTGCCTTCTGTAGGCAGATTGCTTCTCTTTCACCTAAACCTTCATCTTAGCTTTCTCATTCTTCCCACCAGCATAAGTTTTGCAGGTTTAGAAAAGTGCCCATACCCAGTATGACAAAATCAATAAGGGGCAAGGTGCAGGTCTATGTAACAGAAACGGTATGAGTAGTGCAGGGTTCGTCAGAGTGAGTTCGATAAGCTCTTTTCCCAGGCCTCCCTATCAGCTGCCTGGAGAAATGGTCCTAATTCCCCTGATAATATAACACGCACATTACCACCCTTAGCTGGAGCCCCAGCCCTATATCCCGTGCTTTAGAAGTCGCAGTTCTTACCCTGACCCAGGTGAGTGAGGGCCCACCAGTCTGAGAACACATGCCTGGTGTTCTCAGAACACCAGGGCCCTGGAATTCCTGTCCAAACAGTTCAAGGTTCATTTTTAGGACCTGCTTGGGAGTCTCTTCCCCAGGCTCATCCCTCACTAGTGGGCAATGAGTGCTATGTGCTGAGGCAGGCGGTGGAGATTGAGGGTTGTGCACAAGTGGGCTGGGGTCTCCACACACATATGCACAAGGCCCTTCCTGATGTGATTGAGAGCCTCCTTGCACACTCCAGGCCAGGGGCCCATGCAGGCGAGGGCATGAGAAATCCCCAAATCTTTCTTTCTGGAACACTTTTCTACTTTTCATCTACTAGGTCAGCTCATCGATTCTCATAGGTTCAAATACCAGCTTAACGCCCATGACATCTTAATTTATATTTTTTCGCCACTGAGCTCAAGAGTATCTACTTGATATGCCTGCTTAAATAAATGAGATATCTCAAATTTAACATGGTTAAAACAGATTTTTTCTTTTCCCTCCCAAAATATTTTGGGCACCCCATCTCCAGGCTTCCCTATCTTAGTAAACGCAGTCACTATCCAACCAGTTGGTGACGATGAAGGAACTAGAAGCACCAAACTGAAAGATCCTAGGGAGACCCCTCTTACCCCACATCAAATCTGTTGGCAAATTCTGCTGGTTCTACCTCTGATCTCCTTCTCTCCTCTCCCCTTCCACTGCCATCCCTGTGGCCAGGCCACCATCATGTCTTGCTGGACAAGTGAAGTAACTTCCTAAGGTTTTCTACTTCCTCTCTTGACCTCCTACAAGCTGTTCTCCCCAGAGTGACAAAAGTGCTCCGTTGTCCATGTAAATTAGATCACGCCTGTTTGCTGCCTAAAAGGGGAAAATGGCTTCTCTCAGCCTTATGGATGTGGTTCTTACCTCCCTCTCTGTCCTTATCTCATGCCTCTCTCCTTCTCTTTTGCGGTCTAGTCAGCCTGGCCCTTCACTTCCCTCAAGCCCTAGGCTTTTCTACATCTCATATGGCCAACAACACCTCATTGTGAGATCTTGGCTTAAATATATCCTCTCCAGAAAGCCTCTTTTGAGCAGTTCAACTAAAAACTGTCCCGATCTGCCCAACCCCAACACGGATGCTCCTTCTCAGCTCCTGGTTTTTCCGTGCATGGCACTTGCTGTACTTGAAATTGATCATTTTAAATGATGTATTCTCCAATCTATCCTACCAGAATATAAGATCTTTAAAGGCAGGATGATGTCTGCCTGGTTCTTAGTTCTGTTCACTGTGCCCAAGGCAGTTCAAGGCACATAATCAGCATGGGGGAAGCATCTGCTGTATGTGTAACGAAGACCGGGGCAGGATTGGTGGGTGTGGCAGACACAGAAGTAAGAATGACATCTATGTCCCTCAGGGACCCAGACCTTGTCATTTTCCACACTCCCAAGAGTCAACCGCTAATGTTTCAAGTTCCCTTTTCTCCTGATCACTCACGTTGGGTTCTAGATCATGTGTCGTCCGAGGGCCCCTTCTAAGCTGTTTCCATAGAAAGCGTTTAAGACTCTGGCTAAAGCTTAAGCTAAGAAGTTCCACTGGGCCTCAGCTATTGAGAGAAAGCAGGTTCTACCCTGCGAGTGACAGGTTATAGTTCCGCTCACGGTTACGGCTGCGCTCACAGCCCCGTCCTCAGGGAGCCCTGTGGGGCTGCTTGGGCACGGAGACTACAGAGAGCCTCGCTGTTTGGGGTGGGTTTTCTTTGCTTTGTTCCCTCGTGTACTCAGTGGCTTGTTCCTAACTGGCGGCCAATCACCGCACTGCCAGATGGTGCGAAAGATTTACCGGAATTTCATTTTCAAATAAACCACAAGCTTGGATGAGCTAATGTTGTTCCACATAAAAAAGCCACAAAACTGGACAAATTAGCGTTGTTTCAAGAAAAGAAACTTGTCCGAGCCATCAGCTCTGCCCTTCTCAAAGGGCTCTGATAGCTACATCAAGACCCAGGGGGGCTGGGGTCATTCTCATGCGAGGCCACCACACCGAAGGATGGGTGGGGAGAGAGCACCTCCCACCCCTTACCGCTGACTCCACAGAATAACTTGGCAGCGCCATGGGAATTTCATTCTCCCGTGGAACTGAATTGTCTCTGTCAAGTTTGTCTCAGTTACACCAAGACCCTAAGGATGGGGAAGGCCTTTTCCGGGCTGTCGGAAAGGGCTGAAGTTTCCCCTCCGGCACAGACTGCCTGTGAGCTTTCCTGGACAGCGGGTCACCTGATGGCTACTCAGCAGGGATATGAAGGCAGATGACTTATACACCACACTGGGAGGGGCTGTTCCAAGCAGGCTCACCCTCAGCAGTAATGGGCTGAGCAGTAATAGCCTGAGAGACATGATAGCAGATTCGAACTCCAGATTCGAACCCCAACTGTGGGGCCACAGGCAGATTGCAAGCCGCTGAACCGTACTGTTTTCTCATCCTTAGGAGAGAGAAATAATATTAAGCCGACAGGGCCATCTTAAGTATAACATTAAGATAAGTGTCCTTTGAGCTGTACCTGACACATGGTAAGTGCTCCCGAAATGTGGATGCTATATGGGGCGACGAAGAAGAGGATGATGTCAGCGCTATGGCTGCTCTCCTCATCCTACAGCACTCAGAGCCAGTCCCAGAGGCAGTGTGTCATCTGCTTCCTGTGGCCAGCTGAGCTGAACAAAATACCGTGAAGTAAATCAAGCCGGGAAATCAATCAATATAACTGAGGCCAAAAAAGCCCTTCTTAAAGAATCTAAAGAATTGCTTTATCTTTTATCCTTTCTTTTCTGAACCATACTCTAGAATAGGTGCCTTCTGGCCTTTGTGTTAAAGTAGAATTCTATGAACTCCCCTCCCTTTGGAAATTTTATGTCATAAATAAATGTAGGAATACTCTAAAAGGGGTGTCTGTGATCTGGAGGTTGGAGCTTCGCTTCACTATATGGGATAAAGAAATCTGGAACTTATTTGCGCAGAGAGTCGGGTTTATGGGTTAGATAATATAATAACAACCAAAATAGCTATCATTTATTGTACTCTTCAAGCCAAACAACTTTATATGCTTTACTCTACTGAATCTTCACTAGAAACGTATATTTCCCCCATTTTATGGATGAAAATGCTAAAGGAAATCTTCCCTAGTTGTAAACAGGCCATTATCTGCTTGACCATCAGAACTGCTCCTGCTATTCTATGCCACCATCATATTTTGGGGTAGAAATCACCGGAGATGAACAGTACGCTAACATTAAATAATAAGAGTAATGGTAATGATACTGATAAAATCACTATTGTTATCACCAATGAAGGTTTAAAAACCATTCAGGATGCTTTATAAGGCTGACCTCAGACCTCACAAGCACCCTATGAGGTAGAGACTCTCAGTGCCTCTATTTTACAGATGAAGGAACCAAGAAGAGAAGCGAATTGTATGTCAAAGTCACATGGCTGGCAGTAGGTAGCAGACTGGGATTCAAACCCAGGCAATTTGACCTTGACCTCTAGATGCTGTTTCTCAGAAGCAGAGCTCTCAGCCTCCTGAGGTTTGTGTGCTGAGGAAAATGTTCCCTACATTGTTCCTTAAGCAAGATGCCCTGAAATTCTTGCAGCACCCTTTACAATATCAGGTGGAACCACCAGCTGTATAAGAGACGTCTACATGTGCACACAGACTTGGGCTGTGACTTGCTAAAGAGGGACAACGAAGGGCTGTGACTTCTTTTTTTTTTTTAATTTGTTTTTATGTTTATTTTTGAGAGAGAGAGAGCGCGCGCAAGTGGAGTAGGGGCAGAGAGAGGGACACACAGAATCCGAAGGAGACTCCAGATTCTGAACTGTCAGCACAGAGCCCAACACGGGGCTCGAACCCACAAACCCAGAGACCTGAGCTGAAGTCGGACACTTAACCAACTGAGCCACCCAAGCACCCCAAGGTGATTGTAGTTCTTGCTGTACATGTTGAAAAGCATCACAGGGGATGGGGAAGAAGGTTACAAGAAATTATTTGCTGATGTGAAAAGTCTGTAAAGTTTGGATTTCTTAGAAGAGAGACAAGTAATTTCTGGTCCATTTTCACACAGGGCTATATTTTGTTTTGTTGAGATTTTGTTTGTCTGCTTAACCCAGAACGTGATGAAATAGAGAATATGTTAATTTTTTATGTCTGGCTGAAACTGAACCTTTTAACTTCTCAGTTGATATAAATAGACAAGCCCCACTCCCCCCAACATCTCAGGCTCATTTCATTTCTGAGACTCAAAGTAAGGTTTGGAGAAAGCTCTGTTCATTCTGCAGCCCCCGTCTTCACCTCGACACTCCTGGATCCCGACTAGGGCCTGGAAAAAGGCTGCAACTGGCCAAGATAGGAAAACCCCTGTCAGGCCGGCCACAGGCCTAAATAAACAGTGACTCTCCTCACAGACTGCCCAGCTAAGCTTCAAACGTCCCTAAAGTCCCCTTGAGCAGCTCAACACGTGAGCCCTCTGGGGGCCTGCATTTCAGAACTTTCTGTGGTGCTTTCCCTTCCCAGGGCAGGCACCCCCGGGCACTGACTCAGTGCTTATCATTCTTTACTAGAAGTTCCGGATGAAGCAACGCAGGGGAGAAATTCACTGTTTCTCCTCCCTAAATCTGACCATGACTCATTATTCAGCAAACACCAAATGGTTCCACATCCTCCTCCCAAGAAGGAGGCACAGAGCCCGTTACATAAGCAGCGGTCGACAGCTGCTCTTGGGTAATTGAAAGTGAAGCCTTTCTGACTGGAAACCCTGCTGGGAGTGACATGACTCTTTCTTCACCCCGTGATACTAATCTTTATGAGGGGAGGAACCTCTCCGGGAGAAGGCCCCCGAAGCCAGGGTGTGCTGCAGGGGTTTGTTTGTTGCACAGTAGGCCTCATGTTTGAAATAGCTTGTATTTTCCTGCCTTGTTAAAATGCGGCCCCTCCACGGTGTTTCTGATCTTATCTGTGGACGAGCTGGAGCGGAGCTTCGTGAGCCAGACTCTCTGCCCGGCACGCTCAGCAGAGGAGGAAACATGGCGTGGGGTTTCAGTGCCCGGGGACCCACCCAAGAAGGACCACCCAAGAACGCTCATCTTTGAGAGAGGGAGGATTCGCAAAGGCTCTTTTTGTGTAATAAGCTCAGCACTGTGATCAGAGAAAATAGAGCTGAATTGCAAAGCCCCGTGTAAAGGAGACCGTTGTTTCTGGTTCAGGGAAAGAAGTGATTTTAAACTGCTCTTCGGAAGAAACAGAGGGGTGAGACGAGATCATCTCTGGGCTCAGTAATCCTGTCTTCTTTCCCAGCCTGCAATGCCAGGGAATTACTTTTGAGTAGTGGTAGGAAGCAAAACAAATTCTGGAAATCCATTTCTGGAACCTGCTTCACACAGAGAAGGCTTGCTCACAAACACCACGGGAAGTACAAGCTGATGAGAAGAAGACTATCTTTTTTCATGCCACCCCTGGTGGGTAGGGGTGTGTGTATACTTGGCTCCTTAGGCAAGGCCACAGCTCTCCTTAACAGGGCCTCGCTGCCTGTCTGGGCTGAGTTGGGAAGGACTCGTAGGGAAGGAGGTCTGGGTGAGGGAGCATATCGGCATGAGCTTGGCAACGCTGCAGTCCTCAAGGGGAACGATCCAGGAAACATCCCCAACATCACAGAGAAATTAGATCCTGAGAAGGCTGGCCTGAGGAGCTCAAGAAGACGAGTAACTCTAGGGCATGTGGGTAAGAAATGGAGATGGAATAATGTTGAGTTATCCAAATGTGGTATGTCGCCACGAAAGGGGAATTTTCTTGAGGTTCTCAGCCTTCCCAAACGTCAGAGAAATGGTATTATAAACTGAATTGTGTCCTCCGCCAAAATGTGTGTGTGGACGTCCTAATCCCTAGAATCACAGAATGTGACTGTACTTGGTGATAGGACCTTCAAAGAGAAAATTAAGTTAAAATGAGGTCAGAAGTTGGGCCCTAAACCAATATGACTGATCTTCTTATAAGAAGAGAGGATGAGGACACAGACACATGCAGAAGGAGGGCCATGTGAGACACAGGGAGAAGGCGGCCCTCTGTGGGCCAAGGAGAGAGGCCTCAGAGCAAACCGACTGTGCTGACACCTTGATCTTGGACTTCCAGCCTTCAGAGCTGTGAGACACTAAATTTCTGTTGTTTAAGCCCCCCGGCCTGTGGTAGCTTGTTGTGGCATCCCTAGCAGACGGCCACATGGGGACCCCGCAATTTCCCTAGAGTTGGAGACCTTGGGTTTTCTATGTAGCTCAAAGACTGACCTCTTATGTATAGTTCTCAGAAGACAGGCTAGAGCATGCAGAGAGAGAGGGCTTCCTTTCCCTAGTTTAATCCCTGAGCATGAATGGAGTCACGGAGACCAGGCTTCTGGGCTCCTTGAGCAAAATACAAAGGCCCATAGCCCTGGTGAGGAGAAGCATAAACGTCCTTCAAGGCCTCGATAAGGAAATACAGTTACGTGGGCTTTCTACGCCAGGACATTTTGACCAGCACTGTCTGAATAGAGTGTGCTCGACCTCCGGGGCATTTTCCCTGAACCCCAGTTTATAACCTCATTCACCTAGAGCCTGGCCAGGACCTCAGAAGCCCCTGCTCAGTCAAGAGACTGCCAAAGGCGTGCTTTTATCCATGTGCCTTGAGTATATCAAGGAAGACTAATTTTAGGCATTGGCTGAGAGGGTCTCCATCTACCCTTGAGGAAACAATCCTGCCCGATGCACAATACTAGATAGTTGGCTATTAGCTTTAGTAGAGCTCAGTTTTGTGTTCTCTTTCCTGTGAGGCCCGTATTGGACACCAGCATCAGCAGGAAAATGCCTTGAAGGATTAAAGACCGGATCCCTCCCCCCCGCCCCCACTGTATCAATTGCTTCAGTTTTATCTTTTCTAACCTTCCAGAACTCTGATATTTTAACTAAATATTCTAGGTTTGCCTTCTCCCTCCCTCTCTCTCCCTTTTTTCTTTTTCTTTTCTTTTCTTTTCTTTGCTTTTCTTTCTTTTCTTTTCTTTTCTTTTCTTTTCTTTTCTTTTCTTTTCTTTTCTTTTCTTTTCTTTTCTTTTCTTTTCTTTTCTTCTTTTCCTTCCCTTTCTTCCCTTCCCTTCCCTTCTATTTCCTCCCCTCCCCTCCCCTCCCCTCTCTTCCCCTTCCTTCCTTCCTTCCTTCCTTCAAGTCTATTTTAATTAAATGCTCTTTGCTTCCTGGCAAAGCTACCTTTAACTGCTAATGTCCCTCGTGTGGGCAGGCAAGCTCAAGCTGCCCTTCAAAGTTGCACCGGTGCCTTGTCCTTTCTACACACCCACAGGAAGAAGAGGACAACAGGGCACTGTAACCCGGCGTCTCAGGACAGTTCCTCAGAGCCACTTCCCCTGAAAGTACTCCCCCACGCTCCCTCCCCCCCCACCACCCTACGCAGGACTGTCAGGTACTGTGGGAGCCAACGGAAGCTGGTAGCCTCATCATTTCTTCCGAGACAAAAATTAGAACTGCATTAAGAAGAAAACAGAGCTCAGGGAGCATCTCAGCACGTGCTGCAATTCAGAGCTGAAGCATATTTTAGAGAAAAAAATTAAACCTTCAATCCATAGGTAACCCCTAAATCCTGACCTAAATGCCTCATAAACTTGGAACTTCCTACACGGCCCTGAGAATGCCACTCTCCCACGCGCTGATGGCGGGCCTGGCCCTCCGCCAGGGAGTTCGGTTGCAAAGCTGGAAACTCCCTGACTTAAAACAATGTCTGGGTGTTTTCTGCTTCATAAGACCTCTGAAGGAGGGTAACATTTTAATAAATGTGTTGTGTAATTTGACTTCTACTTTCTGTGCCTATGTGTTTCATCCACCTTCATTGGCATGCCTGTTAGGAACGTGCCTGCCATAAAAGGAGGGCTGTAAATAACCCAAGGAAACACATGAAGGGATCGCTTCAGGTTCATTGTCCATTGTGGAGCAGTGTGCTTGGGTGCTGTATAGGATAAGCCCCACTCCAAGAAAATAGGACATAGTCCCTGATTTCCAGGAGTTTATAGGCCAAGGAGTCCAGATAGAAGACCAATCATCCCATTAGATACTGATTTCTAGAACTCATCTCCTGTTTTAGTCTTCACCTTCTTCTTCTCTCCTTTCACTCTCTCTCCCCTTCACCCATCCCTTTCCCTCTTCCTTCTCTTACTGGGCTAGAGGTGAGAACACATAGCTAATCTTCTATTGCTCTTAAGGTCAAGGACAGAAGGAAGTGACTTGGAGATGTCTTTGAAGTAATCTTCCTTTTCCAATCCAACTTCTCCTTGGTGAAGTTTTTAGGAGTAGAATTTAACAAGGAAAACAAGAGGAAGCAGGAACACCTCATCAAAAAGTATTCACTAGCAGGGAAGAATATCGTGAAAGCACAGTGGTAAATCACAGAATTTACAGATGAAAGAGGGCCAGGGGCATTCAACGGGGCATTTTCCCTGAGCCCCCATTTACAGCCTCATTCACCTGGAGCCTGGCCAGGACTTTGGAAGCCCCTGATCCATCAAGAAACTGCCAAAGGAGTGCTTTAACTTACAGACAAGGAACGGGAGACCCAAGAAAGTTGGAGACGAGTTCAAGGAGAGTGAGTAATCAGCCAAGGGTCTAAGACTTAGGTTTTTCTACGTCAATTCTCCTTCCCTAGGTCAATTTCCCCCTAGATGCCAAACAAACGTATGTGACTGGGGAGGCTGTCCATGGGTCTGATACTACCCCCACTTGCCATCACCTTCATCTGCAAGTTCTTTCCCCTTCTCCCATCACATTCAATGAAACTGCCCAGGGATGCCACTTGAAGGCGTTATCTGTCAGTTACGTGTCCATGTAGGCGAGTAACGGGAGAACAGTGGAACAAAGGCAACATGGAACCATGAGTGCTGACCTGCCGCCACTGATCGGGTGGCCTTGAACAATGCACTTAGTGAATAATCTAGACTGGTGCTGCCCAATAGAGTTATAATATGAGCCATAAATGTGAGCCACCTGTGTAATTTTGCCTTTTTTAATGGTTGCATTTAAAAAGGTAAAATGAAACAGGTGGGATTCATTGTAATGATATATTTTATTGAAACTAGACTATCTAAAATATTATCATTTCAACCTGTCATCAATAAAAAATATATTAGTGAGATATTTTACATTCTGGTTTTAATCCTATGTCTTTGGAATGCTATGTGTTTTTTGCACTTAAAGCACATTTCAGTTCAGACTAGCTATTCCATATGCTCCCTGGCCACATGACTAGTGACCATACTGGACATCTGTCTTGTCATCTGTAAAATGAAAGGATAAGACTATTAAACTGTCTTTTCTTAGAGTCCCAGGAGTTCTTAAGAAGTCCCTCGAGAAGTGTGTGTGTATGCGTGTGATGGATTTGGGAGGGGTGGAGATGGCCATTTTCGGATCTTCTACTTCCCATTTCATGCCGAATGCTTCCAGAATTAACTGGAAGTATTTAAATCTTGGACTTTGGTGTGAGGTTTTGTTGGGAGAAGAGTATCCATGGCTAAATAAAGATGCTACAAACCCGTGCACACCATAACCTGCTAGTTGCACCAAGAACCCTGGCCCAGCATCTGGAGTTACGGAAAGCAGAGTAAACAGTCACCTGCAGAGAAAGTACAAAGGCCAAGTGACAAGCATGGGAGTGGGCCCGCCCTGCAGCTGGTTGTAAAAGACAAATGGCCCCATGGCTGTGGCCTATAAACTAGTGGGTCAGGCATAGACTGACTCCTTTCCACCTGGTCAAGTTAATGGATAACAATTCCCGTTATCGGCTGGGGCTTTGTCTGGTGGGGCCGTTCTGGAGCCCTAATCTTTTCTAGGCCAGAGTGTCTTGAATCTGGGCTGACTGATACACAGAAGTGTCAGAAGGATGGGTTTTCTGCAGACCTCAGAACTTCGACTCTCTTGCTCCCCACGCAGCCTGCCTTGCAGATATTCTGCCCAGGGGGGCTCCATGCGTGGCTCCAAGAAGTCTTCCTGCTCTCTTCATTTAAACATATGAGAAAATACAGACAACAGCAAAACAGCTGTAATAGTCCAACAGCTATATCAGCAAAGGATGCAGTGTTGGAGGATATCATTAAATCCAGCTTCAAGCCCAGCAGCCAGCACACCCACTCACTTCCCAGGCCTAAGCCAGTATGAGACGGAAATCACGGCTGAGGGCTCTGAAACCCAACTGCTCAGGAAATTCATACGTTTGGTTAGATTATTATCCTTCATTTAATGAGTTATGAAGTAGCCCCACTGAGTTCAGTTAGACACATGGTCCTCACCCTTCTGGAACTTCTTAATGTTATGGTAAAATGAAGATGTCCTCCTCATCTGTTTTCTAAGGATTCCCAGAGTCTTAGGAAGCTATAAAAGAGCAACATGTATAGCAGTCCCTGACATGTTTATATTACCAAGGAGATAATTAAAAGCATAGCCTGGAAAGGCTATTTCCTCAAAAAATTAAAAATAAAACTACCATATGATCCAGTAATTCTACTTCTGGGTATTTATCTCAAGGAAATGAAAATACGAACTCAAACAGATATCTGCACCCCCATGTTGATTGCAGCATTATCTACAAAAGCCCAGGGCATGGAAACAAGTGTCCATCAACATTTGAATGGATTTTAAAAATCTGGCATCAATATACATAGTGGAATACTATTCAGTCATAAAAAGGAAAGAAATCCTGCCATTTGTGACAAGGATAGATGTTATGGCATTATGCTAAGTGAAATACATCAGACAGAGGAAGATAGATACCGTGGGATCTTAATTACATGCAGAGTCTCAAAACAAAGCAAAACAAAATGAAAGCAAAAACTCTGATCTCACAGATACAGAAGACAGCTCGGTGGTGCCTAAGATGGAGGTTTGGGATGGGTGAAGTATGTAAATGTGGTCAAAAGGTATGAATTTGTAATTTTAAAATAAATAAATTCTGGGAATGTAATGTACAGCATTAATATTACTGAACTGTATATTTGAAGGCTGCTAAAAGAGTAGATACTAAAAGTTCTCATCATAAGAAAAACATTTTTGTAACTACATGTGGTGATGGATGTTACAGTGATTTATTGTGATCATCATTTTACAATATATGCGTATATCAAATCATTAGGTCGTACACCTGAAACTACCATAATGTTATATGCAGTTATATCTCAATTTTCATAAAAGATGAAGGCTAGTCCCAGATCCATCCTTAAAAACAAGTGAACAAAAATAACTTAAAATAAAGATGTTTCTAGGGGCACCTGGGTGGCTCAGTCAGTTAAGCGTCCAACTTTGGCTCAGGTCATGATCTCCCAGCTAGTGAGTTCGAGCTCTGTGTCAGACTCTGTGCTGACAGCTCAGAGCCTGGAGCCTGCTTCACATTCTGTGTCACCTTCTCTCTCTTCTTCTCCCCCACTCACACTTTGTCTCTCCCTCTGTCTCAAAAATAAACATTAAAAATTTTTTTTAAATAAAGATGTTTCTTTTTAAAAATATTTTTTTTAATGTTTATTTTTGAGACAGAGAGAGAGAGACAGAGAGCAAGCAGGGGAGAGGCTGAGAGAGACGGAGACACAGAATCCGAAGAAGATTCCAGGCTCTAAGCTGTCAGCACAGAGCCCCATGCGGGGCTCCAACCCACAGACTGTGATATCATGACCTGAGTTGAAGTTGGTCACTCAACCGACTGAGCCACCCAGGAGCCCCCAAAATAAAGATGTTTCTAAGAAGAAAACAGCCCATACATTCTCCAGTCTTCTCCAATTCTCCAACATTCTTCCAATTCTTTGCCATTTACTTCCCTCTCTTTAGGGGCATTTGGATCTTTGGGCTGAGAATAAACAGGAATCCCCAAAGAGAGAGCTCTGAATGTTTCTCCCGGTACAAGGGAAGATACCACCTAAGTGTCTAGGAACATATAAATAACCAGTCTTTGAATGAGCGAGACACTGTGCTGCATTTCCTATGGCACATTGCTTTATTTAATTTTACAACAACCTCCATCAGTAGCCCATGATTTATAAAAGGATGGATTGTCTTAGTGAAGATCAGACACTTGCCACGTATTACAAAGTTGGGATGTAGAAGGGGGACTCTAACTCAAGCTTAGAGGCCCACGTACCTGACATGTACCATTCTCTTGCCATTCTATGGATGGTGCAATTCACATTTTTTTTTTAAGTTTTTTTAAAGGTTTATTTATTTGAGAGAGAGAGAGAGAGCGTGAGCACAAGCAGGATCCAAAGCAGGCTCTGTGCTGACAGCAGAGAGCCTGATGCGGGGCTTGAATTCAAGAGCCTTGAGATCATGACCTGAGCCAGAGTCAGACACTTAACTGACTGAGCCACCCGGGCACCACTGCAATGCATTTTTAAAAAAGAAAATTCTATAGCAATTCATTGATCATAATAGTAGAGGAGAGAACAAGTATGTCCTGCTCATTAGTCATTAATTTGGGAGGGGGTATTTATTAATTACTTAGATTTGCTAGATACCAAGAGGGCCCCCAGGATTATAACAAATTATTGATCTAGAACAACTCCTTATCTCTGGTAGGAAGCCCCTTTCTAAGAACGTGTGTCTTTCCTTGCCTCACCTCCTTGAATCCTTCCAAGGGCCTGGACTTACGTCTTATTTCTATAGGGGGAAAAAATGGGACAAATGGTTTGACGAATTATTTTTCTAATATGTGGATTTAATTACATTAAGTCTTGCAAAGTTTTTCAATGTATTACACTCAGTTCTACGTGTCACAACTTACTTCTATGGGGGGAGGGGGGAAGGAAATTAAAGCGAAATTTAGCCTTTCCAGGAAAAATAGAGTATACACATCATGATCTGACGAATCTTACTCTCAGCCATCTGAAAACTCAGGTATCTTCTGACTCAAATGCATTCATTATCCAAGGGGTGCTTGAGTGGCTCAGTCGGTTAAGCCTTCCACTTTGGCTCAGGTCATGAACTCACAATTTGTGAGTTCGAGCCCCACATCAGGCTCTGTGCTGACAGCTCTCTCTCTCCATCAAAAATAAATAAACGTTAAAAATATTAAAAAATAAAAACAAATGCATTATCCAAGAAAACCAACTGAAAAGCACTGGGGCTTCTAAGTATTTGCATTTTAATAGGGGCCTCTTGAAGACCAAACTTTTCTAAACCCAAATAATAAAATCGTAATGATGGAAGGACTGTTGGTTATTTTGGATAATAGTCCTCATTTCCTTAGATGCTCATTTCACACCTTTGCTCTCCTTAAAAGTCCAATTCTTCTCTGAGCTTCTCTTTCAGCCTATGACCCTTTTCCCGTCACTGCAAAAAACAGAAGCAATCAGAAGAGACCCGCCACAGATGGCCAATCACATCTCTCACATATATATGAGGCTATATCTATCCGCATATAACCTGCCTGTTCTCCATTTGCTGAGGGTGAACTGTCTGGGTCTCTGAGTCCAAACCCTGTATGCTATCATCTTCTTTCATCAGCTCATTAACAACACTTCATCTCTTCTCTCCTGTAGCAATATTTTTTTTCCTTTTCTACTGGTCCATTCCCCACCCCCAACCCCCAGCATACAAATATGCTATTTCTCCCATATTTAAAACAAAGGAAAACAATTAAAACACAGGTCCCACTCTTGACACCATACTCTTCCCTGACTGCTGCTGTATTTCCCTATTACTCTTTACAGAAAACACCTAGGAAAAGTTCTCTTTATTTACCATTTCTTATTCTCCTCCTCCGGCTTTCTCTTGAACCCGTTGAATCAAACTTTAATTTCTTGAAACAGTTCTTTTCCAAGTAACCAAAAGAGTAAATGATCAGTTCTCTCTTCCTTGACCAATTAGTGGCATTCAATGCCGTTGCTTGCTTCCTCCTCCTTCCGACACTTACTTCATTTGGCTTCCAGCATGCCAAGCCCTTTGGCCATTCTTCTTTCCTCTTTGATAGTTCATCTTCATGTCCCCATTCTTAAATTCAGGATGGCCCCAACATGATCCTTTGTCCTCTTCTCTTCCAAAACTACACTCCCTTAGAGATTTCCTCTAATTGCATCACTTTAAAGTGACTTTACAGAGAAGACCGCTCTCCTTAACTCCAGTCTTGTGTCACCAACCACCTGCTTGACACCTTCACGCAGTTGTTTAAGTCCCGCCAATCTGACGTATCAATTGGAACCTACTCTTCACATGGTCTTCCTTCTCTCAGTAAATGACGGCTCCATCTTTCCTGCTTTTCAGAGCCAAAACCTTGAAGGCAGGAAGTGAGAACAAAGATAGTAGCTATTTCCTAGGGCTATCACAAAGATTAAAGGAGTCAATATTTGTCAAGATCTTGGAACAGCCCCTGGCATATAATTAGTACCACATAAACTTTAGTTTAATGATTAAAATTAATAATCATCTTTGGCTCTTCTCTTTCTCTCTCACCTAGTATCTAATCATCAGCCAATCTTGTTGGCTCTTCCTTAGAAATATATACAAAATATGACCACTTCCCATCTCCTCCATTGCTAACCCCAATCCAAGCCATCCTCACCTCTTGCCTGGATTATTAATATAGCATCTTAACTGGTCTCATCTCCCAGCTTCTGCCTCTGCTCTGCTGTAGTCAATCTCAACACAGCAGCTGGAGTAATCCCTTTACAACAGAAGTCATATTCTGTCACTTCTTTGCTCAAGATCCTTCAGTAGCTTCTATTTCTCTCAGAGTAAAACCAAAAAGCCTTAAAATGTCCTGCAAGTCCTTTCACGCTCTACCAGCCAGATCAAGTCTACTTCTCCAAACTTATCTCTACCACATACCCCCTTCCACGCTCTGCCACTCCCACACACTTGCCCTTCTTGCTCGTATATTAATATACCAAGAATGCTCCTGCCCACCATCATCTGTGTACCCTGTTTTCTCTCTGCCTTGTTTGCTTTCTCAGGTTAGCTGCGTGATTCCCTCCCTCATTTTCTTCAGACGTGCTTAGTGTCATCTTGTTAGAAAAGCTTTGGCCATCCACTCCACATGCAATGGTAACTGCCATCTCCGCCATTCCCAATTCCCTCCTTTCTTGCTTTTCAGGGCTTTGCAAAGCCCTGACCTACAAAGCATCAGCGCTTATTTGTTTATTCTTTTTCTTCCCCAACTGCAATGTAAACCCCATGAAGGCAGGAACTTTGTTTTGTATACTGCTGTGTCTCCAATAACTCCAAGAAGAGTGGTTCGTACAACTACTAAATGCTGGTTGAAGAATGAATGAATGAATCCCTAAATTTGGCCCAAGGAACTCACATTTTGGGGAAAAAATCTGAAACATGAGATCCTTCATTTTCAACTTTTGCTGAGGAAAAGGAAAAGATTTATTCTGTGAGTGTGGGTTGATGTTTCCAATTACATCTGGTAAAGGCACTCCTTGGCTTGTGACTTCTCAAGTGAAAAATGGCCCATTGACATGATGCATCTCCCTCTTTCAAACTAACCTGGCATAGGAACAAAGCTACAAGTGTCAAAAGTACCACTGTGTGGATGGAGGGCACAGCATGAGCAAAGGAACAGACATGGAAAAGTGGGTACCAAAAGCTATTTTGGTGAACACAGAGTGGATAAAACAGAATAAATTATGGCCAGAACATGCAGCGACTTGAGTGCCAGGCTATAGATTGTCCAGTCCATGAAACATGGTTAAGTTTTTAAAGCTCGATTGAATAAATTACTAAAACTTGGTTGAGAATATTGATGAGTTATGTCCTAAAGAGAACATAATGAAGATACTCTTCTTGCCAACAGTAGTTTTTACTGTAAAAATTAAACACCTTAGACCTTTTTGATTTTTTACAATAGCTACACTGGGGTATGACTTACATGTAATAAAATTTTCCTACTGCTGGGGCACCTGGCTGGCTCATTCAGAGGAGTGTGCTACTCTTGATCTCGGGGTTGTGAGTTTGAGCCCCACATTGGGTGTAGAGATTACTTAAATAAATAAATAAACTTAAAAAATTTACCTACTATAAATACACAATTAAATGATTGTACCAAATTAAGAGACATAATCAAGCATCACCACATCCACAGATTGAAAAAGTTACGTTCTTAGTTTGTTAAGAGCTCTTAATCATGAATGGATGTCATGTATTGTCAGATGCTTTTTCTGTATCCGTTGAGATGGTCAGGGGGTGTTTGGCTTTTATATTTCAGGTTTGTTTTCAGATCTTAAACCCAACTTTGCATTCTTAGGCTAAATCCTATTTTATCTTAATTTGATATATTACTGGATTCCATTTGCTAAAATAGTGTTAATGATCATTACGTCTGTGTTCAGGGAGGTGATTATTGGTCTGCAGTTTTCTTTTGACATCTTTGACTTTGGTATCAGGGTAGTAGTTCACAAAATGAACTGGGGAGTATTCTCTCCTCTACTTTCTGAAATATTTTGTGAAGAACTGCTATTATCTCTGTACATATTAGATAGAACTTACCAGTGAAGCTCTCTGGGCCTGGGCTTGTCTATATGGGAAGATTCTTAATTACTGATTTCATTTCTTTATTTGTGACAGGTCTTTTACAATTTTCTGGTTTTTCCTGAGTCAATTTTGGTAATTTGTGACCTTCTAGGTATTGGTTGATCTCATCTAAGTTGTCTAAGTTATTCATAATATTCCCTTACAATCCTTCTCAGTTTCTGGAGGGTTAATAGTGATAGCCTCCATTTCATTCCCGAGTTTGGTGATTTGTGTCTTCTCTCCTTTTATCCTGATCAGTCTCCATAAAGATTTGTTAATTTTCCTGATCATTAAAAAAAATTGTTTCCATTGCTTCTCTCTATTGTTCATGTATTTTTTATTTCATGGACTTCTACTCTAATACTTATTATTTACATTTTTCTATTTATTTGGGGTCTTACTCACTTCTCTTTTCCTAATTTCTTAAAGTGAAAACGTAGGCTATTGATTTGAAGCCTTTCTTCTTTTCTAACATAGGTACTTAAAACTAAATTTCCCTCCTCCTAATCCTCTATACGTGCACACATATGAGATTTGTCTTTCTCTGCCTGACTTATTTCGCTCAGCATAACACCCTCAAGGTCCATCCATGTTGGTGGATGTGGGGGGGAGGAGGGGTGGGCACGGAGGAGGGCACTTGTGGGGATGAGCACTGGGTGTTATGTGGAAACTAATTTGACAATAAACTATTTGTAAAAAAAAAAAAAAAAAACTAAATTTCCCTCAAGGCACCACTTTAGCTACCTCTTTTAAATTTTGCTATATTTTAGTTTCATTCAATTCAACTATTTTCTAATTTTCATTGTGACTTCTTCTTTGAACCATGGATTATTTAGAATTTAATTTTAAAATTTCCCAATCTTTGGGAATTTTCCAGATTTCTCTTTGTTACTGATGTCTAGTTCTGTTGGAGTGCGTGCTTTGAATGACCTTAACCCTCTCGAAGGTACTGAGATTTGTTTTAGGTCCCAGCACGTGGATGATCTTGATCTAACCACGTATGCTTGAAAGAATGTACATTTTGCAGCTGCTGGGTAGAATGTCTCCATATGTCAGTTGGGCTGAGTTGGTTGATAGTATTGTCAAGTCTTCTATATTCTTGCTAATTTTTTGTCTAATATTTATTTATTCACTTTTGAGAGAGAGAGAGCGTGCGAGTGAGCATGAGTGTGGGAAGGGCAGAGGGGGGGACAGAGGATCCAAAGTGGGCTCTTTGCTGACCTCAGGGAGCCCAATGTGGGGCTCAAACTCAAAAAGCCTTGACCTGAGCCAGAGTCAGATGCTTAACTGACTGAGCCACCCAGGTACCCCTTGTCTAGTGTTTCCATTGATTATTGAGAATGAGGTATTGAAATCTCCAACCATAGTTGTTGTGTTGTCTAATCCTTTTCAGTTTATCAGATTCTATTTAATGCAGTTTGAGACTCTATTGTTAGGTGCATTTCCATTTATAAGTATTATGTCCTCCTGATGAAATGACATGGAAGTCTCACCATTTTCCATTTTTAAGATTATATTGTCCTGACTCTTAGCTGTTGCCTCAACTTCCTTACAAGTCAAATAGAATTAATAATATCTATCATCTTAGATTGTTGTAACAATTAACAAGTACAGTGGAAAGTCTTTAGCACATCACTAGGCATGTTGCAGGTACTCAATAAATATTAAGCCCCTTCCCATTTTTCCTTCTTTTCATGTTATGGGAGTGGGTACAGAGTTGTTTTCAAAAACAACTCTAAGAAAAGCAACTGCTAGTATTACTTTTGTTTCTAGTAAATATTGTTAGACTCAATAGAAAAGTGGAACAAAGGGCATTAGGCAAGCTGGGAGCGTGGCTTTATTTTTCATCTCTGCAAGCTGGTAGAGAGCAAGTAGTATATTACTTTATTAGTTTCTGTACAGTTTCTGCACATTATATCTCTCAATAAATATGAAATCGATGTACCACACTTTCTTGGGGCAACTTATAAGGTAACTAAGCCTTGTTAGAGGTAGCTCTTTTAAGTGGTAAAACTGAAAGAACAAAGTGGGGAAAGTGTTTGCCATATAAATTAAGAAAATTGAAAATTAAAATTAAATAGCAGTTACCCATATAGTAGAAGGGAATGTTTCTGAAGGAGGAGAAGTAGATGGGGAAAGGAGAGTGAGGGCTTTTGGATCCTGGCAATGCATTTCTTTTTTAATGTTTATTTTACTTTTTGTGAGAGACAGAAACAGAGCATGAACAGGGGAGGGGCAGAGTGAGAGGGAGACACAGAATCCGAAGCAGGCTCCAGGCTCTGAGCTACCTGTCAGCATAGAGCCCGATGCGGGGCTTGATCTCACAGACTATGAGATCATGACTTGAGCCTAAGTCGGACGCTCAACCAACTGAGCCACCCAAGGTGCCCCTCATTTTTAAAAACATCTGTGTTTGGGGGCGCCTGGGTGGCTTAGTCGGTTAAGCGTCTGACTTTCGCTTAGGTCATGATCTCGTGGTTCGTGGGTTCGAGCCCCATGTCGGGCTCTGTGCTGACTGCCAGCTCGGAGCCTGGAGCCTATTTCAGAGTCTGTGTCTCCCTCTCTCTCTGACCCTCCCCTGCTCACGCTGTGTGTGTCTCTCTCTCTCTCCTAGAAATTTAAAAAAAAAAAAAAGATATTTAAAAAATAAAAACATCTGTGTTTGTTATCTGTGAAACACTTTTCTGTTAATGATGAAACTGGATATTTACAGTTTACGTGCTTTTTATTACTAAGTGTTTTATATTCCAGAATTTACAAGTTAAAAATAAATCAGTTTCTTCAAATGAGTTAAGTGGCAAGAGGGTGACCACCTGTAGTTCTTGACTAATGATTATAGCTCCCATTTAGTAAGAATTTACCGTGAAATAGGTATCACACATGGAGCTTGACACTGATTACGTCATTTAATCTGCCAGGTACAGAATTATCAGCCACATACTATTGTCATCGTTCTGAAGATGAGGACACCGCAGCTCTGAAAAGTTCATCATTTGCCTCAACTCCCATAAAGAGGACGTGGTATAGGTAGGATTAGGCTTCAGGAATGTCTGATTTCAAAGCTGGCTGCCTCATGGGACAGCTACCAACCTGTAATTATCATACCGACAGAATTTTCCAGGAAAATGTACTTTATGTACTATTTTTGGCTTATTTTTACTGACAAATAGAAAAAAAAAAAAAACGTTCGAGTATTTACCATAAAACCCCAGGTTGACCGCTATTTCACAGCTTTAAGTAGTAGTCCAGATTGGATCTGAGAAATGCCCCTGAAGAGAAAGTAGATTTTTATCAATTTTTTGACTTCTTAAAATACTGGATCATTTTGAAGTATTATGAAAAATAATTTTTTTTATCAAGATGAGAAAATAAATAATAAGGAAGCCCCTGTCCAATACAAAGTAAAGTAAAATATAACAAATTTTTGAGAAACTGATGGTGTATATATAAGAAAAAAAAAATGGTATCCACTTGACCTTGATGCAAGGAACATTCTCCTTCAAATAGTCCAGAAGCTGTCACATGGGGCCTACAGATACGGATACTTCATACTAACACTGCTGTGAAAAATACTTAGTCCTATTTATGTAAATGTAATTTGTTGGTTTTCAATTTTTAGAATAAATATATTCAAATCACAAAAATGTAAACATAGTAATAGAAACGGCAATACGTATCGAATACTGAGGAGGAAGAGGAGGGGGAGGAGGAGGAGGATGGTGTTTGGGTCACTCTCATATGCACCTGACATGCACTGACTCGTTTATTTCCCACAATGACACTGAGGTGGGTGGAGTTTTTCTGTCTCTCTAATACAGATGAGGAAACAGCTATAGAGAGATTACTTTATTTACTCAAATGTAATAGGCTTATGTTAAATAAGACCAGGTCCCAATGTGGCCAACCTGCTACAGACCCCATTCTCATACTACAACACTAGCTCTGGAATAGAACAGAAAATAAACATCATTAACCTTAAAAGTGTGAAAGTGAATGCATGGTTGATGAAAACTGCAATTCAGGAAATCAGAGAAGTGGTATTTGGAAATAGTAAGGGTGACTATCTCCTCATCTTGCTTGCTTAGTATATTCGTTTTCCACGGCTGTATTCCACCAGAGTTAGCAACTTAAAACAATGCCCGTTCATAATCTCCCCTTTTTTGAAGGTCAGAAGTCTTGGTCTGAAATCTGTTAGGTCTCCTTCCTCCTGAGGCTCGAGGGAAGAACCTATTCCTTGCCTCCTCTAGCTCTACTGGCTGTTGGCATTCCTTGGCTTGCCCTCCCCACCCCCCTATACCGTTCTCTGCCACAATGATCACGCTGCTTTCTCTTCTTCTGTGTCAAATATCCCTCTGCCTCTTTTATGAGAATATATGTGATTAAATCAGGATCTACCCAGATAATCTAAGATAATCTCCCCATCTAAAAATTCTTAATTTAATCATATCTGCAAAGTCCTTTCTCACCAGACAAAGTAACATTCACAGGATCCAAGGATTAGAATGTGGATGTCTTTGGGGGTCAATATTCAGTCTCTCATACTTCCATTCTTTATATTTTTAATCATTGAGCTAACTTTCCAATGTCTATTCAAATGAAGGAACTATCTCTGAGGTAAAAATAAAATGTTTAAATCTAATTTATTTAGGATTCTGGTATCTATCAAAATAAAATATAGGATGGCAGAAAGTATATACATATTTTTCAGAGTTAAGTCGTTTGGTTAATTGTAGTAGCTTCTCTTACTATTTTATATACACTCTCCCTACCTTATTTAGTATTTGACCTCTGGTTTTTTTACTCTTTTAAAATATTTTGTCTTCCATTATGTTTTTAAGTCAGTAGGGGATAAATATGATGAGCTGAATAAAAACACATCTACACATAACTTATGTTTTCATTTATTCTTTGTTAATAGCCACTCTGCTCAAGTCCATTAAGTTTCCTCAGACATTAACTTTGTTTAAAAAAAAGGTATTTGTTTCACTTTTGTACATATTTTGTGGGTATACAGTCTCTGTTTACTTGTAGTCTGAAGAATGCCTCTAATCACTAGGTGCTTAAAACTCCATCCTTTTACAGAAATAATATTATGTAATTTTAGCCATGTTAGACATAATCACAAGGTTCATAATAAAAATTATGTCCCCTTTCTCTCATATTTTCCTTTCCTATACTTAAAATTCTTGAAAGAAAAGGAGAAAGAAAGACAGACAGAAACAGAATGTAAGCTAAATAAGAAAGGGATATTTGAAAGGACTTCATAGGTCAACCCCCCAAAACATTATTTGTCCAGGCTCGTTCATTGACTGGATCTTCTAGAGCGGTGCCAATGTCCTGGAACAAAGAGAGACCATCGTGGTTAAACAAGTGGCTAAAACTAAAGGTTCTCGTCTGGATCTCAGAGGGAGACCTGGTCCTCTGTGCAAATATGGATAAACCACACCACTTGTAAATTACTGGTTACTGGTTTCTTTAATTTTTGTAAAGGTTTTTATTTATTTATTTATTTTTGAGACAGAGAGAAACAGAGCACGAGCACAGGAGGGACAGAGAGAGAGGACGACACAGAATCCAAAGAAGGCTCAAGGCCCTGAGCCGTCAGCACAGAGACCAACACGGGGCTCGAACCCATGAACCATGAGATCATGACCTGAGCTGAAATTGGATGCTTAGCCAATGGAGCCACCCAGGCGCCCCTGGTTATTGGTTTCTTTTTTTTTTTTTTTATTTCTAGAGAGAGAGAGAGACAGCGTGAGCAGGGGAGGGTCAGAGAGAGAGGGAGTCACAGACTGAAACAGGCTCAGGCTCTGAGCTGGCAGTCAGCACAGAGCCCGACGCGGGGCTCGAACCCACGAACCGCGAGATCATGACCCGAGCGAAAGTCGGACGCTCAACCAACTACGCCACCCGGGCGCCCCTGGTTATTGGTTTCTTAAACCAAGTTGTGCCTTCTCTTAATGGGTAGGTAGGTCCTGGAGACTTAGTGAGAAGGATATCCAGCTTTCTCTTCCTTGCTGTGTCCCTGTTCTAGTTAGTTCAAAATATCTTAAGAGTTAGTTGGCTTTGAAATATCAATGTCCAGCATGACCTGTGTGGATGATGTTGTTTCATTTTGGATATTAATTTCATAAAAGGGCTTTAAGAAAAAACTTTATTTTCCAACCTAGCCCTTCCTTTTGCATTGCCCTGAAATTGATCATTCTTCTTTGTCTTTTTTTTAAGTTTATTTATTTATTTTGAGGAAGAGAGAGAGTGTGTGCATGGGTGAGGGAGAGGCAGAGAGAGAGGGAGAGAGAATCCCAAGCAGGCTCTGAGATTTCAGTGCAGAGCCCAATGTGGGGGCTCTCATGAGCTCATGACCCGAGCGGACATCAAGGGTCCAGTGCCTAACCAGCTAAACCATCCGGACACTCCCGAAATTGTTCACCCTTCTAAATATCACATCTGAAGAGGCATTCAATTATAAAAATATAAAATATTTTCATAACCCAAACTCGACTTCTACCCTAACCACATATCTTCCCTGTGTTTGTATGTAAGTACCTATGTATATGGAAATGGGAAACAGGGGATAAAGGTCATTTCACTCCGCAGCTCACAAGCACTCCAGTGACTCCCGAACTCTTCTTGTGGCCTACGAGCCCCTCTGTGATCTGACCCCAGCTTACCTATCTGGTCTCAGTCTGTCCCTCCAATATTGTGATTAAGTTTCCTTTGTCTTCTCTCTGTTCTCCATCACCTCACTTTATCCCAGGGCATTAATCATTGCTGTCACTTCTGACTGGAATGCTTTTTACCGAGGTCATTGCATGGCTCGCTGCTGCTTATTACTGAGGTCCCAGATCAAATGGCATGTCCCAAAAGAGGACTTCCCTTATCATCCCGCGATCACCGTGCCCCTTCACTCTCTCCAATAAGACTATTCTTCAGAAAACTCACCACTATCTAAAATGTTCTAGATGTGTTTATTTTTCATTGTTTCTCCCACATGAACGCAAGCTTTACTGATCCCTATACATCCAGCTCCTAAAACGAGGACTATCACAAAGTAGGTATTCGACAAATGTGCATTGGCATATTGAATCTTTTTCATTTCCTTCCCTTCTTCATTTCCTTGTTTTTTATCCTGTGACCAAGAGGTACAGGTGTTCTGGTAAAGCATAGAGCATTCATGGCTCCAGTTATAATAAAAGGTATCTCACAGCGAACATCGGGGAAGGGCCTAGAGTGCTAGGATCTCGGACACTGGGGGAACTGGAGGTCTTAATACCTTCCCCTCCATCCACTGTACGCACATCCACCCACGCAATCTCAGCTGGCCGAGCGCAGCCAAGAAACATCTTGGTCGCTCCTTCCCGAAAAGACTCTTGCAATATGGAGGGCATAAATAATTTAACGATCCAGGTGCTATGGCCATTTCTAATGTGCTCCGGGACAGCATGAATAAGCAAGCTGGAAAGATCGCACGTACTTCGACAGCCGTGTAACAAACGCCCTGCCCTGCTTCCGCCCTGGAAAGGGCTGTTTGCTGAGTCACTCATGGAAGGCCGGGCAGAAGAGACAGCTGCAGGGACAGCCGCCTTTCCGGAGCTGTGTTCTCCCTGCCTCAGACGGGGAGAGCTGAAATGGAAACTTCTAGCAAAACGGGATTGGAAGAGGAGGAGCAGGGACAGCAGTGGTCCTGTCTTTCTGCTCTTGGCTAAATCACTTTTATTATTGCTCAATTCGAGTTAGGTTAAAAGCAGACGGACTGTCTTCTTACTTTTTTTCCCCATTTCCGTAAGTATCCAAAAGTCTAAAAATTGATATAATTTAAAGTTAATGAAAAGAAAGTTCATCAGCTGCATCGTATTTCAGGCCATTCTTTTCTTCCCCTCAGCCTGGCGTCCCCCTGCCCCCCCCCCCCAGCCCCCCGCTCCCCCAGCCCCCCCCCGCCCCCCCCAGCCTCCCCCTCACCTTCTGTTGTGCGGAGCAGAGGAGCCTATTCCAAGGCCAAGGAAGAGGCCGTGGAAGGCTTCCCCGCCGCTCGTTTCACATCAGCCTCTCACTGCGCAGGAGGGAAGTGGGAGCCGAGTCCTTTTCTCAAGTTGAGCAGGTGAAGACTATTTCTAATCGTTCTGGCAGCGTGACCAAGGATGGTACCTATTCCTGTCTTACCTACAGACACCAAAGGCCTATGTTTTTAGCTTTAAGTTTTCTTATTTGATTCCTTCCTCAAATGCAATGGGAGGGAAGAATTCCTGAGCGCTGTGGAAGGAGTTACACAATTTGCCAGGTTCCCCAGTCATTGGGTCTGTGTCGAATGTAGTGTTGGTGGTTACACAAATGGCGTAGATTAAAAAATCGGAAGCAGTAGAGAGAGTGCCTGCAGCATGACTCTGTGAGCACTGTCAGGGACTCCCAGATTACTGCTTTTCTTTCCAGCTTACTGTGGCCTTCAGAATTGATCGGTATCAGGCTAATTAATTGTCATTGGAAATTTTCTTCAAAATCCCTCCCCACTTTTCCCTTGAGTGCTGGTAATTACGGGATGCCTTCTGAGTGGTCCATTCCAACCCTAATAAAGGCAAAAGAATTGGGGTGCCTGTGTGGCTCGGTCCGGCAAGCATCTGACTCCTGATTTCGGCTCAGGTCATGGTCTCCCCGTTGGTGAGATGGAGCCCGGTGTCGGGCTCTGCACTGACAGCTCCATGCTGTTTGGGATCCTCTCTCTCCCTCTCTCTCTGTTCCTTTCCCACGCACAGGTGCACACATATGCACGTGGACTCTCCCTCAAAATAAACTTAAAAAAACAAAACAAAAGGATTGATACGACACTGGAAAGATTAATGATCTGATGAAGAAATGTCTCATTACTTGCACACTGAAACTTTTCATGTGGCTGGAAGGCTGGCTCTGAAATGCTGCTGCTCTTCCGAGGTACTAGGGTGTATCTCCCCAGAAGACAAACTCAGCTTTGAAAAGGACATTACCAAAGGCACAGGAAAGTGGCCAGAAAGGATCCTCCCAATTCTTATCGGCAATAGGAATACTTGGAACAGAATCTGTAAGTAATCCTGCATTGGAAGACATGGGGTTGGGTGGGAATGTGGCTCCTGCTGAGCAGATCTGGTGCTCCGATGAGAAAGCCTGGCGCACACTGCTTAGAGAGAGGCTGATTAGATCAGCCAGAGACCAGACTTTAAGTCTACCAGAGAGCACTCTAAAAAGCACATTCTGGAAACTGCTCTCTATTTTGAATGTATGCATTCACGGTTAAAGCTGGGTTAAGGTATCGGAAAAAGGATTTTCCACTGTCAAGTCATGCCATAACTGCATTGTTCTCCTGAGTACCTGGTCAAACATAATAAAACGATTCCCTTCCTCTTCTATCTTTGGCCCAGATTTTCAGATGGGCTTAGAAACAGGGTTACTAATACCTAACGATAGCGATAAGCATAGATTATGGCCTTAGAGTGTTCCGGGCCCTTTTTCCAGCACATTACAGATATGAAGTTCTATTATTCTCATTTTGTGAATGAAGTTAAGGAATTTATCCAAGAGTCTATAGCTAGTAAATGGTAGCAAAACCTAGACTTGTACCCCAGGTAATCTGATCGTCTCTAGAGCCTGTTTTTAACCAAGGTAGACAGGAAACTCCCTTGGGGATTGCAGTCACCAATGTCATATAATCACCACCATCGGTGGTGTAATCAACACCCTTAGTGTTTCTTACTCACACTTACACTTACTCTTCTTCAAACTCTTGGGTCCCCATGAATCTCCTTTTTCATTCTGCTATTTCCATTCCTTCAGGGTAACTGAGGTTGAGAGAGGATGAGTAAGTTCTGTCTTATTTCTTTTTATTTTATTTAATTTTATTCTAAAGAAGCATAGAAGAAATGCCCTGGAATACAATACACTAACAATATGCACGTGGGGCTTTCGCCCAGCCCCAGGCCTTGCCTGCCTCCATAAAAATAGTGAGAAGGGAATTTCAACTTGTTGAAATGAGAGTGCGTGTAACTGCTGATCCCAATCAAACAGTAAAATATTTTAATGTATATGGCAAAGAATGAAGAAACAAATTAGGAAGAAAAGCTTGTGCTAGTTATGAGGCAAATGTTTATATTAAAAAGGAAAAGAGACTGAGAGAGACTGAGTCACATGACCTTGAACAAATCACTGACCCTTCATCTGGTCTCAGTTGACCGTCATCTGGCCTCAGTTTGTTCTTCTGTGAAATGAGGAAATAAGAAGGATTCCTACCAGCTCTAATACAATGGCTTTAAGATGAGAAATAAATATTAAGGGCCAAGTTTAGGAGTAAACTAAAAGAGACTGTAAAACATTTTTCCCCTTTTTGTTTTCCTTATTACTAAAGCAAATGTAATAGATAACTTTTCACTGTAAATAACAAGACTCAGAATTTAAAACTTAAGAACAGAAAAACATTACTCCCTTTTGTTTTATGTCAAGACCCGTGACTACATTTGGAGACCAATGCACAGACTTTGAGCGTGAATGGGAGTATAATCTGGCAGTGGCAGAGAAATAAGATCTCTAAAAACCATTCAAAAATCTGATAATTTCACTCAAAAACCCACCTGATGCTTAATTCCTCTTACGAAAGAGCACAGGAAGCTTTAGTAACCCCAGGTTTCCATGCAACCCTGGTGCTTGCCTTGAAGTACCTAATGTGTTTAGTCACTCTGACCTTCTGACTCTTTTTCATCCAGAACTGCTTTTGTGTTATTGGAGGAAAGAGTACAAAGCTCTGCTGGCAGATATCCAAGGGCTTTTATGCTAACGTCTCCTTGGTCCCTCCTCCTCCCCCAGCTGCCTCCCCCCCTCCCCCATGTCCTTGTGGTGTTTCCTTCTCAGCATGAAAGAAAAGCAGAGGAAGAGAATAAACTTGGGGCAGAAGGGGAGATGGTTTGGGGGTCAAGCGTGGAGTGGGCCACGTCTCTCTTTTGACGTCAGAGTTCTACGACTGTCAAAGCAATGGATGTGGCTTGGAGTGTCTGCTCGTGGTCCGATGAGATCCCAGTACATTTCTCCTTAAGGCAAGAAAGTCACCTCTCCTCCAACAGGATAGTTTGCTCATGCCTGTATTTAATTTCTATTTTTAATTCACAGGCATGCTGTGAATCTAAATCTCATCTATCTTAGTTCTTCAGAGTACCCAAGATGTCAATTTATAGAACTCTGCATTTAGTTTGGGACAGAGGAGGCTTGCATTTTGAGCCCACTTCTGGGGCCAGCCCAAAGGGCCTCTGGCCCAGACAGTGTGGTCCTGGTGAGAACAGCTTTGGAAAAGTCTTCTGCAGGTTTTGTCTCTTGGATTCCAGTACTGATCTTGGATATTTGGACGTGGATCTATAAAATGCAAGGATCCCAATTTGCTATCAAACTCTTTGTTTTCACACAGAGGTCCCTGCAAGCACTTTGCCAAAATCCAACCCCGACATTGGAGCCTGGGTCACCAATAGTGGGTAGGGGTTCAGCTGGTGGATGGTAGGAAGAAAATGACTGTGCCAGCTAGGTTTGAAGTCACATGGATCTGTTTACTTCATAAACCTGCCAGGGTCTACAAAGCAGAAACGGTGAGCTTGTCCTTTCCCAGTGTGCCTTGCCCACTACTCAAAGCTCTTTATTACTTTTTCACTCTTTCAAAGGCTACATGAAGTTGCCTGGCAACCTGGAGTTGCCTATATCAGTGAGAGTAGGGAAGAGGCCCACAGGATGGCTCTGGGCCCTAAAAGTCTTATTCTGGCCCTGGCATGTCACTACCCCAGGTCGGTGAGCCTCGGGACTCCCAGATGCCAGCACTTTGAAGCCCTGCTCCAGTCTGTCGACTGAGTAGAGATCATGGTGGTGCAACAGATACAAGAGAAGCATCTATATTGTACTTCCCATGTTTACAAGAGGCAGAGGGATTGCTGTTTTGTAGTTAAGCTCTAGAATACAAAGACTATTAATTTGTGTGTTTCTTCAAGGTGCTTTGCTCTAGAAATTTTATTTTATTTTTTTAATTTTTTAAAATGTTTAAATTTGTAGCAAATTTTTTTAAATGTCTCTGAGAGAAAGAGAGAGACAGTGTGAACAGGGGAGGGTCAGAGAGAGAGGGAGACACAGAATCTGAAACAGGCTCCAGGCTCTGAGCTAGCTGTCAGCACAGCGCCTGATGCAGGGCTTGAACCCACGAACTGTGAGACCATGACCTGAGCCAAAGTTAGACGCTCAACCACCTGAGCCACCCAGGCATCCTAGACTCTAGAAATTTTAGAGGCCACCAGTTTTCCTGGTTTCCTAATGTGCCACTGAATTTCAATTTGCTGACAGTTTATACTCAAAACGAACCACTTAAATAGCATTGATCATAGGCACTGTTCTAAATCCATTACAGATAATCATCCATTTATTCATTCACTCTTCACAAATACCCTATGATTATCCTTCAGACAAAGAAACTGAGGCAGGAAGGCACAGAGAGAGCAGGTGGTTTGCCCAAGGCCATACTGGAATTCAAGATTCAAGTATAGTTCCAAAACCAGACTCTCATAGGTCATAATATACGGACTCTCAAATATACATATCAAGACTGAATTCAAAGGGTCCTAAGAATATCATTCAGAGACTTCCCAAATCCAATTAACGAGGACCATGTTTTTGCATATTATATTCATGTATATGCTTAAAACAAATAGTCCATTATTAAATAATTTTAATTTAAATTTTATCTTGATTGCTAACTTGAAGTGATAATTAATCGATATTTCAATTTTACTTTCTATAGTCCCTTAACGTCCCTATTTTTGACTCTGTCTCCAAAATTCTTAAGCCAGAAGTATTTTTAGACATAGAAGAGGCAAAGGGACATGTCAGAAAAGACGGCAACACAATTAGAAGTCTGTTGGTTTGCTAAATCCTCATGAATCCCAGTTGGAAGAATTTTTTTCTTATAGCCTTTAGGTTGGGCTTGGATGAAGCCATTCTAAGAAAAGTGTTGTGTACTATTTATTAATAACTTTAGATAAAATTGTTTAATATGCTATTGAGATTGGGATAGGGATTCTACAAGTTCCGTTGGTAATTTCTTCCATACTTTACACATTCGTCATTAGGAATTTCTCCTTAATGTCTATTCTAAATCCTTTCTACATAGCAAGGTAGCATTTAAAAGAAAAACGGATTTGCAATAACACTTTCATGAACAATGTTCTTACAGTATAAAGAGTGCCTACCCATTTTGGAGTGCAGATTGTATTCAAATAAAATGAAAACTTTCCAATTTTTTCATCTGAGGTGGACTTGCACTCCACCTTGTCTCCTGGAAATAGGAGACCAAAGAAGATTTATTCGTATTCTTATTATTTCAAAGCTGGCGTGGTACCCCAATTACCTTAAAATGTTGCCCTGTAATGTGGGCAAGTAGCTTCTGCAAGAAGCTTGGGCTTTGGCGCTCCTTGTGGAAATCACCCTTGGAAAGCCAGAATGGAAGCTCCCTTGTACTTTCAGCTTTTTCTACCTCAATGAGCTGAACAGGATGAGACGTGAGCCACATGTGCCACAAAACTCAGCGCAGCAAAATTTCTTACCTGCCAGTTTGGCCGCTGCTGTCCAGAGATCCGTACATGGAACCTGGCAGATTGGCACGTGGCACTGTGGCATTAAGGGAAGGGGTGGGGGCAGCCACAGCGCCGGGAGATGGCCCTTCACCTTTTCTCTCCACGCTACTTAGGTATGCTTCACAAGGTGGATGGAGATGGCTGCACTTGACCAAGTTCAGGGACCCTTTTTGAAAGCTCTGCTGGAGACCCACATGTCACTGAGCAGGGAAAGAAATGTGCCTCCACCTGAAACTAATCACGTAGCTGGTCCCAGATGAAAAAATGTCTGCTGCAGAAAGGAAGAAGTGAGAGTCTTTAGGGATCCTAGAAAGACTGAGAGATCCATGGGGAAGAGAGTAGGCTGGAGAAGGCTGGCCCCCAATTCTCTCCAGCTTCTCTCCCCAGAGCTGCTCTGGCAGGAGAACCAGATGGAAATGTCACCTAATGCAGAGTGTTTTATTCATCGGGGTCTACACCCCTGCCTCAGACAGTGAAAACTCCTTGGCAACACCACGCAGACAGAGGTTCTTTTCATTTTTAATTGAATCCTAAGAGATATATTTTTTTCCAGAGTTGCCAGCTTAAGTAATTACTAGAATTCCCAACTGGGCTAATCAGAGATTCATAGAAAATAAAGACGGAGGAGAAGACCTTACCCAGTGGGTTTCTGTATTCTGCTTAGAAGGCTCTTGCAGTCCAGGGTGGTGATCACAGCTCTTGGCATTGTGGACTGTTAACAGGAACTTCGAAATAAATCCCTGCCCGGTGAGGTAAGAGAAACTGATTTCCCTGCCTGGGTATGTCTCCTCTGGTGACCAGACACCTTCCATTTTCATCAGCTGTTTATCAAAATCAGATTAGTAAAAGGATCAGCAGATCAGAATTGTTGATGCCTGTCTCAATCTTGAATTGCAAATGACTTTCATGTGGTGCTTGAGCAAAGCGCTGTGACCTATAGATAAACTAGGCTTTGTGTTTCCTGTACCTTGTCCTAAACTTATGATTCCCCCAAAGACAACAGTCATTATGTCTCTTTGTTGATGATTGATCTAAGTAAGATAGGTGAGGCTCGCTCCGTGGGGGCTGTGGGGCTGTGGGTAATAGATTCTATCTTGGCGATAAGTCGTAAGTCACTAATGGGTTATTTTGAGCTCTCCCAAGTGGAAGACAATGGAGCATTTAGTAGGTTGCGCAGTTACGTAAGACATCGCTTTCCAAACAAAGAGGAGGCAGGATACCCAGCCAAGGGACTGAGCACAGGAGGCTGTGTGGTCTGGTGGTTCCAGGGAGAGCTGTGGGGCCAGAGCTTCCTGGGTTCAGCTACCAGCCGAGACTCTGACTCAGGGGGAGCAGAGCCAAGTCTCTTGGCTTGAGGCGGATAGACTGTAAAACCCAGGAGAGAGAAAACCGCGGGTCTGTGCTCAAGGACTCTGGGGGAAAAGCACATTTTGGAAATTAAAAAAAAAAAAAAAAAGATCTCCCTGTTTAGTTACCATTTGGGACTTTTTCAACCAGAAATGAACATTTTTCTTGCTTATTGCCTGACACGTCCTCTTCTGGGCAGCAGTGTGAAGCCAAGCCAGTCTCTGAGGGTGTTCTGTGTGGGATGAATAGAGAAGCCTGGGGGTCTGCGAAAAGTCAGTCAACCCTGGTGAGCTGTCACAAGTAATGTCCAGAGAGCTAGACACTAGGGGCAAAGAGGTTCTGCATGAATTCTTCCTGTTTGTTTGTTTTTTTCTCTTAAACTCATTCTGCCTTTCCCAGTAAAATGCTCTCTGAACTTGTAGGAGGGAAAACCCCTTCCCTTAGACTTCTGGAGGCTTCCCTCCAACCAGATTGAGCAGAGATTTGCTCAGCTGTAACCAGCAGCTGCAGACCCACACAGGCTCCCAAGCCACAGCCAGAGCTGAGGCTAATGGGAAATGTTCTCCAAGTCCCACCAGCTCTGTAACTATGACGCTTCTGGTCAGACAGAGTAGGTGGCTACCTACATGGCTGAGTTTGAAGGACTAGTGGGCAGGTGTCCCTGCCCTGGCATCATGCTTCATGATGCTTTCTGATCTTTAGGAGTATCCTATGCAAGTGAAAATAATGTTTACAGCGATCTCCGTATTTAAGGTTTTAACCCCCAGCAGCTGAGGTAGGATACCTGAGTCGATTGAGTGTCATAGAAATGGGACAGGGGATGGGAGAGGGGCAGATTTGGCTGCGGGATGAGGTGGGGGAGGGACAGCCGTCTCTTCTCTGGAAGAGCAGAGAATGACCTTGTTGGTCATTTTATCCAAAACGGTCCAAAGCAATTTTTAAAAATTTTTAAATGTATTTTTGAAAGAGAGAGAGAGAGAGAGACAGAGTGCAAGCAGGGGGAAGGGCAGAGAGAGAGGGAGACACAGAATCCGAAGCAGGCTCCAGGCTCTGAGCTGTCAGCACAGAGCCCGATGCGGGGCTCGAACTCACGAACCATGAGATCATGACATGAGCCGAAGTCGCATTCTTTAACTGACTGAGCCACCCAGGCGCCCCTGTCCAAAGCAATTTACATATCTGATGGTGGGTGGGTGTGAGGCTGGCACCAGGATGGCTGCTCCTACTCTAACCCAGACAAGGACAACTGGCATCCAGGGTTTCACTTGTGGTCGCCTCATCCAGACCCCAAATATACTTATGATGTCACTCCTCTCTGTATTTGCCTGAGTACATGTTCCCAGCCGTTAGTTTAATAGCCACATTCAGTGTCCCTGGTCCCAAGCTTCTGAATAGTAAAATGATCTCTCTCTTTTTTCAATCGTATAGTCACTCTTGTTGCAATTGAGAAAAAAAAATTAATAAAAATTTAAAAGTCTGCTCATGCCCATAAAGGTACCTGAGGGATCATTGGTTATTTTGTAAGAGTACATGAATTCTATCCTGAGTGAAAGAGAATTTCCACTGAGGCCAGTGACAACTTTAGTCACATAATTTTCAGACTCTATTTCCTGCATCTCTGCTAATTCACGGTGGCCAGCACAGCACTTTCAAGCCTGTTGGTGGCTGGGTCACCAACAGTCCATTAGAACATTAGTAGGAAGATGTAGGAAAGCCAGCTGGGAGTGGATGGCATGAGATGGCGGTCATCTTCTCTGGCCAGAAGTGCCACAGGCCGCTGTGGTCCTTGAGACTCATCCTCGTGGCCTCTACAGTCATCTCAGGCCAGGCAGGACAACCCGGTGCCGGCTTCTGAGACCAGGTGTCTGGGTAGAAGGTCAGCATAAGCAGAGCACCTGATCCAGAGAGAGAGAGACATAGTCTTCAACCTCCAGGTTTCGAGACCCTCACGCTGCCCACGGTATCTCATTGTTCAGCTCCCTCATCAGGCATTAGCCACGCCTGCGCCACAATTTCTGCCAGCAGCCAGGAGGGCCCAGCCGCATCTCAGAGGCGTCCACCTTCTTCTCCGGCCGACTTCTATGGAAGGGTCAGGACGTGCCACGGGCTCCTCTTAAGGGCTCCGCACCCCTCCCTCCTGCCCCTGCCAGAGAGCCTTGTTGAACATAGGGCTTCGTGTCTCTGTTGAAATCTGGATTATGGCCCCGTATCTGCTTTTTCCCAAGAATAACAGATGAGTATATGTCCCATGTACCTTTGATTAAAGGATCTTTCTGATGACCTTCCCAAACAACAACAAAAGAGACTTCCTCTCAGAACCTATGCTTTGGAAGGAAGCAATAAACATATAAATACTTGTTGGAAAGAAATAAAAGATTGAGTTGCTGTCTTCAAGATGGCACCCCCATACATTAGTTTCATTTTTATTTGCTTACAATCTGAATTTTAAAAGTAAAATAGCCAACATTAATCCTGTACTTCATAAAGACTAATATGTATAACAGATGAGTGTGTCAAATAAAAAATAATTTAATATAAATATAATAATTTATTATGAGCTATATAAAGATAGACTCTATCAAGGGAAAATGTAGATTTCTGGTTGTATCATTTCAATCACATGCCACAAGTTTGAAGATGTATATGAGCGTTTTCACAGAGAATGAAGCTACAGTTGTTATTTGCTGACTATGCTCAAAAATAGACCTTTTTATGACTCTTGAATGAGATGCCCACAGAGTCAAAGCATATCAAAGGTGGTTGATGGTTGGTTCTTAAGTAAATGAGGGGTTGTACATCACAACCTAAAATATAAGGGACTGATAATGTACCAGAGCTCAATGAAGTTTCATTTGAAAATGTTGGGGTTAAACCCACTTCTATCAAACTAAATTCAAAGTGACATGAAAATCAGAAGAAATGCCTCAGCTTCTAAGTCTTCCTGGGGGAGGAACCGAGAAAAGATGGCCACAATTGGGAAACATCCAGATGTGTAAACCAACAAATAGGAATCCCGCCAGCCCATAATTCGATGCACTATCATCAATAAGAGTTGGCGCTATCTTACTTTAAAAGCAGAATTTCTGGGGTGCCTGGGTGGCTCAGTCAGTTCAGCATCCGACTCTTGATCTCAGCTCAGGTCTTGATCCTAGGGTCCTGAGTCCACGCTGGGCGTGGAGCCTAATTAAAAAAAAATGCAGAATTTCTGCTGGACGTCCCTTTGATAATGTTCCTGGTTTATAAAAAAGGGAGTCACCAAAGGGGAGAGGAAAGCAGAGCCATTTTTCCAGTTGGATATGGGGAGTGGAGCCTGCATCGATGAGAAGCATCAAAGCCAAGCAGAACCCAGCTAAGGACGGAAGAATCCAAATGTTCATTAAGCTGTCTCAGAGCCGGTTACTTTCCTAAGTGCTATTTCATGTAACCTTCCCCATGATACTGTGAGGCAGTTAATGTTTTTCTTCCCTGTACGAATGAGGAAGCTAACATGAAATGGTGTGTCTAAAGTCACACAGCCAGAAAGTGGCAGTCAGAGTTCCACCCCTTGGGACCTGCAGCCCTAACACTAAGGATAGGAAATCCACCCCGGAGAGTGTATGCTAAGTCATGATTCCTTTCTTTTCACACTCTACAAGCTTTTCTAACTAAATTAAACAGAAGGAACCACTGCATTTTACTGTATAATCAACTATTTAAATTGCCTCAGAGTTCATAAGGAGTCCCTGCATTCGGATTTGAAATGGAATTAGGCCGTGTGTTTTTCTGTATAATTAAATGTAGAATATGATTGAATGTGCGGCACTCAAATGTGTATTCCTTTCTCTAGGCCAAGCTTTACTTGACATTAATAGATATAAATTAAGAATCAGCATTCCAAGTACTTTTTGCAAGATCTTTTTTCAGCTCAGGCCTGGGGAGCGTTTATAACCTTGACTTCCACAGTGGGGGCAGGTACCAAAATAGAGACAGTACCTGGAACGGAGGAGTCAAAATGAATATTCGTTCTCATCTATTTCAAAACCTGGTTTTGGAAGTAAACACTAACCTGAGAGGTTTTTCTGTACACAAGTTCATGTACAGCGTACTTCAAAGCACATCCAAACACGGTGTTTCCAGAGATTATGAAAATTTTATTAACAAAGGAAATCTGCATATATGCCTCTCCTTTAAAAACAACCACTTCATACCTGTAGAAAGCACTTTGTTTTCTATTCACTATTTCATCAATGGCAGGAAAATGAAATCACAACACCAAAATGCAGACCGATATTTCTGAAGGGGATAATCATTTGAGATCATCAAGGAGATAATCGAGAACATCAGAAGAAAAGAATCAAGGCATTCATTGCACAGCCTGAAACACTGAGCCTTCATCGAAACAAATGTTTCCACCGTGAGTCAATATATTTGGCCATCAGCTGTCTTTCACACTGTCCTGAATGTTCAGTGTACATCTAAAATCATGACAGAGTTCTCTGCGTATAGTAAAAACTGATAGCCAGCATGATTTACAGAAATTAACGGCTTCATGGCGATAGTTGAGGCAATTACTAGCAAATGTAAAGTTATGCTTCATGATGGGATATGACTGGTTTTCAGGGCAACTTGTAAGTTTGTTCCTGATTGAATCACCTCTGCATGGTTCAGAACCTTCCTTGGATACCCTCTACCCCACCTTTTACTAGAAATCTAGAAACATATTCCAGATACAATGCATGCAAGAGGAGAAGTACAAGAATATTAAGAGATCCTGATGTCCTGCCCGTGAATAGAAAACACACACATAATGGGCTCTCGCTGTCAGAACGCACGGCCATTGCGTCTGGAAACCCCTCAAAAGAGATCATATAGACGTTTAATTCAAAGAGAGAAAAAAGTCAGGCCTGTTACTTGACTACAGTTTCTAGGGCCTGGCGTAGCTATATTTTTAGGCTTGGCTCCAAGGAGCTGCCTCCACAAATTTGGACAGAGCGAGGGAGGCACAGATGGTGGTCACGTGAAGGCACAGACCGATCGAGTGGGCTCCGTTACAAAGTCTGTACATTTAGGCTGCTGTATTCCTCCAATTTCAAGTACTGCCAAGTCGCGGCAGATTTCCCTCTTTCCAAAGTCTTGATTCATTTAATTCTCCTGAAGGAGGTGGAAGAGGAGGAGGATTGCGCAAATCTTACTGTTTTATGGTTTAGAAGAGATAGTCACCATCTTGGCTCCTTGTCAGATTTTAAATGTAACATTTTGCTAAGTGTAAAGCTGTGTATCTGTTCCTTTTCTGTTGCCGGTTATTGTAACTTCAATATTTGCAAAACACAACCTCAAAATACTTTAAATCCAGCATAAAGCAGTTTGTTATTCATGCAACACAATTCTTAACGTGTATCAATACTCAGTGAGTTCACAGCACAGAAATCTTCTCTTGTTTTTTTTTTTTACTTCTTTATTTATTTGTTCCTTCACTTATGATTATTGTTTTTCCTTTGAAGATTTAAGAATGATTTAATTACACAATAGCAAAATCCCCTATACATATGTGTGTATACAAATATGTATATACACACACACATATTCTATCTTGATTATCATCAGACTTATTGTGTCAGCCCTTCCTGGTTGCATTATTTAGAAAAAGAAAGCATATAAGCTAAAGTTATTCTACCTTTTGAAATACCCTGTGAATCGTTTGTAAAGCATTGAGCACCTTAGTGATGTGTAGAATTTTAATTTTCTAATATAAAACCTGGAGTGTTTGCTATAAAAAAAAATGTTAAAGGAATTCAGGGTGTGCTTCCCATGGTACTTGATTCATAGCAATTAGCATTAAATCATCAGTTTCTCACTCTTTACAGAACGGCCTACAATATTCTCTGTCATTTTCTTTATGTCAGAAACTGTCCAAATCGGAATGGATTCAGTTATTGCTTTTTTTTTTTTTTTTCCAGATCATGATCAGGATGCTTGGCATTCTCTCAGTATAGTTTTTGTGTGTGAACAAACCTGCCCCAGAGTCATCCACTAAGCCCTCCAGTGTGAGTTCTTGGCCTGAGCTGGAGGGTAGGAAGGCCATTTTTAAGGCAAGTCAATACATACAAAAAAGGTTTTAACATCTGTTAATCAGGTGTTTTATCCGGAGGACATAAAAGCTATTTACAATTCTCCAACTGACTTCGTGCTTTTCTTTTTATTTGGATATTTATATTGTGTAGAAACTGACACTGTTGTCGCAACCAATGGAAATGTTCAACTATTTTCTAAGGCACACAAGAAAATGATTTTCTTTTAGGGTAGAATTTCATGACTATCAATAGGCGATGTGGAGAGGCAAATTCATCTCAATTATTACCTTGAATTTCTGACTTCAATAGAGCATGCTAATAAAGACCTTGATAACATTTAGGCTGCATGAATTTGCATTCTGAGCTCCTTCCTTGAAACACTGATGGTGTTCAGAACCGAATAATAAGACTCCCACCCTAGGGTACTTGTGCTTTTTTAAGTCACGGTAACTTAAACACAAAACAAAATAAAAATTACCTTCCAAGTCAATGGGCATTTGTTCAAATAAGGACAGCAAAACATTAGTTTAAGTCTCTAGGTTGACTGCGTATAAATATCAATAATGGGATTACATATCAGACACACTTTTGTGAATGGAACACACGGGCACTACCCAGTCTTCCTCCAAAGTATTTAGCTGCCAAGAGAGATACTTTAGAACGTATCACAAATGTGCTATTTGTATAAACATTTCCCATTACAAACGCTCTTGTTTTTGTCTAAATGAGTATTTTTAACCTGAGCTGTTAATAAGAAAAAAGTTTTTTTCTTCTCCCTTGTAAAGCTTGGCTTTCAGAAGAAAGAATCTTTAAGCCTTCTCTCTTGTGAGAGTAATTTCTCCTAATACCAATGGTGCTACATAAGCACAGACAGGGCTCATTAAGTAGGCTTCTGAGCATAATTATAATTAACAATTAGGTAGAAATTAGTTTTAATGATTTGTTTTAGATGATAGAATAGAAGCATAATATAATTATTTTTAAGCCTTCTACATCATTAAGAATACAACTACCACCAACTTTCAATTATTGAGAGGCAGGCAATCATCTAAAGCATTTAGTAAGTGATCTACTTACAGAGCCAAGCTACGGGAGCGGAGGAGAAAAGGCCTCCACCCCAGCCCAGGTGCTGATAATTATTTAGCCTTTGCAAAGTCTCTTCTTTTTCTACTCTGCTCCTTGAAGCTGTTCCATGCCTTGAAGACATCTCTACCAGGGGAAAATGATAGAAGTCAACCTGGCTTCTCAGCTTTTCCCCCAACCCCTGCCTTTCTCCAAGACACAGTGAAGGGAATTGGAGGAGGTGGGAAGTTCTGGAAACGACTGCAAAATTTAGCAAGCGGGCCTGAAATGCCAGTGCATGCTATAAACTGAACTAACAGGAAAGAAGATAATATAAATAATGACTAATACGAGTACAGGGTTTCCCCGCTGTCTGAAAGTTTGCTCAATGCCATTTGGCTTTATGAACTATCTACATGAGCACCCACGGTCGCCAAATGAAAGAAATCGGAGGATTTTTGCTTCTACGAAACAGCTTTACACCGTTTCGGTTTACGGAAGTTTTCATGGGAATGCTCCACTTTCAGAAAGCAGGGGTGGGGGTAATCTGTATTGGGAATGAACTCCAGCCTGCAAAAATAGATGTATGCCATTCTTTCCCTGGTCAGTGTTCTTTTAAAGCCCCAAAGTCAATTTGGATCTTATTTTCCCCATAAGAATTTTTAAAAATACAATAGAAACCTGAAGAAATGCTCTTATTTCCTGAAAAACAGAAAAATAGTCATTTACAACCGTGAATGTTAGATGTTGCCGAAAGGGTTTTTTTCTTCCTTTTCTTTCTCTTTTTTCTTTTTCTTTTTCGACCCCAGCTAGTCAGTGTGCTGTTTTCTCTCCCACCTTTGGGCACGTATTTTAGACCTTTTGCTGCTGGCTTTCAGAAGCTGTTAGGGAGCACATGCGAACGCCCACGTAAAAGACCTGGTACCTGTGTTTCCACATCACAAAACAAGCCACCCAGCACACAAGGCCACAGCCCAAGTTAAGAACCATCTGGATGAGTAAGAACAGTTTGAACGTGCCAGTGATGCTGGTACAGTCAGTCACATCCCTGTACACAAAGGTCCTGCTGAGCGGCTCCAAGGAGGGCAGCTTGCACTGACAGGCGTCGGGGGCTGTTCCGCAGGTAAACCGCGTGAGCTGCGCATAGTGGTGGGCAGCGAACGCCACGGCCAGCACGCAGACCATCAAGCCCAGGGCACTCAGCAGAAAGTACAAGAGCTGCAAGAAAGCAGAAGAAAAGCCCTCTGGTTACGAAGCACAGTGGATGACTGTTGACAAAACTCATTAAGAAAAGCTGGTCTTTTTCTTCTCTGGCAGGAAGTTCCCTGAAGGATGGGGCTGTTCCGGCCTCAGTAACGAAGGACTCGTGACATAGGAATGGCTCCATGTTGATCTGTTAGTGAAGCAATCTGTAAGCCCTGATCGTATTTTCGTTTGCCGTTCGGATGTGGAGTGCCTTTCAAACACCAAGCCAACAATATTAGCTTGATGGCAGGATACTTGTATATGGACGTAGCAAACTTCAGATGAATCTCAAACATGAGAGCCGTCCCTGAAAGGCATGCTGTGATTGTTTTGACCTCAAAATCTGCTCATATGAAGATTGCAAAAAGGCTAGGAAGTAAAGAATGCATTTCTGCAATGAAAACACTGTACTGGCCAAAACTGGCAGTGACTGACCAACTAGCAATACAGGTTAATAAAAATGACCGTGGTCAATATAGTGGTTGCCAACCTGTGTCCAGGAATGCCAGGATCCCAAGTAAGAGGTTGCTAGAAAAAAAATTATGGTTCCAGAAGGTAGATGACTTGATGTCAGCTTCATCACCTGCACGTCTCAACCCAAGTCCACCTCGAACCATGTAGTTCCTGAGCACAAAAAAAAAAAAGTCTAAATGGCTCCTCAGCTGCTGAGGCACTCACTGAACACTGTTGGCCTCTGTGATAGTCTTGTGATGGAAATGTCTGGTTCAAGTTCCAACTCTGCTGCTGAAGGACCATGGAATCCCTGAACGAGACATTTCACCTATACCTGAAATATGTTGACCAAACATTGTGAGTGTAGGTTGACACAGTCACAATATAAACCATCTGATAGGACAAGAAATGCTCTTGGGATTGCATTCACCTACTGGAAATGTTTCTCTTAATCGTCCCACCTATGAGGGTCTAGATAAGGAAGAGAGTCCCCAACTGTCGGAGCTAGTGTACCGAACAGAGTTCCTGGTGTGAGATGTATATTACCATAGTCCAACGTTGTTCGTAGGGCAGATCTGGTGAATGTGAACTCCCAAAGTAAGATTAGTTCTACTCATGTCCAGGGCGAGATTAAAGTAGCTCTGAAAAGATTATGCACTCCCTCTACTTCCAATAATATGTAGTTTAAAATAAAAACATATATCCAAGATGATAAAATATGTGTACAAAAGTCCTCCAAATGAGTTTTTCTCTACACAGTGACAGTTTCAAGTGTTTTCAAGTCTTAAATATAGAATCCTTAAAAATGTATTTTTTTCCTTCTTGAGTCCGGTGTGTGTGTGTGTGTGTGTGTGTGTGTGTGTGTGTGTGTGTGTGTTGGTGCTCTATTCATGTGTCTAGTTTGCTTGAAAGCTCGACCGAGGGCACAGGAAGACAGTGGAACTGGTTAAAGCCATTTTGTCTTAACAGAACTGCAAAGCCAAGGAGTGCATGGATTCTTTGCATGTCCTCATCGCAGATACTGTAAACACATACACACTATTCTTCCTTTTCAAATCACTAGAAGAATTATCAGATGGAACTCAAGTGTTTTCAGCCATGAAACAGTTTCAGGGACATAACAAGGATAACTTCTTTTTTTAATTGTAATTTTCAGGGTTTTTTTTTAAAATGTTTATTTATTCCTGAGAGGGGAGGGGAGGGGCAGACAGAGAGGGAGACACAGAATCCAAAGCAGGCTCCAGGCTCTGAGCTCTCAGCACAGAGCCTGCCGCAGGGCTCAAACCCATCAACTGTGAGTTCCTGACCTGGGCCGAAGTTGGACACTTAACTGCCTGAGCCACCCAGGCGCCCCAATAGACATAACTTCTATTCAATATGTTTAGTCCTCCTTTGGAGGAAGAAAAGCCGATAAATACAAAGGGGCACCATTAAAGCATTTCAAAAGGAAATATTTAATTTGTGATATTGAACACATCACCTTGGTCCTAGCCCCTAAATTTTCAGTGGCCATATTTTCTGCAAAAACGACAGTGCTTAGGCTAAAAACTGGGAGTTTTTATTTTTGTGGGACCATTGGAGCAGAACATTTGAAATAGTCTAGGTTGTTCTGAAATATTCAGGCCTGACGATTGACTTCAAACTCCTGATATCAAGAGCCAGATTAAATTGTGCTGGCGATGTTATGCATGTGTATCCACTGTAACTGTGTTCCCAGTGCAGGCAGCATGGACCTGGGAGCTATTTGCTTTGGGAACATGGGTACATCATTGACTTTACCAGCAGGGAAGGTCCAAATTAAAGGCATAATTTCCCACCTGGGAGTCATGTGCTTAGTAGAATGGCCCCAATTGGAGTTTTCTCTGCACATTCTATTGCCATCAGTGGATGGAACTGAGGAAGTCTTGTAATAACCCTCCCACCTCCAACACACATGTACATCCTTAGCAGATTTCTGTAACATTCACTGGGACAGTATCTTGAAGCAATGGCAATAATCCCTCATTTTCTCAGTCTGTAAATAATTCGAATGGTTGCAAAAATAATATTCTCTCATAATCACAAAAATCCATTTGCCGAATGAAAATTTTGCCTATGTTTTTAGTATTTATTCATTATATGTGAGAGAGAGAGAGAGAGAGAGAGAGAGAGAAAGAGCACGAGCAGGGAAGGTTCAAAGAGAGAGGGAGACACAATCTGAAGTAGGCTCCAAACTCTGAGCTGTCAGCACAGAGCCGGAAGCAAAACTTGAACCCACGAACTTTGAGATCATGACCTGAGCCAAAGTCAGAGGTTTGACCAACTGAGCCACCCAGGCACCCCAAAATTTTGCCTATTTTTAAAAGATCTCCTCTCGGCTTAGATATTAAAAGATTGGCCCAAGACATTTAACAAGTGTACAGCCAAGTGATGTACAAGCATAAACAGGGGAACCAGACTGCCCGCTTTTGAAGCCTGGTTCTCCCCTTCTGAGCTGTGGACCTGGAGCAAATTAATCATTCCCCTGTACACGTAGGTTTCTTCGCCTTTAAACTTGGAATGATGATCATAATAGCCTATGGTCATAGGATTATTATAAGGATCAAAAGAGTTGATATCTGTAATGGGCTTAGTGCTGCGTCTAGTACATAGTAGCACTGTTTAAGTATTTGTGAAATCAATAAACAAATTACCAGAGACCGAAAGAGCTGCCAGTTCTCAAGACTCTTAGGATATCAACTTTACTGGCTTTGTCTTATTCTCTGTCATGTGGGAGTAACAATGCAGACTTGGCTTGTAGAAAAGATGTAAACATTTACACAAACACAGGGATTGCTCAGTTTTAATTGAGCATCTTAAAAGATGCTAGGAGCCCTCCAGAGCACAAACAAAAGCCTTGCCCCTTAGCTCCTTGAATATGAATACATTTTCGTTGGTGCACAGCTCACACATTGTGATTCTGCATCTCCCACTCTGAAAGCATCAGGCCAAGTAAACAGGAGTGAGCCACAGAATCAAATTTCTTATCCGTTCTAAGACATAAATATAGACTTGATCCCCCCCCAAGCCTGCGGGCTGCATCTGCAACGCTGCGGCATTCCAGCCACCCCACCCCACCCCACCCCACCCCCTTCACGGCTTTTAATCCATCTGACAGCAACGAGCTTCTGGGTTAGAATCTGTAATTTAAAATCAAGTGGCTTGTTTTACCTACACGGCACGAATAAACTATCAATGAAAATGTTTACGATGACCTTGGGAACGCGAGCAAATATATCCTGATAAAAGCCGGGCTCGGGACGCATTTGTCTTGCGGGTATCAGCCCGCGCGTCTGGCGCTCGGCAGCAGGGGGGGCGGGGGGGAGGGCGCGAGGCCCCCGGAGCTTATGTAACAGCGGCGCCCAGGCGCGGCTCCGCTCGCTCGCTGCCTCTAATTGGTACCCGGCTGCAGCTTCAACGCTCGGTGACTTCGGAAGGAGGGCGGTTCGGCTTCGATTTAATTACCTTCCCGGGTGGCAGGGGCGGTGAGGCCCCGCCGCCGCTCGCCGCGCGGGAGGGGGCGGCGGGGCAGCCCAGGGGCCTCCTGGCTGTGGGCGCGAGGCGACTGCGCCTTAAATGCCCTCCTGGGGGAATGTGCCCGGGAGCGTTTGCAAGCACATGAACCGGACACGTTTCTGCAAACCATCAAGGTGAGCCCCGAGAAAACAGGGCCACGAGGAAAGGCCGGCGGCCCAATCCGAGGCCGAACGGCCCCGCCAAGGCCGCCGGCAGAGCCCCGGGGAGAAGGCAGGAATGCGCCGGCGGCGCCGCGGGGCTGCCGGAGAGAGGACCGAGCGAGCCTCCGAGGAAAAGACAGTCCCGTGGCTATTGTCTCCGAGAATAAAGGAGGGGTGTGTGCGCGCGCGCGTGCTCGGGCTGCAGAGAGACGCAGTTAGCACCCCCTGACCGATGGCCCTGGCCATGTGGGTCTTCAGCAGGAGGGAAATAAGAACCTCCAACAAAGCTCAGGCCAGGGTCTCCGTACGTAGGCGCTTACGGTAAAATGCGGCAAGGCTAGTGGGAAACACACGCGAAAATACATTTCGTTCCTTCCCCACCCCCCAGTGGTGTGGAAACACAAGGAAAGTCGGCTGTAACCTGTTGTGCCTTTGGAACACCTGGAGATTGACTGAAGCTCATTTTAGACCTGAAGATAACGTAGCGGGCACCTTAGAGAGTTGGCAGCAAGCATCGCCAAAGGTCACATTCGGGAGAAGAGAAAAGTGCCTCCGTATTTGTCAATGTCTGTCACAGGTGGGGGGAAAAAGGTGGCTAATGAGATCTTCCTAGTGGGGAATTCTCAGCCTGGCTGACATTGGCAGTGACTTTATTATTTTATTTTATTTTTGTCCTTGCTCCTTATTTTAAGTGCAGATGTTGAGATGGCTTTGGGGCCTCTACTGGGGCATCTGGAGGGGAAACCAGGGCATTTCCCATAAGCTGATGAACCTAGCTTAGAGCACTTTTTACCTAGTGAAAGAGGTTCCTGTAATTTAACAGGCCATTTCTTATTAGGCTTCCGTGCTTTTTTTTTTTCCTTTTTTTTTTTTAATTCCTCACGAAGCCTAGCTGTGTTTAGAGAGACCTCTACAAAAAAAGCAAACCTGGACTGATGTCTGCTCTATCTAGCCTTCTTAAGGAACACCCTCAGACAGAAAAAGTAAAATTTCCAAATGTAGGTATATCCACCAAAGTCTATCAATTTTTTTAAAAGAATCCATTTTTTTTAAAGTTTATTTTTTGAGGGAGAGATAGAGAGGGAGCGAGAGCAAGGGAGTGGCAGATAAAAAGAGAGAATCCCAAGCAGGCTCTGCACTATCAGCACAGAGCCCAATGTGGGGCTTGAACTTACCAACTATGAGATCATTACCTGAGCGGAAGTTGGACAGTTAACCAACTGAGCCACTCAGGTGCCCATTATGTTTTTAATTAGAAAGTTATGTCTAACTATTGGAGAACATTTCAGAATTAGAGAAAAAACTACAAAATGCTACCATCATCCCACTCCTCACAGATAACCATTTTTTTCTATGCACTGAGAGCTATTTTTTTTTTAATTTCTGTAGGATCACATCATAAAGTTGGTGTAGACAGCTCTTTTTTTTTTGGCTAGTTAATATAATCCGAGCATTTTTATTCCATTAATTACCCTTTACAACATGATTTAAATATATATACATATAATATAAGCACTTGGCTTTTTTTATGTCAACCACTTCAACCATACTAGAATATAAAACATCTTTTCTGCCTCTGTAATTTCTAAATAATAGAAGTGACTTATTCCTATGTGTTATGCTTTCTTGTGAACAAAGAAGTATCCGAATGTTATGTGCTTGGTTATAAAGGAAAAGTAAACAGTGTGAGTGGACCAAAAAACAAAAAAAACCCAACAAACTGATTTACAGAAAACACTTTGTTCTCTGCTATAAGTAGTTGAAAGAAAATGTAGGAATTTGATTTCTACTGGCTCTGATTGCTGAGTTGGGTTTTTATCTCCCTAAACTCTAAAAGGGTGTGTCTGTGTTTTCCTTTGGAGTCGATTATACTGTGCAGTGAAAATGCTGTGTACTTGAAGTGGCTCCAACCAAATGCACGGTCTTTAACCGGAGGAAAAAAAAATACATGCACATGAAAGACACACACACACACACACACACACACACACACACACGCTTGTTAAACCATGCATATCCCGCCCACCTACCTCCCCCCACCATGCCCTCAGGCTCTTGGCACAGATCATTTGGATGCACCCAATGTACTTTTTCTGTCTCAGTGATCCCACCTACCAGAGGAAACACACTTCGGCTGCTTCCCTATTAAAATGCTCTAAAAACCCCCAAGATATGGAAGTGGGCAGTAATAGAGACACCTTTTCCCTGACCGTGTTTCGCTGAACTGATGAATTTTCAAAATTCCTTGTAAGGGCATTAAAAGACAGACTTTATGTGACCTATGCCAACCTAGTGCAGGAAATTAAGACTTAAAAAATAAATCAGCATTACCTTTGGGGTCTGGATGAATGCCCTCCCAACCCATTTTTGGGGGCTGCCTCAAAATGCAATTTCTAGAATAATCTGATATGCAACCCTTTAAAAGTCATTCTTGTATTTCGTACTTGTGTTTTTTTCCATGTGACGATGAAAGAGAAAAAAAATAACAACTTACTTTCATAGCAAACTGGATACATGTCCTTTCGTCAACTTGATACGAGACACAAAGCATAAACAAACCAAGATACGCCACTAGGCAGACCTGCAATGGAGAACATGGACGGAAGGATGTTATCAGGGCAAGTTGTGCATTCTAATGACATCAATCTCAGTGTCTTTCACCAGTAACATCCTTGTTATCCAGGTGCTCATTTCATTTACTTATCTTTATGTGTTATTTTTCTCTTGGCTCGAGGAACAGGCTTTTTAAGATAGTAAAATCAATTTATTTCAATTTAGCCCGTATTTAGTAAGTCTTTTTGATGTGCCAGGTGCTATAGAAGGTCCTTTCGAGTGTACAATGATGAATAAATCTCCTCAGCCTCAATAAGTGTATAGTCCAGCCTAGGCCAAGATAAGTGGACACGCTATTCTAAGGCAGGGCATTACATGTCAAATGCTATTCAGAGAAGTACAAAAAGAGGAAAAAATAACATTGAGTTGGGCAATTTAAAAAGACTTCACTAAAGAGGTGGATTTGAAATGGTCCTTGAAGAGGATGATGATAATGATGATGATGATCGCTAACATTTACCGACTACTTACTTTGTGCTGGCGATCTTCTAAGGGCTTTGTATGGAATTCCTCATGCAATCATCACAAAGCCCCCTGAAGCAGGCGCTGTTATGATCCTCATATTAGAAACGAGGAAACAGAAGCACAAAGCTAGTGAATAATGAAACCAGCACTCAAACGAGGTGGTTTGGGTGAAATAGCACAAGCAGCAGCACCGAGGTAGGATGGCACCATTGTGGGGGGAAGGTAGTAAACATATACCCATAGTTGAAATAATAAAACACAGAGCAGAAAGGTGTGTTAAAAATCCAGGGATACAGGATTGGTTTCATGAGCAGTGCGACTCCTGTGAACATTTTTGATCAGACAAATGGCGTGATTCAAGACATCATGTTTCAGGAAAATGAGCAGTGGCGTTGGATGCGTTGGCATCCAACCCACATTAGGATTATTGTTTTACTAATCGAAGCAGAATTTAACGTATCAGGTGGGCCAGGGCTGAGATGACGCGGACCAAGTCAGGGAAAGAGGCAGAGAGGCAAGGTGTGGTCCTAGCCGAATCTGTCGGTCTTGCCTAGTGTATGACCGACAGGACAGTGGCAAGGGAGAGATCGGAAGTGATCCCCGCGTGTCTGAGTGTCCACGAAGGAAAGAAGGAGACGTGTGTGGCCGACAGGAGGCTGGGAAGAGGAGTGGCAAGTTTGAGACAGAAGATACTCGACTGCTTTGTCAAACCAGAGTTTGCTTCTTTGTTTTCGTTTTATGTTTTAGTGCCCTGGAGTTTTGCAGATGTGATTTAGCGCTTCTAATCAAAGTGTTCACACTTAATTTCAGAAACATTAAAATGTTGCTAAGTTGCACTGGAGGATAGAAACCCTAAGCAACAGAATCGCATCTTCCGCTAAGCACCATTTTCCCAGACGTTGGAAGACTAGCTGAGTGTCACCTACAAAGCCATCAAATGACTTGTTTGGTAACCTAACCTTGTTAGGTTTCTACCCCTAGCGCTAGCTTTACGCCACAGGGTAGTAGAACTGTTTACTTACACGTCAACATAGCATTTTAGGGTAATGCCTCTAACCTAGGCTCCCCTTGATTACATAATAGGTAACTTGCTTGTGGCCCCGTGAGTTCTCAGGCTGAGAGCTGTCCAGGTTTCTACTGGGCTGTGGAGCCAAAAGCCAGGCCTTCCTTTAGGACAGGCTCTTCCATCGTTAGGACTGGCTGATAAATTCAGAGTAAGTAACAATCCCAGTGGAGGGAAACCGCATTAAAATACATGAGCATGGCACGGGCTGGAGAGATCTGGGCAGAAAACAAAGCAGGTAGGACCCAGGAAGGCAACTTTTCAGCAAAGGACTGGCTGACACTTAAGTTATTTGTGCAGCCCACAACACGGCTGACATTTCCAAGTCGAGGATGAACATCTTTCTCAAAGTTCATTTTTAAGGGGCGCCTGGGTGGCTCAGTCGGTTAAGCACCCAACTTCGCTCAGGTCATGATCTCGCAGATCGTGTGTTCGAGCCCCGTGTGGGGCTTTGTGCTGACAGCCAGCTCAGAGCCTGGAGCCTGCTTCAGATTCTGTGTCTCCCTCTCTCTCTGACCCTTCTCTGCTCATGCTGTCTCTCTCTCTCTCTCTCAGAAATTAAAAGAAAAAACAAACAAACATTAAAACAAAAGTTCATTTTAAAAAATTAGGTAGAAGTTTGATAAGAGCTGTAGGGACTTACTATGTGTTGTTACATTAAGAATTTACAGAACTGAAACAATGGAGGAAAGACCTCCTTTTTTGTTCGTTGGCAACAAACCACACGGAGACTCCTCAACTTGCTTCTGTGGGGATTGTTAAACCCCGCAGCACGTGCCTATACGCCCTGTGAGTGTCTGTGTGCAGGTGCACGGGGTGGGCTCTCTCCCAAGTGGCTGTCTTCGTCCTTAGAGGCTCTGGTGAAGTTAGCACTTGCCAGGACTCTTCTCTTTGTCTTTACGAGAGACACATCCCAATCATCAGACCTAACTGACCCGCGTCTTAAAAATCTGCCTCTGTGCCTTGCTTGCTTGAACACATTTTCCCACTTTAGTAGTATCTACTCCTTTGTAGCTTTAATTTAGGCCAGTTTCCAGCAAGAAGGTGCCCAGGAACATAGGACCTCATTCTAGGGCATTTCTCATAGTCAACAGACAGAACTCTTTTGAGGACATACACTAGCCAGACCCTTTGTACAGCTCTGGGAACTGAGAGGTGAAAAGCCAGAGCCTCAGCCTTCAGGGAGCTCTCTCTCAGTCCCGTGGGGAAAGAGAGCACCGTGAAGTTAGAATACCATGTAGGTACTAGGACCTCATCTGCCATAATACACAAGGAGGGGTGAGTAACCCAAAGGCGACTTGGGGACACTTCTTGAAGGGAGATGGATTTGGAAGGATAAGCAGAAGTTAGTTAGGAAAGAGATGTCAAGAAGGGTCAAGAAAGTACCAGTAGGTACCAAGGCACGGAGAAGTGCAGAGTAAACATTGGAGGACTCCCACAGCTCCAGTGCAGAGGTTAAGAGAAGGTGCAAGAAGTACTTCCAGAGATGGCCAGGAGGTAGGTCACAAAGGACTTCTGTTTCCATCTAGGGCCTTTGAATGGACTTTGCCCTTCAGAATGGTCCTTCAGGCTGTGAAGAATGCACTGGAAAGGGAAGACTGGCTAGGAGGCCGTTGTGCATCTGTGGAGAAATGATGAGTGCTTGAGCTCGGCTAGCAGTGGGGAGAGAGAGTGGGCGTATTTGAGTGACACGAGGGAGGCAGAATCCTTGGGCCTTAAATAGCGCCCAGATGTGAAGGCTGTTGGGGTCGGAGGGTCAGGGAGGTGCTCAGCTACCTGACTCGAGCTGCCAGGGGGATGGTGTTGATATTTAAGGAGACACAAGATACAAGAGGAAGAGCAGAATGGTAGTGGAAAATGATGATGCCCACATGGATTCAAAGCTCACCGCGGGGGCCTAGAGCTCAGAAAGGCGGTCTGAGCTGCAGATAAGCACTTGTTAGTCATCAGCATATGTAAAGTAATTGAAACCATCAGAGATGCTAGACCATCCAGAGAGAGTCCAGTGAAAACAGAAAAGAGCCAAGGAAGTTACCCAATTATGCAAAACTTTTGACTCTTGAACAGAAAGCACCTCAAATATACTCCTTATAATCTTGCTTCTACTTCATAACGTGTCTAAATATTGTGATTATCCCCTTGGATTTTTGGATTTCATTTTGAGGTCCTTGTATAGCGTATTTGCTACAGAACCTGGATAAACCCAACACATTTTAATTTCTTAGCCTTCTGCTAGGGCTCAGTGGGTTTCCGGAGGAGGGGACTTCCTTTTCTTCCCTACAGATCTGCACGTTAGAACAATCCTTCTTTATCAGAGGTTTTATTGGTGCTTAGCGCCTTTTAGAAGAGTAGTATTTGTTGAAACTTAAAACTGAAGGCTTTGTGGCCATGGGGAGGTAACCAGATTTCTCGTGCCAGACCAAGGGTCTTGTTTCCTGAGCTGGCGGGACACTGATCGCTCCAGAAAGGCAGGGCGTTCTGACTTCCCAGGCAGGGAGGAGGAGCTCATGGTAATGAGCAGAGAGACCCGCCAGGTCTATCTAGAACAACATTCCTAGATTCTGGGCCAGAGCTGCCATTAGATTTGGTGAGGTGAGCCTCACGGAAGAGGAAAAAAGCAGTTATGTAAGGTTTTCAAGAAGGCACTCGTTGGAGCAGACACCCAGGCCTGGGGTGGACAGGTGGTGGCCCTGAGCACAAAGCCAAATCGGAGCTGGGTAGCATTGGGGAAAATAGTGTAGAGAGGGCAGCGAGGCTCCAGGAACGTGTCAAGTCGGTTCATGTCCAGATGGAGAGTTACGTGAGTAAGAAAAGCTTGGAATGATTTTTTTAAATGGGAACAAAAGACAACTACTATCGTCTTAAATTGATTTGGGGATGCACGTGGCTACAATTTGGTTAGCATGAAGAGAAAACCAAAGTGCTAAATTCCACGTTCTGTCTAAAGATATTCTTCGTCTGCTCAGAGTGAAGGCTGCATTCTCTCTTGTGGGTTACAAAGTTAAACGGAGATGAAATGTTCTCTGAATGGTAGATCCATTTCTAGATGGATGGGTCCTGAGTCTTGTCACACACTCTCTCTGTTTTTCTTATGCAGCCCTATTGTACCTGCTTTTTAAGAGTTGGCACTATGAGGGGCGCCTGGGTGGCTTAGTCGGTTGAGCATCCGACTTTTGCTCAGGTCATGATCTCGCGGTTCGTGGGTTCGAGCCCCGCGTCGGGCTCTGTGCTGACTGCCAGCTCGCAGCCTGGAGCCTGTTTCAGTCTGTGACTCCCTCTCTCTCTCTGACCCTCCCCTGCTCATGCTGTCTCTCTCTCTCTGTCCTAGAAATAAATAAAAGCATTAAAAAAAAAAAAAAAGAGTTGGCACTATGAATAAAAGGTGAGTCCTGGACCAGTGTCTTGGAAATTTACCTACACATCACTTTTTTTTTTTCCTTTTCCTTCTGGCATAACTAGAAGATACCACTCTAAAACATTTCGTGAGAATATGAATTATTGGTATTTACTTCTCCTCGTGTCGTTCGTATTTATATGCTGGTCTTGTGACATTCACACAGCCTCCGATTTATTTGTTTTCTTCCTTTTGGTGTCGACAGGGCTGCTTGACAGGGCTGTCTGGGGAATAGAGCCTTTCCCTGTCAAATGCTTCCAAAGTTTCTCTCCTTCTACCCCCACCTTCTCATCTGTGGACCTGAAATGTGACTCCATTTCTGTAAGTTAATCAACTTTCCCCTTTCTATTCCATCAATACAGTAACAAGATGAACTCTCTTCTCATGTTTGCACAGACAATTGATCAACAAGAGATGTAGCAGAACTGTAAGTATTTCTCCAGATATTTCTTAAGAGAATCTCCCTGGATTTTCATCTACTTAATAGGATTTAAGTTCAAATATTAGAAATCATTTTCAACAAATAATAAACACATTGCAGTCTATCAGTTGAATGCAGTCTCACTCAGGAGAGTTGTTGATTAACACACCATGTGTCCGAGGTTTAAATAATATATAAAAGAACGTTTCATGAGGATCTACGAAGAGATGTTTACTGGATCAAGATTTCAGAAGGATGGGAGAGAATATTTTAGCATAACTTAAGCATTTTTACTGGATTCTCATTGCCACGGCCTCATGGTAAGACAAAGTTGAAGCCGGTGGTTCAGAATTACTTAGAGGACTTGGTAAAAACATCCCCAGAATTTATGGTCCAATTGGTCTGTGGTGGAGACCAAACTTTTGCATTTTTAACAAATTCCCGGGTAATGCTGGTATTGCTGCGGCTGCTAGTCCTGAAGCCACACTTTGAGAACAGGTGGTCTAGGCTAAAAACATAGTCCTCTAAATGCTGACACCTGGTATGAGGCTTATCTGAAAGTTTGGGGCCTAGAGTGACACACTGACAATTGAAGTTTCCTATAGAAGAGCTGTTTATTGTAAGTAATAATGACGTATAATAACAGTAATTTTCTCACAAGGCAGTTTAGTCTTTTCTATTGTAGGAATCCTTAAAATTGGAGGGAAAAACCCTTCATTGCTGTCGACATGAAGTCACTGAGCAGAGTTGAGAAGAGATGTGCATTCGGCTGTCAACGGCCACCAGAGATGCCGTAGCACCCCCCTGCCCGTCTACCACGTCTTCTGCCTTTTTTCAGTCCATTCTCTTACAGAAGCATCTGGTCCCCAAGTAGGATTAGTCTGTAACTGAAGGGCAACGTTCGGTACATTACTCTTTCCTAGTTATTTGGAATCCCCGAGCCCAGCCCGCAGAAACACATATAAAGATGTAAGGGAGGGAGAGACCCAGAGAACAATCCTAATACTCATTTCCTAAGTGGAAATGGAATAAGAACTGGTACAATGTAATCTTTCAGATCTTGCAATTAATGGTTGCCCTAATCTAGGTATTACTCCCCACTGAGTTTAGCTCAACAACCTTTATTGAGGTAGGAACTGGAAGTATATAAAATAAGATACGGTCTCTGCCCTTTAGAAATTTACGGTCTAATCCCTACTTTGTTGAAGAAGTGAGGCATAAGAAAATTAACTGCGATGGGTGATGTCGTTTGATCAGTGTTGGCCAGGTGGGGAAATGAGCAGTCAGTAGTGGCTCATACAAATCCCTCCTTACTGTTCACTCATCAAAACCCCCTCATCCTTTCTAAATGTGACGGACATTGAATCAACTGGGGGGGGGGGTTTCCTCCTATTAGTTTTTAAAGACAATAAAGTTTTTGGTGCTAAATAAGACCTAAATATGGTGCAACTGTGAGGTTATTTCCTCCCCATGTTTATTGCTATTATTAGTTATTATTTTAAATTACATTTTTGGGGAAAAGGAAAATAAAAGGACTCAGAAATACTCCTCCTAATCAGGTGAGGTAAAAAAGGTGAAAATAACTCTTGAAGGCATGAAACATTAATTAACAGTCCATTCAACAAGTGGTAACTACTATTTAGTTCTGTTAAAATCAACTAGGAAACTACGAGTGTAATTAACTGCTGCATAGTGGGGAAAATGTGGGCTAGAGTTGATGCTCTAATAGAGTAAAAATACTCTTATTATTTTTGTAGCTAAATGATCTTGGACAAAGCTAATTCTTCTTAGCCTCAGTTTCCTTATCTATCAAATAGAGACAACAATGCCTTCTTATGATGGTTAAATCAAAGATTAATGATAATGTAAATAAGGTGCCTAAAATAACGCCCAAGAGATAGCCGAGGAAAAACTAGCAGTAATTATTATAATAATTATTACTGCAGGTCACATGTACGCTTATTAGAGTAGATCAAATTTGGAGCATATTTAAGGGCTCACAAATGAATTACCAAGTTAACCATGCTTAAAATTGATAACACATGTACTATCTTGGTTACAGCTACCACACAGTCTACTTTGTATTAGTGGATACGAGTGAATATTGGCCATAATCTTTGTATTTACATAAGAAAACCTAATTATCAAGTCTAAATGGTTAGACATTTTATGCTCATTTTGAGCATATGCTCACTTTTATGTGCCAGGCATTAAATAAGCACTCTATGTAAATGATCCCACTTGGTCTTCATGAACATCCTATGAAGTAGTCACTATCATTAGCCCCATTTCACAGATGAGGGAACTAAGGCTCGGAAGGGTTTGATCCTCAAGGTCACATAGCAAATATAGAGCTGATAGCTGCATCATGTACAGAGCTGTTAACCATCACACAGCCTGGCCACCTCTATGGGGGAATCTGGACAGCACTGTAAGTGAAGTGAGAGTTGTAGAAATTTAGAGAACATTCCATCATCTGCTCCTCTCCTGTGCTGCATGGTGGGAAGTACCACTCCTGAGGCATAGTGAGAACAGTCTTTGAGATTGCAAACGACTGTCCATGCTGGGAGAAGGTGACTCAGTCTCAAGACTCAGTCTCTTGAGGGGCACCTGGGTGGCTCAGTCAGTTAAGCGTCCCACTTGAGCTCAGGTCATGATCTCATGGTTTGTGAGTTCAAGCCCGGCAACAGGCTCTGTGGTGGCAGCTCAGAGCCTGGACCTACTTCAGATTCTGTGTCTCTTGTCTCTCTGATCTCTCTCTCTGTCTCTCCCCCACTCATACTCTACACCTCTCTCTCTTTCTCTTAAAAATAAATAAACGTTAAAAAAAAAAAAAAAGACTCAGTCTCTTGGGGTGGCTGAGTCGGTTAAGCATCCGACTTCAGCTCAGGTCATGATTTCACAGTTCATGAGTTTGAACCCCATGTCGGGCTCTGTGCTGACAGTTCAGAGCCTGGAGCCAGCTTTGGATACCGTGTCTCCCTCTCTCTCTGCCCCTCTCACACTCACATGCTCTCTCTCTCTCTCAAGAAATAAATAAACAGGGGCGCCTGGGTGGCTTAGTCAGTTAAGCATCCGACTTTCGCTTAGGTCATGATCTCGCGGTTCGTGGGTTCGAGCCCCACATCGGGCTCTGTGCTGACTGCCAGCTCAGAGCCTGGAGCCTGTTTCAGTCTGTGACTCCCTCTCTCTCTGACCCTCCCCTGTTCACACTGTCTCTCTCTCTCTCGCCTAGAAATAAATAAAGCATTAAAAAAAAAAAAGAAATAAACAGTAAAAAAATTTTTTTAATTAAAAAAAGGACTCCGTCTCTTCATGGATAACATAGAAAAGAGAACACTTTATAATTTAAGGATCATAAATGCTATGCCTGCAATTGCAGTGGATATTGTTTTTTTCCATCTCATATGACCTCAAACTGTGCCAGAATAACTTACTCTGAAACTTGAGCTGAAATGAATATTACATATAAATGTAGCCCTTTATCACATCTTAGAAATAATCACATTCTGTTCATTTAACAAATACTCATTTTGTACCTACCACGTGCCAGGTACTCTTTGAGGATCTGGAGATACTTCAGTAAATAGAAGAGACAAAAATTACAGTACCTTGGCAGAGCCAAAGATTAAAGTGGACAGGCAGACCATAAACAAATACCTTAGTAGAAACATCCTATGTCAGTTTTCGAGAGAAGCCACGGAGAACATAGGACTTAACATCATTGCTTCTTTTTCCCACAAACATGACATATAGTAATTAGCAAAATACAAATAATAAGTCCTCAAAGTGGCATGTTCCCCCTTAAAAACTGAACTGGAAATGCCCACCGGCCCCTTAAAAAATGATGGTTGACTCACAGCTGTTTCTTATGAGAACCTTGCTGGTTCTGTTATTCCAACAACGTGTATCTGCTCTAAGTTACCCAGGACCTAACAGGCTCCATAAAAGATAACCTACACTCATCCCCAGGAAAGGGGCGACAGAGGGTAACCATATAAAGCTTTACAGCAAAATGGACCACGTGCGTAAAGACAGAGACAGAGGCAATATATCTTAGCTCTGGATCCGACAGACCTGGGTTCAAAACCCACCTCCACCACGTTCTAGCTTTTTGTCTTGGACAAGTTAACTTCTTCAAGCCTCAGTATCATCATCATCCGTGGGATCATCAACAATGTCCTCTTCAAAAACTGCTCTAAGGATTATGTGAGACAGGGTAGGTGAAAGACATAACACAATACCCAGCATGTATGTAGTGGTCAATATACACGTATCAGATAAATAAATGAACCCATTCACTTAGTGACTTGGGCTACTTTAGCTTCCATAACAAGAGCCCACTTTTCAAAAATCTTTCCAAAATTGTTGACATAAATAGTTTGCAAACACTTAAGAGTTATAAAGTTCATTTTCTGCTTCTTTTCCTTTCTGCATCGAACCTATTTATTCTCTACTACCCAGGAAATTCCAAACTTGGTAACCATGCTGAGCTGCATATGTTTCTCTGATTACACTATTATGGTTTTACAAAGACAAGCATTTAATTTCTGAAAAACTGCTGTCCAGCTAAAAATATTTTCTGTCCAAAACAGATCCAAGATTAATATTACTTTTTAAAAAAAAAAAAAAAAAAAGCATAATTGTTTTAGCCAAACTTTGTGTACAGATATTAATGGGGAATTCCTAAAGTGATATAAATATAAAGATTCAAAATCAACCAAAGAGCTTATGGCAGGACTAAACATCAAGATGCGAGAGAAAGCTGTAACTATCTGTCTGTAAACATTACAAACATTAATGTACAGGCATTAAAGCCCAGAACGTTATCATAAATTTCAAAAAACCCACATTTTCCTTGGTTTTTATTACACCAAGGGTGAAGTAGTAGCTTCTTTTCCACTTTAAACAAAACTATAGCTGGCAACAACTTTTTATGTCTAGAGCTTCACTGTTTTACTCTTTTTATTTTTGTTTTTTCCTGAAAGTAAAAAATTGCCAGTGGACAGCATTAGTCAAGACATACTATCGTAATTCAAGGACTAAATTCTGCTTGGCCTGAGTAGAGTTTGGGTTACAGCACACACCCGCATCTGCGCATTTCCCCATCCTCCTGTGGGGGATGGGGGAACAATTTGTAATATTTGCTTTGCAAAGAGAACCTAAGAAATTATTCTTTGAAAAGCCCAGTAGATAGGGTGTCTGGGTGGCTCAGTCAGTTAAGTGACTCTTGATTTCAGCTCAGGTCATGATCCAGGTCAAAATCTCTCCATGAAAAGGCAATTCTAGATAACCAGATCTATCACAGAAAATTCTTTCTTTTCAGGGTCAAATGGCACTTGCTCCATCACACCTGAGTTTAGCCCGTCTGTAATATGCACTCAGTCTTTTCTCTCCTTTATTATTATAATTGATTGAGGAATTGATACTTGACAAGTCTGTGTCTGAATTACTGTATATATATGTATGGACTTTTCATATATGGTATACAAAGATATTCAAATTGAATCAAAATAAATAATTTATGTGGTAATGGATTAAGGTGAAAAGCAAAGCACGCCTCTCATCACTGAGAACGTGGCTCAATCTAGATTTCTTTGGAAAATATCTTTTAAAAACAAGATTTCTGAGAAGTAATGAGGCCTTTTATTTATTTATTTATTTTAAATTTCTGAGAGAGAGACAACGTGAGCGGGGGAAGGCCAGAGAGAGGGAGACACAGAATCTGAAACAGGCTCCAGGCCCTGAGCTAGCTGTCAGCACAGAGCCTGGCGCGGGGCTCAAACCCACGAACTGCGAGATCATGACTTGAGCCGAGGCTGGACGCCCCTGTAATGAGGCCATTCTAAAGGCAATCATTGCTCATGTAATCATCAGCAATGAGACAGATTCACCTGCTCTGTTACAATAAAAGCCCTGATTGGTTTGTGAAGAAGTAGGAAGTAGCAAAGAGCAGTTACATACCAGGCCAAACTCTTTCCCAGGGTGGGACACATCGTTTACAATTCAGAGTGGTGGCCTTTTTTATAATCATTTCAAACTATTTGATAGCCAGAAATATATATATATATAGAATATATATATTTACATATACTATATATATTTGTATATATAATATATATAGAATATATATATTTACATATACTATATATATTTGTATATATAATATATATAGAATATATATATTTACATATACTATATATATTTGTATATATATTTTATATATATATATATATATATCTTTAATTTTCTTAGCCAGTGTTGCCTTGTAATTGCATTTCTGTGCAGTTTACCCACATCTGTTGTACCAGCACAGAAAGTACAGGAAAGAAACTATGCTTGTCAAGTGACTGCTTTATTTCTCAGCACACATTGTACTTTGCAGATGTTCACTTGTAGCTCATTTGTTGCTTTATAAGATAACAGAAAACTATCCTGATGGAACTGATAAAAAGGAGTTGAAATTTGTGACCAGCAGCTGGATGAAGGGAGCATGAATCCCCCAAATCCTATGGATATAGTGTGCTTTCCTTGATGTCCCTGCCAAAGGAAGGCTGGAAAGCTAGGGAAATCTTTGAGAGACATGCCAGCATGAAATTGCTACAATTCACAAGTTCCAAGAACCTTGCCTAAAGATTATTGCAAATAGCTCATTTTAGACCCATGAATCTCACAGCTGAGTGTTGTATCAACACAGAGAAAACAGAAGAGACGACCAATCCGACAACTATCCTAATGTATGACTTATCACGGAAACATTCAAGTAGAATCCCTTTAATTTGGGTCTTACTTTAATAGTCTAACAGACTTGTGTATCTATGTTGAGATTCATATTTGATAGTAACCACTGCGAAGTTTTGCAATTACAGCCTCAAAAAACTAAATGAGCACAAACAACAGAATCGTGAAGCAAGAAAGTTGGTTGTGGATGAAAACTTGGTCCAGGACATGAATTGTGCCTTTCATCTGAAATGCCCTATTACTTTTTCATCTCCCTTCAATTATTTTGAATCCAGTAATATTCATTCTTCAAACCCTGCTCAAGAACCTCCTCTACCCAGAAAGGGCACATTCTGTGCATTACTTACTTTCTATATTTGCTCATTTATTCCATAAAACAATGCAATAGGTAAAACATAGTATTCCATCTTATAGAAAATTATGCTCAGAGAGGTTAAGAAACCTTCAAGTTGACCAGATTTTTTAAAACATCATGAGGTTTTATTTATGCATAATTTAATGTTAAGCTTTAATAGCCTAACTAAGTTCTAAGAAACCCTCCTTGCTATAAAATACATTAAATGCTCTGAGCTTCTTCAGGCTGAGAGATGGAGCTAAGACCATGGCATAGAGGTAGTCCCCTCAAATGACTATGCCCTTACATGACTCAAGAGTAGTGAACCTACTAGCACTGGAAGGTCATCGAGAAAACTTTTGTCTTGGCTGATGGTGGAGGTGGAGGTGGAGGTTTTGAGAACGTAACATGAAAGCAGTCCTGAAAAAAACCACTACTTGCTTTTTTCAACAAAAAAAAACCGTGAGGAGAGAAAGATGAAAGGAAGGGGAGAGAGAGCGACCTGATAGAAAGGAGAGAGAAAAGGTAAATCTTTGAATAAAGGAAACATAAGACATATATAAACTTGGGGCATCTGGGTGGCTCATTTGGTTAAGCATCCGATTTCAGCTCAGGTCACAATCTCACAGGAGGTGAGTTCGAGCCCCGCATCGGGCTCTGTGCCGACAGCTCAGAGCCTGGAGCCTGCTTCGGATTCTGTCTCCCTCTCTCTCTGCTCCTCCCCTGCTCATGCTCTGTCTCTCTCTCTCTCTCTATCACTCTCTCTCAAAAATAAATACTTTTTAAAAGTTTTTAAAAAATATATAAACTAATTGTGGTGTATAGATCTTATCCTGATCCTGACAATCTGAAGAAATGTTCATGAGTTAATCATGGATATTTGAACACTGATTTGATTCTATTAAGAAATTGTTAACTTGTTAGTGATGATTAGTATTTTGATTATTTTCAGTCTTCATCTTTTGACTTACATGTGAAAGTATTTCTGGATGAAATGATATACTATCTGGGATTTACTTCAAAATAAACCAATATGTGGTGTGTGGGCATGGAGTATAATAGTATATATAAATGAAGCAAGATTGATCATGAGTTAATAATTATTAAAGATGGGTGATGGGAACATGAGTGTCCATTATACTACTTGATCTACTTTTCTATGTGCTTGAAACTTTCCACAGTAAATAGGTTAAGAAAAAGGAAGTAGCTCATGACAGCACTGACACCTGGCAAGAGAAGCCATTTGGGAAGGTTACACCCTCAAATAGGCCACAGCAAATTATTACATACAAAGAAAGCCTCTTGGAAAACGAACTCACAAACCAACTATAGCAATCCCATAAATAATCAATTCATTAGTGAAGGCCAGCACTGGCCTGCATTAAGTGTATGTGCGCACACACAGATACATACTCTCTCTCTAAGATTTACACCCTGTGAATTTCAAATAACAGAACTGACGATAGGACGTATAGAAAAAGTACACTGGGGGCGCCTGGGTGCTGCGGTCGGTTGAGCAACTGACTGACTTCCTCTCAGGACATGGTCTCAGGGTTTGTGAGTTCGAGCCCCACATCGGGTTTGCTGCTCTCAGCGGAGCCCCTTCGGGTCCTCTGTGCCTCCCTTTCTCTGCCTCTCCCCCATTCATGCTCCCTCTCTCTCTCAAAATAAATTAAAAAAAAAAAGTACACTCAAAATAATTGAAACCATGAAAGAAGAAACTGAAAACGTGAATAAAGAATAGGGCACTTTAAAAAACACCAGGGATATATTAAAAAATAAAACATCAATTAAAACAAAATAGAAGTTCTAGAATGAAAAAAATCATTGAAATTAAAAACTCTACGTAAATAGATTAAACTCAACTGAAAAGAGGAATAGTGAGCTAGAAGATAGATCTGAAGGCATAATCCAAAATACAGAACAGAGATAGACATGAAACACAGCAGAGAGGGTAAGAAGCAGGCAAGACAAAATAGGAGGGACAAACATACCTCTAATAGTTTCAGATGGAGAGACTAAAGAGAGAGAGAGAGACAGCATTTGAAAAAAAAAAAGAAAACCATAACATTTTTCAAATATTTAAAATATTCGGAAATGTTTTTCAGAACAGATGAAGATGCAAAATTCTCAGATCCAGGAAACATAACAAGTCCCCAGTAGGAAAAACAGAAAAGAAAAATCCACATTTGGACACACTATCGCTAAACTGTAGAACATCCGACAAATGGAAAGAGATTCTTTGCTCACATAGTAAAAGTGCAAATCAAATGAAAATAACAAAAGGATTTTTCTTGGAACTTCAAAAGCCAATTCTAACACATACACGGAGGAGAATGTGGCCACGTCTCACCAAGACAATTTTGAAGAATGAGGTGGGAGTGGGGACGGATAGAGGTGGGCATCTGGTACCATCTTTATCACAACATACACTGCAGTGCTGTTAATTTAAACACTGTGGTATCAGCACAGTGAATGACAAATGAAATGAAGACACTAAAAAGAGTCACGGATACAAATCTCAATCTAATATGGGAACTTGATAGATGATAAACGGCCACAGCATTTCAGTTTGGAAAGGATCAATTATGCACTAACTAGTACTGAAACGATGAATCATTTATATGAAAAAAAAATTGGACACTACCTCACATCACACGCAAAAAAGTTAGGACACATAGATTAAAGATACAAGCATGAAAGCTACCCTTAAACATTTTTTGGAACACAGTCTAGAAAAATATCTTTATGACCTGGAGTAGAGAGAGACTGAAAATATATCAAAGCACCTACCATAAAAAATATTGATAAATATAAATACGTTAAAATTAAACCTGATTCACAACAAAGCCGTCATAAAGAAGTATTAAAGACATGGTACCAAAAAGAGAAGACATTTCCAGGAGCTAAAAACACAAAGGTTGAATAACAAAGATAAGAAATCCTATAAATCAACGAATAAGAGACAACTCATAGAAAATATTGGTTCAGTAAATAAATGCTAGCAAACAAATAAAATGGCCAATAAACATTAAAATACACTCAACTTCTATAGTAATCAGAAAAACATAAATTAAAACAAGATTTTGCATGGGGTGCCTGGGTGGCTCAGTCAGTTGAGCAATCGACTCTATCTCAACTCAGGTCTTGATCTCATGGTCATGAGTTCAAGCCCCACGGTTGGCTCCACATCGGACATGAAGCCTACTTAAAACAAAACAAAACAAAACAAAAAGCAAGATATTGTACACATATAAGATAGGTAAAAATTTAAATTGTCTGACAGTAACTTGACAGTTGACAAGTTGTAGATTGGTGGAAATTTGAATTTACTGCTGGTGGGAGTATAAATTTGTACAACTATGGCTTTGTGGTCCTGATTTGGCAATAGCTAGTAAGTTGAAGATGCCTATATCTTATGATCCAGTAATTCAATTCCTAGGGATGTGCCCTAAAGAATCTTTGAAATACATGCATGGGGAGCCATGGAAAAGAATTCCATTGCAACACTTTATAATTGCAAAACAAATAATAATAATTCAGTTTTGAAAGTAACCTAACTTCTCATCAACAGAATAAGTAAATTGTTGTATAGTCCTATAATGAAATATAACATAGCAAAAGTGAATGAATGGTATCCATGTACTATTATAAAACTATCTCAAAAACAATGTCGAGCAAGAATGATTTTATGTTACCAATTACGTAAAATTTAAAACATAAAACACAATTATTGATTATGGTTATACACATATATGAAAGCATGAAAACACCTATATTCAGGAGGGTTAGGTAACTCGGGAGAAGGAAGGTGGGGTAGAAGAATATGACTGAGAAAAGAAATAGGCAAGGTCAATGTATTGTAATGTTTCCTTTCTTTAAAAAACTAAGACAATTTATGACAAAATATTAAAATGACATGGATGGAACTTGAGGGTGTTATGCTGAGTGAAATAAGTCAGGCAGAGAAGGACAGATACCATATGTTTGCATGTATAGGTGGATTAGGAGGAACTTAAGGGGGGACCGTGGGGGAGAAGAAGGGGGGAAATGGTGGCGGAGAGGAAGACAGGCAAACCATGAGAGACTCTTGAATGCTGAGAACAAACTGAGGACAGATGGCGTAGGGAGAGGGGAAGGGGGGAGATGGGCATGGAGGAGGGCACTTGTGGGGATGAGCACTGGGTGTTATGTGGAAACCACCTTGACAATACACCATTAAAAAATAAATAAATAGGGGCGCCTGGGTGGCTTAGTCGGTTAAGCGTCCGACTTTCGCTTAGGTCATGATCTCGCGGTTCGTGGGTTCGGGCCCCGCGTCGGGCTCTGTGCTGACTGCCGGCTCAGAGCCTGGAGCCTGTTTCAGTCTGTGACTCCCTCTCTCTCTGACCCTCCCCTGCTCATGCTGTCTCTCTCTCTCTCCTAGAAATTAAAATAAATAAATAAATAAATAAATAAACAAACAAACAAACAAACAAACAAATAAATAAATAAAATGACAAACCTAGATATAAGCAGGTGATTGCCTTATTATTCTCTATATGCTATTACATACTTGAAAGTTTTCATAATTAAAAAAAAAAATCATAGAATTACATAGAGCCTCTTGTACTTATTCAAACCTACCCAAACATGAAAATAAGGGGCAAAATCAAAAATTTTTGGAAATGGTTACAAATTGATAGAGCTAGGATTCCACCCACATTTGTTTCACCGCAAAGCTGATGCCCCTTCTGCAATCTCAGACCCCCTCTCTGGGCAGGGTTCGTCACAGCCTGCACTGTGCTGCCTTCTGCCGGGCACCCCCCTTCCACTAGGGTTTTTAACTGTATTGTAGCTGGTTGTCCCTGTGTCGTCTCCCAGACACGGAGCTCCGGCCGGCACTGTCCCTGGCATAGGGAAAGGCCCAGACAGACTGGCTAAGGGGTGAAGGCTTTGTTTTATTAGTAAGTATTCTTTCTTCTATGGGCTTCTGTTTCTGCTCTTACCAACCACCTAACTCACTCTCTTGGTGGTTTATCAGAAACTAATTGCCAATGAATTCAATAAATACCTATGTTTGCAAAACTAACCATTTTTAAAGAATGTAGGAGAAACAGAGTTTGCATTCTAGCATCTCCCACCAATCAACAGAAGGGATCAAATTGCTACACATGTGTGGGAAAAATTACAACCTATATACTTCATTTGTTTCACTCTGGGATTTTTCAAGTCCTCAGAAAGGAAGGGAGTCTTGGAAAAGTGGATTTTGCCTATCCTGTGGTATAGTTATAGGCTGGGTTTTATTACTCAGATGTACTTAAGTAGGTTCTCAAATTAGGCCCCACTTTAGAAATGATTGCAGAGATAATTCTACGTTGATACCCGTGGGTTTTTATATCTGAAATAGTACAATAAATAAAAAGTTACGAAATGATACAGTGTATAGAAATTATACAGTAAATCAATATAAATTCAATTATATAACATTGTAACAAGAGTGTAAATGAGAGAACCGTCCTGTTCAGCCTTCAAAAAATATTATCAGGTGGGTTTTCTAATTGAGAGCATGTTTAAAAAACAGGCTGTAAAGTAACATTAAGCGATGTACAGTAATATTTTTTCTCCTTTGGAAAGTGTTTTGTCCTTTTCAAAATGAAGAGGTCAGTGTCCCCAAGCAGCCTGCAGCCTCTCTAGCATTTCTCGTGTTCCCTTCCTTCCATGGCAACATGGGTTAGCTAGACACTGAGCTTTTTGTGATGTGTGTGAGGACAGGCAGAAGGGGAGCGAGGCCTCAGGGAGGTCTCGGGGTGGAAAAATTTGTGACGCACTAGACGGTGACTGAATGAGAATTACTTATTGAGGGTTCTATAACACAATAGCTACGGTCACCCAGTGTTCGTCTAAAAAAAATTCTATTTGGTCTCAGAGCCCTTCACTCAGATCAGAACGCTTTAATAGGTGTCCCAAACTACTTGTTCATGAAAAGACTATGAAGCGAAGCCAACCTGCGTGGGTTTGATCCTTCTGTTTCAGAGGCTGACTAGCTAGCTGACTGCAGGAGAGAAATGCATAAACTTAGTGAACGTGTAACATGTAAAGTAAAATGGCTCGATTCTGCCTGTCACCTCTACGCAGTCCTGGAGAGAGTGTTTTCCAACGATTATAATGTCTTTGCCTTATGGAGACCTGGCCTGCTTTTTCATTGCCTTGGACGCTCCACCCTTTCCTATGGGTAGGGAGGGTCGCCCGCAGTCGCCCCAAAAAAGCGGCAGGCTCTGCTCTCCGACAGAAAATATGAAGACTGAACTGCTATTTCCCTTATCTTGGAAAAGGCCTCCTTCCTTCATAGCTCTCCTGGCACAGCTAAATGGGAGATAAGACTCAGCCTGCGCCTAATGGCCTCATAGGTGTGCCGCACCTGAGACTTTAGAAGGAAGCTGGTGTTCTTCTTTCCCCCAGTAATGAAGCCAAAATTCTCTCCCTAGTCAGGGTCTAGTGAACACATTGCCATCCCCCCTCTTTTCTTGTCACCTGTCGTTATCTGCCACACAAGAGAGAGGCCTTGACAATAACCTATCTTAAAGGGGTTTTTGATGGCTCGTTACAAGGAACGCTGAATCGAACACTTTCAAAACACCAGTTGAGTGGCACGCCACTAAAACAGCATTCTTGATGTTTCTCCCAGCCTCTCCCAGCCAGGGCGGAGAACTGCTCATTTCTGCAACAATAGAAGCAGGCCCCCAAAGAACTTCAGCGGCTTCTGAGAACGCTGTTTGCGAGCAAATGCTTTGCTCTCCAGTGTCCAGTCACTTATGGGCCTTTCGCCGACCCAGGGAACACAGCACTGGGACACACTCATGGCTGTTAGGCAGGGGACGCGGCTCTAGCAAGGTTAGAACGGTGTCAACTTCAAATAGGCTCCAAGGTCAAAGCATAGACCTTGCAGGGGCCCCTAAACAAGGGCCATGGCTTGTGTGTGCTCCTAATTCTGGGCCCGGGACTGGATCAACTGTTGAAAGGAGGCGTACCGGACTGGCCGAGTTAAGTCTACTCTCGTGTTTCCTTCTGGGATGGTTTGGGTTATGCAGCACTTGATAAAGAAAAGCAGAGCCCAGTTCGGGATTTCTAAACTGGACAAATAGGATCCTGTGAGAAAGCATGCCGAAGGTAGAGGTGATGGGGTGGGGGTGGGGAAATCTAATAAAGAGACACAGGCTCCTAGCCTGTTACATCAGGAGGCCCTAAGTGGGAACACCTCCCGGGTTTTGCTCTGACCTATTCCATAGAACAGACGCTGGTAATCTGGTAATTTTCAGAACCATCATAAAAAATAAAAACAACAGGGGCGCCTGGGTGGCTTAGTGGGTTGAGCGTCCAACTTGGGCTCAGGTCATAATCTGTGCTGCGACGGGCTCTGTGCTGACAGCTCAGAGCCTGGAGCCTGCTTCGGATTCTATGTCTCCCCCTCTCTCTGTCTGCCGCTCTCAAAAATAAACAAACATCTTTAAAAATTTAAGAAAAAGAAAAAAAAATTAAAACAGCTGCACAGTAGAAAGACCTGAGAGGTGACTTCCTTGAGTTCTAGAAACACCTAGCATGAGCACACTGCCCATCAGAGGACAGTGACCACCACTCAGCCAACCATCCTCATTTCTTTGCCTTTGAGGCCAAGGTGTCATTTCACTGGATCGTGCCACCAAGTCACTCCCAGAACAGAAAAGAAAGGCAGAAATTTACTAAATGGTGGTTCCTACGCTTTAAAGAGCTGGTAGGAAATGAAATGCCTAAGCTACCCTGAGAACTGTCGGCACTGGCTGAATCTACTGCACTTGACTTTTCCAGAAATTTGACAAAAGCAGCAATCTGTAAATGCAGTAAAAACCACCTCCTCCATATGTCTCACTCTCGGTGTGCCTCACAGAGCCACGCCGCCCTGGTGCACCACCACCTAGCAGCCTACTGGCTCAGAATTCGCGTCAGAAACATTCAGACTTCTGTCTTTTCCAGTGGAAGCCATAGGGCCGTCATGAATACACTGGGAAATGAGATTTTAGAAAAAGCACTGAGGTGCTTGCATGAACTTCAATTCCTCCCTGCAAGTGCTATTGGCTGAATTATGTCCTCCCCAAATTCCTAGGTTTAAGCCCTAAGGGGACTGAATTTGGAGATAAGACTTTTAGGAAGTAATTAGGGTTAAGTGAAGTCATAGGGGTAAAGTCCTAATCCGATAGGACCGTTGGTCTTATAAGAGGAAGGGAGAGAGATCTTGCTGCCCCTCCAGGGCCAGGCACAGAGGGAAGTTTCTGGAAGCACACAGTGGGAAAGCTACAGCTGCTGGAGCAGACTAAGACAGAAAGAAGGACGTATTTTGGTTATTGCCGTACATGTAGGTGTACACATATGAATTTTAAAATTAACCAGGGTGATCCAGTGAGCTGTGTCGCTCAGGCATCTGTTACTCCTGCCAAGTTTTATCTAAATACACTGAGATGTGAGGTGGCATCCAAAAAATGTGAAAGAGGATGTGCCTCTGAAATGGTTTTTTTTTTTTAATATGGCTGATGTTATAAACACTGTTACCAACATCCACTTTTTAAAACAGAAAAAAGCTCACCTTGAGCTCATGAACTTGTGGTAATAAACCCAGACTTGAATACTCGCAGCGAGAAATGCCTAGAGTTAAAATATGACATCATGAGGTCCCATCCAGCTCTAGATTCTGATGGGCCCCTTTGATCAGCATGTCTCTAGTTTGCCAGGATCTAGGCCCTAAAAATGAACTGTAGTTTGCAGCCAAATGATATCTAATTAAAGTTTAATGACTAGATTCCATTCCTTTCCTCCAGCAACACAGATATATGCATTCGGAGCTCTTCACAGAGCCTTTAATGTTGATGCTAACCCTTCAGGGTGAAACACCGGCAGGTGGACCCAGTTAAAGAATACCCCCTTAGTAGAAATGTCACAGACAAGGTTAAAGGCAAGAGAAAAACTAGAAAACATCCACTTGCTCAGAACACGTTCAGAGTGGATTATCATATTGGCAAACTACGAAACTCTTGGACTAAATTGGGGAAACCTATGCCATCGCTTTCTGTGTGTAAGGAAGACTCAGCATTCAGCCACGTCAGTCCTAATTTGTCCTCATTTATTCTACTTAAAGAAACATGAAAAAAGCCAAATGACCTTTTTTCCTATTTTTTAAAAATTCTGTAGTTATTTTACAACACAGAATTAAACATCTCAGTAACGCTAAGGTAGTGTATCCTAGATATTTCTGGAACCCAGGGGCCCAAAATGGAGGAATAACACATTCTTTACTTTGACCTCATCATTCTCCAAAGTGTTATCAATAAACTTAAATTTGTAGTGTAAAACTATATGTCATTCCTCAAACCATAGTTTAGGAAATGGATTGTCACAAGTTCAAATGGAAGCTATGATCATGGGAAGTGTGGAATAGACAGGGTTCTATCAATCAACACTTATTGGGTGCCCATCACGTGTGTAGAGAGAGGCTACGCAGGAGTCCCGTGGACATGCGCTATACTTAAAGAGAATAAGCTGCTTTATTTTTATGTGATTACCCCCACCCCAATCCTATGCACCAGTATTTCTCCCATAAAAAATAAAACCAAGTGATGATTGACACTCAAAAGTTTCCAGAGGTTAAATTTCTGAGTTGAATATATCCACACTACAGGACTGAAAAATACCAGGACCCACCACTTCCCCTCTCTATTTTGAAAAGAGAAAAAGGATCCAGGGATAACTTCCTCATTAAATAAGTACCTCCTTGGCCTTTGCATGTGTGGCTTAGTATGAGGCTAGCAGCAGACCTGAAAATACATTTCTCCTAATGATTCTGTCCATCTTAACCTTCCTTATTCTAAGATCTTTTCAGGAAACAGGTCACTAAAATTCTCAAATATTCCACTATTTTCACACACTTATTTAAATTAATTTCTTTTGCCAAATTAATTCAGTTCTATTCCATTTTTATACTTTCTAGGAGAATGTCCCATACCTATAAGATAATTTTCCTACCAGTATTTAGTATATATACTCAGCGGAAACAGAGTTAAGCCATGTAATTATCATTCCTCAGTTTCTAACAATCTTGTGACAGTTGCTATAATAAAAATTATTTCCCAGTAGTACCAGAGGTACACCATTAGATTCTGGAAGCATATCAAAGTCTCAATATGAAAAACGATGTACTACTATGTAAAGTTTTCCTAAAAACATAATTTCAGATTAAATTTCTCAAATGTCAATATACTTAATGGAAAACTGACACCACTTATAGCTCGCTTCCTTTCAGGGTCGGTCCAAAACCCAAATGCCAAACTTTCCTCACCTACGGTTTCTCCTATAACCATGATCAAATCATTTAGCCAAATCACCACGTCTCACTTAGTCTTTCTACTTATACATTAAGGATAATATTATCTGTTCCTTACTTGCTATATTTCATGTATCTACTTGTACATTTCAGGATCTATTCTGTTTTAAAGTAAATAACCACCCAATTTTCCCTTCCATTGAGCAAGGGTTAATAATAGATTTTGAAAATCTGAATACACCTGCATTTTGAAGTCCTTAGAGTAAGTTAACATATGAAAACTGTTATTGAAATTCTTGACAGGGCTTTAAATCATTACAGATTCATACACTGAGTTTTATGAATGACATTAAGGAAAGGAAATATTCTTCCTTTTAAGCCCTTTCCTTAAACTTTCCGATGTGATTAATTTGGTATATATCTCAGGGTTTTTATTCTAGCTCAGTGTGATATGGGAGAAATGGAGAAAGTGTGAGGAAAGCTAAAAACCACAATAATGCAAATTCCCACTTTCCTTGGGAATATTCCCTACAAGGGCCAAGAGACTAACAAATACTCGGCAGCCCCATTGGGGAGGAGAGGCAAGAGTTTGCTCTTAAATGGACTTCAGGGTAGAGATGCCAAAGCAAATAAATCACTGTAAGTGAAATACTTTGAAAGGTAAATGGGCTTTAAAAATATTTGTATAGGTTCAATTTTCTAATCGGAAGTATTCATTACTGTCAGATGTGATAAGGGCACACATGTCCATCAGGATCTCTGGAGATCTCCTCCTAGTATATGATTCATTATTTTTAGACCAATGCCTAGCACAGCAGACACCTCCAACAAATGTTACCGATTGAAGAAAAATAAGCCGAAGTTCAAACACGTTACACCTCACTTACGCCAAATTATGTTCATTTGGCGTAAGAAGTAAAGGCCTCAAAGTTCTTATAAATAATTTTTTTTATCAATAAGGATGCTGGAATGATGCACACACCTGAATGCCTATTTGACCCAACTACTCAAGCCATTAGTCAAATAAAATGCAGAGGAACATTTTATTTCCTAGGATTTCCTGCCCCTAGCCAAGTTCATCCTCAGAGACCCTGTTTCACTTTGTATTGTCATTGTGCTGTGACTTACAACGCTCAAACCATTTATAAAGAATCTTGAGAGAAGAACGTCACTATTACAGGTTACATAGTCTCTATGTGGCTCCATTCCATTTTTTTTCCCCTTTACTGGAATCTTTTGTAACTGAAGTAAAAAGACTTCAGTCATCTCTCTGATGGAAGATGTGGGAAGTCACCTTTATGGATAGGTAAGAAATGACCTATTTGTTTTCCTAAAATTCCACTGGACATAAACCTCTGATCACAGATCAACAGACTTCAGTGTATAACTAGAAGTTTACTGAATATTCATCAAGTAACCCAGACATTGGTCAATGAGAAGTCACCTGAGTGGATTCCACTTACCTACCCAGATTCTACAATGAGAAAGGCAATCCCCAAATCCTAAAGTAATGGGATAGTAACCTTTGTAAAATGAAGTAATTACTATATTGTAAGAGGAGAGGCAACCAGTATAAAGACAAATAGAAGAGCAAAGCATTAAAGCTGTTGATGGGGTGGGTGTACAGTCTTGAGGGCCTGGCTCAAATGCAGCCTAAGTTACAGAAGTGGGTTTGACTTTGTCTCAGTCCCAGGGACTGACCTGTGTTGCTTTGGTCTAGCAGATATCCTAAAGTGTGCAAACATTTCCTGCAGGATACCAAAGGATACCCCAGACTACAATCACTCCATTTCCCTAGGGAAAACGACCCTGAGGAGGTCTTTTTCCTCCAAGTTAATTGTTAGAAGCCTCCAGAGAGATCTAGAAAGTGCTGAACTAATCTAATATCACAAGATTGCTAATAGTAACTTGGCTGTGAACAGAGAAAGTTTGAGACAGTCAAATGGACATCTCCTTCAAGGTTTAACTGGTCTAGGAAATGCAGCAAGTCTGAAATAAATGTTCCACAAGACTAGAGAGAAAATAGAGCCGCTTCTAATTTGAAAAGTGATTCCCACTACCAGCGATTGCTTCTCTAATTGCTAATAAAAAGAGCTAATTCACCACTGAATGCTTACCACTAGCCAGCACTGCTCTAAGTATTAGGATTTGTATTAATTTATTTAGTCCTCACGGCAACCATAAGAGGTGGGAATTATTGTTACACTCTGATTTCATCAATGAAGAAACGGAAGCCTAGAGAGGTTAAGTAACTTGTCCAAGTTACTCAGCAAATAATGGCCAAGCTGAGGCTCAGTACCAAGTGCAGTGTTTACACTTCTGCCTCCCTGTCTTTTCCCTTCCCTGAAAGCCTGGACGCATGCCCGAGACCAGCCACACACAGGGAGATGAGGATCACAAGCACGGTGGCTGTGGGAGCCTGGGACTCTGGCCCAGCTGGGATGAGAGCTGTTCCTCGCCCGGCTCTTGGGGACCCTCCTCACTTGTCTCAGGCCATCTCCACTAACTGCTTTTCTCTCTACAGATTCTCTGTTGAAAGAAAGCTCAAGATTAAAGATATGATCAGGGCTACCCACTACGAGCTAACTTCAAATGGATCCTAGATGATAAACTGGAAAACTAGAAAGAACAGAGACCTGGCCATATTCGATCTTCTTTGTTTCACATCCAGGGAGGTTCCAAGGCAATTAGGGGCATGGGATGCTCCTAATAGGAGCCCATGAAATTTCAGAATTGCACGACTGTTCGTGCCCTAAACACTGAGACACATTTTTCGCACCTGATTTGCTCTCTTAGTACTGGGCTTTTTGCAGTTGAAATCAAGAAAGGATAGAAAGCACTTGGAAGTGATATTCAAAACCACCGAATGAAGGAGCCCCATTCCTTCTTTCTTTTTAACTCGCCCAGTCTTAAAAGACAAACTTTTTCCCCTCTGAGTCGCTTGACAGTCATTTAGGTGACTAAAATACCCGGTATATCTTAGTGAACAGCTATTTTTAAAACTACTTGATTTAGAAAACTCCAATCATGATAATTTCATGGGAATTCGTAGTACACAAATTAAAAGTTTTAAATTACTCTGCAAGAATTTGAGAGTTCAAATAATCTTAATTAGAAAATACCTGCCTCGATGCATATTTATCAGGCGTCTTTAACATCTGTCCCCCAGACAAAATTATTTTGAGGGTAGTTTTAGGAGTTCTAGTTCCTGTGGGCACTCAGGGCAGTCATGGTGCAGTATGAACCTAGGAGCCAGGGAACCCATTCTAGTGCCGCCTGGCTACGCCACTTTTCATCTCTGGGCCTAGAGAATGTCACTTAGCTTCTCTTAGCCTGCTTCCTCCTGTCCAAAGACGGGTAACAGTTTCCACCTCAAAGTGTTGTTTCGTGGATCTAAGACAATACTGCACGTGAAAGAGACGTGAGTAAGCCTCACGGCACTCTAACAATACTAAAATCACAAACCGAATGGGGAGGCGGTTCGGCTCGCTGAGGAAAATGGAAGTGTGCTCTGGTGCAAACAGGAATCAACTTGGCTGATTTGCCAACTTCGCCAACTCATGACCCTGGGTGAGTCTGTCCCCGCTTTTCTCATCTGAGAAATGCAATGATATTAAGTATCTCAGAAGGACGATGTGGGGATTAGAAATAATACAAGGAAGGCCCCTCGCGGGGCAGGCAACACTAGGTGCTCAGTAAATGGCACCCATTTCACATCAAAGAATCCATTTAATTAAGCCAAGTGCGCTGCGTGTTCCAACACTCAGTCACAACAGCTGACCAGTGTTCTGCTTAGAACAGTACATCCATTAGCAGAGTCCCAAATACACTTCTGCCCCGGCCAGCCCCTGGCTTCATCCTATTTAGACTCCGGTAGAGGAAGGCTGTGCTTGCTGTATTCACATACCCTGCCTTAAAACATTAGTTTATAAAACTTACTAATGAAACCTCAAATGTAAAAAATAAAATAAAATCAGTACGACCCAGTGTAGCAGCCCCCAAAGCAGGCTTTCTCCAAACCTGCTCTTACAAGATGAACGTACTTCACTTTGCTACTTATCTAGACGCACGGGTGGGGTCCGGGGACCAGGACCAGGACAAAGCCAAAGTGAATCTGCTGTCGTTATCGAGATTGTCCGACTTCACCAAAATAAGCAGCCTCTGACTCGCCTCCCCAGCTCCAGAGCGTTAAAGGCAGGCCCGCTGGAGCAAGCTGCTGCAGAGGGACAGGGGTCTCGCGGCGCCCGGCCTTCCCCGGGCACACCAAGTGTGGCTCGCACACCAAGTGTGGCGCACACACCAGTCATCGAGCAGAACGCGAGTTAGAGGAGTGGAAGGGCGCATGCAGTTGGGTTAGTCTGGCCTCGACCATGCTGCTGTGCATTCCTGTCTGGTAAACGCGCTTAGGCAAAACAGACTTGATGCTTACAATGATCCCAGCCCAAAATGGAGTGTCTCTGACTAGCAGGGAGGGGCTGATGCTCGCCATGAGAAAGCCCACCACGGTCACGGCGACGCCCAGGGCCAGCTGCAGCAGCGCGAGCAGCAGCGGGAACCGGCAGCCGCAGCGCGTCCGGGCCTCCTCCTCCCCGCACTCCTTGGGGGCCCTTTTGCCCGTCTTCGGCCCCATGTCGTCGGGTCCGGCGGCGTCCGCGGCCTGCCCCCCCTGCCCGTGCTGGCCGCGGGGCTGCTCGTCCTTGCGCATGGCCGCTGCGTGGGTGGGTGGGTGGGTGCGTGCGCGGCGCGCTGGGCCCCGGAGCGCGGCGCTGGGCGGGCTGAGCCTGCCCTGGTATTCGAATTACGGAGGCTGAACAAATATGGAAAACATTTGGAGCCGCCGCGCCGCCGCCGCCGCCGAGCCTCCAAAGGCCACCGGGAGCCCCGCCGCAGAGGGGGAGTCAAGGGGGGTCGCCAACTGCCAACGCGCCGGGACGCAGCGCCTGCCCGCCCAGGAGCAGGGTTTGCCAACCGCCCGCGGCAGTCAGCGCAGGTCCCTTGGCCTTGTAAACCCTGTGCACTTTAGACAGGCTGAGAGAGAGAGAGAGAGAGAGAGAGAGAGAGAGTGTGTGTGTGTGTGTGTGTGTGTGTGTGTGTGTGGGGTGTGACTGTTTTCCTCACTCAAAACCCCAGGATTTTTGTTTTGTTTTGTTTTTGTTTTCTGAGAGGTGCAATGCAAGGTGAAGAATGTTTAATCATTTGAGTTTAATTAATAGGCAGTTTAATCCAAACTAGGCATTGCTGGGCTCCAAGCTGTGAAGTCATTTCCAGAAGTTAAAGTGTTCTTATTTTCCAACAAAGGAATAGACTCTTCTCTTTCTTTCTAAGTTCTGCATTCCAGCTGTCGAATAAAGGCACTTTTCCCGGTGAAGTATTCGCTTTTAAAAGCACTGCTTATGGAAATGCTGGGCAAATACACTCTCCTGAATGTATTTGTTTTTAAACGTTCTTTCAGTTGTTTACATGGATTTCCCAACCAGGCTTCACTAACCTCCATATCAGTGCCTATGGGGCTTGGACGTGGACAATTTCACCCAGTCCCCATTTGGGGTATTTTTAAAACACCTACAGTGTGCTACAATATAAGGATGTCCAAGATAGATTCCGTCGCAGCGCGAAGTCACAGAACAAATCAATAAAACCAATGATTCTTATTCCTGCATATCTCTCCTCAGTAGCACTTAGAGAAAATTTCAGTGAAACCACTAAGAAATGATCCCACCACTTTGGAGTATTTATATCTTCTTTGGGACGGTCATCGAAACATTCAGAAAGCTGTATTAAAAACATAAATGATGTCGTCATGCTGCTGGGATAGATAAGGCCTCCTCCTGGATTCCTCCCTATCCGCTAATCTAAAGAAAGTCTAACTCCCTGCTTTGTTTTCTTAGAATTATAAACTAATCATCATCAACTCTCCTTGTAAACTGCCAAGTGGCAACAAAGGCACCTTTGAAGTATAAAATATATTCACACTTCAGTGTTTTCTTACACCTTCCTTCTGGATCAGTGAGAAAAATATGGTCCAAGGAATAAAAGCAGTAAGCCCAGAAAGTAGAGTCCAGACCACACAGCCCAGAAGCAGCGGACACAATGCTCTCTCACAAGAAGAACTTGGGCTGAGGCAAGGTCATTGTCAACTTCGGGGCCACTACACCACTGGCATCTCTAGCGAGAACAAACAAACAAAGAAACACAAAAAGCTGGTGTTATTCCAAGGTGACTGCCTTTCCTAGGCCTGACTGAGAACAAGCCAAATGACAAAACTGTACATGGTTTTTCTATGTAAACATGGTAAGCATTTTTTAGGAAGCCAATTGATTACACAGAATTAATTATTTGTTGTCATGAAAAATATAGATACCAATTACTGAGTATCTGCCCCATACCAAGTATATGCCAGGTGCCTTACACTTGGCGGTTATTCCTTACAACCACCTTGTAATTATAGTTTCCACTTTTAAAGATGAAAAAATTAAATGTCAGTATTATTAAGTAACCAGATTATTAAGCCACTCACGTAATCAGTTAGGGATGGAGGTGAGGCAAACCAAATGTGAACTCTTGTAGTTTACCTACTTTATTAATTATTTCCTATAGGCAAACAAGTGGGCTGTGTACATCATTTGTGACTTTAAAAATTTTCTTAATATTTATTTATTTTTGAGAGAGACAGAGCACAAGCAGGGAAGCGGCACAGAGAGGGAGACACAGGATCGAAGCAGGCTCCAGCACAGAGCCTGATGCAGGGGCTCGAACTCACAAACCATGACATCATGACATGAACTGAAGTCAGATGCTTAACCTTAACCAACTGAACCACCCAGGTGTCCCTCACCTGTGATTTTAAACAATGTAATCATCATAGATAGTATTTTATCCATCATGGAATTAGCTGTTTGCCTTGAACCTAAGGCAACTTGAGTATTTTACAAAAATATCTTGATTCACCACCATGATATATACAGTAGTCACTGGAAATCATTATTTCTACTATTCATTTGTAACTCGGCACAGGCTCTATTTGCTGACCATACGGCTGTGCTGTCTTAGAAATAAAATCTTCCTCAAAACCTTAAATTAAATGTAAGTTAGAATAGTTAAAATAATAGGATATCCCTGTAGGTTTGTCTCACAAGTTTCAGAACCAGCGTGGCTTACATTTGTAAAACACTTGTACACAAATTCTTATAATAAAGGCTTACTTTTAATTGCTTAGCAGAGACAAGTTACAAATGAAACCAGCAGCAGTGAATAATAGCCCAGATGAACTATAATCCTTTTAGTGTGATTGCAACCTCTGACTTCAATTTCCAGCTTCCAGTGAAGGAAGCAGTGATACCTGAACCGTGCACCTGCTCAAATCCCCAACGGCTTGGTTGAATCTGTGCTTGTAGAGGCCTAGTCAATAACCATGAGACGATGGTGATGAGAATGGCATTTTCACTTACTGATATGGGGAAGTAGAAGCAAAGAAGCGGGTGAGAGAAGTGGTCAAAAGGTTAGTGATAAAGAATAATCAAAGGGTCGTTAAGGATGCAACAAGGGAAGTTCTTCCTTTATTTGACATGTCCTTTCCACTGAGAAAAATCACCATTTCCAGCTCATCACATCGTTTAACAGAAATGAACAAGGTTTTTTGTTTTTTGTTTTTTGTTTTAGTATTCATAAATTAGAATGTCTCTGTTTTAAATAGGTTAAGCAATAACCTCTTCAAATATTTATATTACCAGGAAGAAAGGCAAAGTAGAAACCAAAGTGTTTTCAGATACTCTCCTGGCTGCTCTTAGAACTCAAAACTAACAGAGAATATAAAGTAGAAATTGCAGGACAGTAGTTAATATATGGTTTGAGATTATTTTTGATCCTCTGGGGAAAATAACAAAATTACGTTTAGTATCTCTATCTGTGCTGTGTCCCCAATTCCAATTTTTTGGGAAGTACTTATGCCTCAGAAGTTCAGCACTGGGAAGATAACTCTTTTTATAACTAGTATCATTAGCAAAATGTCCTTAGGAAATACAGCTAAAAATATCTTTGTTTTAAGTTTATTTATTTTGAGAGAGAGAGAGAGAGAGAAAGAGCACACACAAGTGAGGGAGGGGCAGAGAGAAAGAGAGACAGAATCTCAAGTAGGTTCTGCACCATCAGCGCAGAGAGATGATAACTACCAGTGATTTCCTAATACATTGCACCTCTTTATCTGATGTTATTTATAATGATATCCAATTTTTCTATACATAATTTTGTCCATGTAATTTTGATGTTTTCACTGCATATGATCAAGAGGAAATAACTAAATGTATTTTAAATAAGAGTACAGGGAGAATGGTTGTGGTACATTCATACAATGCAAGACTACTTGACAATAAGAAGGAATAAACTATTCACTGTATCTTAGTTATACTTCAATTAAGGTCTTTTAAAAAAAAAAAAAGAGGGAATGAACTATTATATAAGCAATGACCTGAATGAATTGCACTAGCAGTGTACTAAGAAAAAGAAACTAGATACAAAATAATACGTCTTGCTTAATTGCATTTATATAAAAAAAATTTAAAGTCAACTAATCTTTGGCTATAGACTTTTAAAAAAGATTATGGAGTTGGCAACAGAATATCCTCTAGGTCTATCCATGTTGTCACAAATGGCAAGATTTCATTCTGTTTTTTTGGCTGAGTCATATACCCTTATCATGGAGTATATATACCACATCTTCTTTATCCATTCATCTATCCATGGACACTTGGGTTGCTTCCATATCTTAGCTATTGTAAATAATGCTGCAATAAACAGGGGTGCATATATCTGTTTGAATTAGTGTTTTCACTTTCTTTGGGTAAACACCCAGTAGTGGAATTACTAGATTATATGGTATTGCTATCTTTAATTTTTTGAGAAACCGTACTGTTTTCCACAGCGGCTGCACCAATTCACATTCCCACCAACAGTGCACAAGGGTGCCTTTTTCTCTACATCCTTGCCAACTTTTGTTATTTCTTGTCTTTTTTATAATAGCAATCCTAATAGGTGTTAAGGTGATAACTCGCTGTGGTTTTGATTTGCATTTCCCTGATTATTAATGATGTTGAGCATCTTTTCATGGTTCTACTTGCCATTTCTGTGTGTCTTCTATAGGAAAATGTCTATTCAGATCTTCCACCCTTTTTAAAATCAGATTGTTTTTTAGTATTTTGAGTAGTATAAGTTCTTTATACATTTTGGATATTAGACAGTTGGAGTTTTTTAAATTCAAATTATCTTATCAAACTCTCTTAATTTCTCTCCTGCTGTCTGGCTCATCTGTATTAATTATTTATTGCTGCATAACAAATCACCCCAAAACTGAGTGATTTGAAACAACAATAATTATTTATTGCTTCATAGTTTCTGTGGGTCTAATATTAAAATAGGAAACAGCAGTGGTGGTTTTTCCCCTCATATTATCTAGGGTCTCAGTTGGAAGCCTTGAAGACTGGGGCCTGGAATCATCAGAAGTTTTGACTGAGGCAGAAGGTTCCGTTTTCAAGGTGGCTCAGTCCTCCAGCAGGCGAGTTATTTCCTCCCCGTGTGGCCTCTCCACCCATTGGCCTCTCCACAGGGCTGTCTGAATATCCTGACAACATGGTGGCTCGCTTCAACCAGAACGAGAGATTCAGAGACTGAGAGAACAAGGTAAAAGCTACCCTTCTCATGACCCAGCCACGAAAGTCACGTAGTAACTCTTGAGTTACATTCTTTAGGAGAGAGTCACTAAGTCCAGCCCACACTCAAGGGGAGAAGAATTAAGAGCCTTCTATTAAAAGGAAGAGTATCAAAGTATCAAGTAGTATCAAAGACATATTTTAAAACCACCACAGTCTCCTTCTCAAGTTTCTCCATGGACTGTATTTCCTTTTCTGAACTCCTAACTGTTGGTATTCCTTTTCCTCTTTCTTCTTACACATTGCAGGGGTTCACTGAAGATTCTCAGATGTAAGGAGCTCAGACTTCTGTCCTTAGTTCTAGGTCTACAAATGTAAATACCTACTTACATCTCCATCTGGGTGTTCCAAAATTACCCCAACTCACTCCCTCCTTGACCTCCGCAGAGAATCAAGGAAGGTAAACACAAAATGTACATAGACTCTAGTGGCAAGATGGTCATTGATTGCCTTTGCCAAGAGCAGTCCCATATAGTAGTTTCAAGATTTTGGTGGGTTTAAGAGTGGGAAGGTACGAAGGGGAAAAGCATATATAACGAAATCTACAGAAAAGCTTAGCTGTGAAGGGAGGGAAAAAGAAAAAGCTGTAGCTAAAGGGAAGATATAAAGTTGAGGAAAAGTTGGCCTCATTTTTTTTGGATAATTGATCAGATAAGTTCCTCGAGGCAGGAGATTTAGTCAGATGAAAATTCCCTTCATAGGCTGAGATAGGAGGAAAGAATGTGGAACTGAAGAGAAAGCAGTTAAGTTTGCAGGGGTGGATAGAAGGCAGTTGAGAGAATTCAGGTTTTTTGGCCTCTTCCAGGATACAGATACAATGACTGGAATATCAAATATCCTTCTTCTAAATGATGTGGATTTTAGATAGCCATTCTACTTCGACGTCCTATCTCATAGCATATTTTACCACTATATCTACTTATAGACGCATTTTCATAAACCTACATTATTTTCTGAAAATTTTTCTCTAAAAGAATAAAACCACACTTTTCTGTAAATTACAAAAAAAAAAAATTATGTCTGGAATGTGCATCTATATCCTAATGGGTTACAAAGTTCTCTCACATATTATCTCTTTAAATCTCATCAAAATCCTCTGATGTCAGAATTTCTTCAGTCATTAAGTGATTTGCTCAAGGCTATATTTTTTTTCTTCTCACTCTAAGGCCAGTGTTCATTCAATATATTTCAGCTGAATGACTTGGATTTTGTTAGATTTATTGATACACAAAAATTGTACAATTTTAATGTATATCTTGATGAGTTTTATTGCCTAAAGAAATCGAGTTAGTACCCTGATGTTAACATATGTCTTAAGCATACATGTTGAGGGCTATGCTCCCAATTCCAATGTGTGGGTTTCCTCCCATACCACGAAGCAATTCTCTAACACCAGCGGGGTATTCTACATTTCAATCCAATTCTGACTCTACTTACCCAGAGAGCATTGATTCCAGAGGTTAAGGGCTCAGCCCCACTAAGACGAAGACTGGCCCAACTTCTGATGTTCCCCGTGCTTCTGACTTACTGGCTAAGAATAGAGGAACCCATGATCCTCTCCTTCGGTTTGATTAATTTGCTGGAGTGGCTGCAGAACTCAGGAAACTAGTTTATTCGCTAGATTACTGGCTTATTACAAATGATGTGAAAGGATACTAATCAACAACCAGATGAAGTGGTCACAGGGCGAGGTCCATAACAAAGGAGCTTCTGTCCTCACAGAGCCTGGGGCCTGGCTCAGTGGCATGAAACGGCATTCCAGTCCACCAGTGAGGCCTATCCCTTTGGGTTTTTATGGAGGCTTCATTACATAGCCATCGCTGATTAATTCATTGATTATTGGTGATTGAGTCAACCCTGGATGGAGTCCCTCTCACCCCTGGAGGTCAGGGCGTGGACTGGAACTTCCAAACCTCTGATCACATGGCTGCTTCTCCTGGCAGCTTGTGCCGATCCTTAGGTTTAGTCCCAATATCGTCTCATTAACATAAAAAAGACACCTTCACCACTCTCGTTACTTAAAAAATACTGAGAATTTTAGGAGCGTTGTGCCAGAAATGAGACGAAAACCAATATGTATTTCTTATAAATCACAATATCGCAGGGGCACACAGAGCTTTGTACACAAAAATCCCTGCCAATCCCAGGGTAACACGGATAGGTGCTGTCTAGAGTGTAGATCGTAAGCGCTATGAGGGGAGAAACCATGCTTTCCTTTTTTTTTTTTAAATTTTCAAGTAATCTCCACACCCAACATGGGGCTCGAAATCACAACCCTGAGATCAAGAGTCACATGTCCCACCCACTGAGCCGACCAGGTGCTCCATGCTTTCCTAATCATCATCAGTCTTACAGTACTTGGCACAGTGCATCGAACATTGTACGGTTTTAGTAAACATTTACAGATCCTAAATAATCATGCTGTTTACACACAATTCATCTAGATTCAGGTATTTCTGATATAAACAATATTCCTTTAAAATTCTAGAATTGCATATTTTTTCACCCATTTTCAAGAGCTGTCTTTAGGAATCACTCAAATGGACATTCTGGGTGAATTATAATCAGGCTTTCTAAATAATAACGTTAAAAACACCACAAAGTCATTTAAAATATCCCATGTGTTGTAAGCAAACTCCGATTTTCATTCTGACCACCAATCTTCCTCCTTAGTTAGAATAACCGAGTCATTGTCTGACTCTCAGCCAGGCTGACATCTTTGATCCTTTTCAGAATATGCAGGTTTCTGTAGACTTATGATTCCCTGCATTTGGTTCCATATCCAGTCATCACCACCTTTAAAGACATCTTTGGCCATAAGACAAATCCATGTCGGCCATATTCTCTTTCTCCAGCGGTTCTTCTACGAGTTTTCTCAACTTTATATAGCCCTGAACGCAAACACTGGACTCAGGCTGCCGGAATTCCAATCTCAGCTCTAACCCTTACTGTGTGACGAAAACATGAGAACCACTCCCCGGCAGGGATACGCAAGCAATACTTGTTCGGTTTTATCCTAGTCCTGCTGTATTTTCTTATCCACTTTTCCTTTCCTGCGCATCATCTCTCTTTGCAATTTCTCTTTGACAAGTCTGTCCTCGTGGTTTCCCCTCCCACGTTCTCCACAGAAGAGGAACCCCGCTGTCCTTCTCTTCCACTCACTGCCTGATGTCTCTCAAGGTTTTGCTACCAAATTAGTGCTTTGCTTCATGATAGAATTTTATTTTTCCTCACCACCACCCACTGTACTCTCACCCAACTCTGGAATTGGGGCTTTTCCAGAATGATCCTTAGAGAAAGATGATGCAGCCCCCTGTCTTCTACTGCCTTGGAGCTAGCTCTATCTGAACACTGACCCCACCCACTACGTCAACGAATGGACTGTATCCAAATGCTATCTGACACTCACGCCAGCCAATCAGAAAAGGGCTGCCATTTTATTTATAATCTTGGGCTATGTGCCCTGTGAAGGTAACATCAGATTAAGAAGGAAACTCACAGTTGACTTCCCCCAGTGATTTCAAATTATTTCACAGAAGCTACTGAATTGCTGGCACTTCGGAAACAATATTTGGATAACCTAACATTAAATGAGATGAGTTAAATCACGATAGAAAAAAAGTTCACACTTTCCAAATGTTCTACTCCCTGTAAGATCATCGTATGGTGGATGACACTGGTTTTGATGGCCTAAACTCCCTTTTGATGTTGGCGAATGGCCCCTCACCCACCCCAGTATGGTCTTGCGGGACTTCTGCCCATTCGCTGACCACAGGAATTGGCCTCTGGCCCTGGTCTAACCAATCATACTACCTTTGCTCCTTTGCTCCTACCCTGGTTTCAAGGGTCAGGAAAATGAAAGACTACGGCAAAACAGAGTCTGTAAGTATACTTCCAGGAAGCATGAGACAAGGATGCTGAAGTGGGGTGTCCCCCCCCGCCCATCTGTTTTTGGAATGGAGGCCGTCAGTGTATCTTTCACACAACTTGGAGGGAATCTTTCTATAACAGGGAAGAACAAGGCCAATGAGCAAGGAGAAACAGAGGTGAGAGAAGAGGGAGACAAAGAATTCGACAACATTCTCTGAGCCTCAGAAAACAACTGTGCCGGAAGCAAGCTCCCTGAGTGTCCTAAGGCAGAGATTGTCTTGTTTGTTACTGCACCATCAATTCCTGGCATGTACTAGGTGCTCAGTCGGTGTCTGTTGAATGGCTAAATAAATAAACAAGTCAAAAGATATGCCTTTTTGGAGGAGGGCACTTGTGGGGATGAGCACCGGGTGTTATGTGGAAACTAATTTGACAATAAACTATTTGAAAAAAAAATAAATAAATAAAAATTAAAAAAAAACAAAAGATATGCCTTTTGTTTAAGGGAGTTATTTCTATCCCTTGAAATTGAAGGCATCCTAACTAATGCACCCACCCAGGTGAGCTTCAGCATTGCCCATGAGCACCTCATCTCTGCAGTAACAGACCTACCATAGTCTAAGAAAACCATACAGAAATGACAAGTGAGTAGTGAGTTCGTTTCCAAAAAGACAGGAATGTTAAAATAACACATTTTTCCCCCTGTCAAATTGTGTAGAAAAGTATCAAGCCGTTGTAGGGTAGGATAGACATTTTATAGTGTCTATTTACAACGCTTTCACAATTTGGCATGTGGGGAAATGCCAAGTGATATTTTATAACCTACACCACCTTTAGCTTCTTCGTACAAATAAAGCAACGTGCTCAATTAGTTAATTATACCTGCAACTTTTGTTGCTCTTTAATTAGTCTAAATCTTAAAATTCAGTAGTATGTTACCAGATACTTGCATGCTGGTGTTTAGTCCAGAAGGAAGATCAGAATCACCTGAAGAGTATTTAAGACATGTTTTTCTTGTTCCCCACATGCCTGATTTAGTTATATTTGGGATGGACTCTAGGCATTTCATATGTGTGGGATGTACCCTCATGCTTAAGTCTCCCTCTATAAACCTGTCCAGGACACACCCAGGTTAAGCTAAACACCCTTGCCATCCCTTAAGGCAATTCCCTTCGCAAAGGCTAACTGTAACTATATCATTTTATTTCTTCTTGGTGCCTCTTTCTCAGTAGTTGAGCTGCCTGTACAACATTCATTCTTGCGTTCATTCCACAAACATTTATTGAGTTTCTAAAATTGTCAAGCAACCCAGTAGGCAGGATGGTAAAAAGGCAGGGTCCTGCCATCAAGGAGCTCACAGTCAACTGGAGAGGGACACGTCACCAGAAAGGTATAACAAAGCGTTCCACGTGTGAGCAGGGAATTGTGTGTCAGGTGTAGCAAGGCCCAAAGGGCAGAGTGACTACTCCCGTGTGTCACAATCTAAGGCATACAGACTGTGTAGTTGGGAAATGTGGGGCATAGCAGAGTGACCATTCATGCCTTGTGGTTATTTACCCGCGCGGTAACTCTGAGATGTATCAGGTTGGACCTGTTGATCCATGAAGTCCCGTCACTCAGCCAGCCAGCAACTCCTTCCCTGCACTGAGGTCTCGGATACTCTCTCTCCTAGTTTCACTTTTTTGCTCCTCTGCCCCAGGGTAGTAAGGGTATCATCAGACCAGGTCAAGGTATTGGGGCTGGGGGGTAACTGACTGACTATATACCCAACTATATTGCTGGTCCTGGAGGAAAGCCCTCCCTCAGCTCCCCTGAACACCAAGAACCAAGGTCATGCTGGAAGTCTGGACTCCCATGCCTGTCGATCATTTGCAACTTTCTTCAACATCCATTTTTCACTTAGTCATATTTTTTGTCCATAGACCATCTGCAATAAACATTTAATACATCACATAAGTGGTGAGAAAGAGCATTTTTAAATATCATGTATTATTTTTAAATTCAGGCATTATTTTAAGTCTTGTTCCTAAAAGCCTAAGCAATTCATATTTCAAATCAAAATAATTTTATCTTTTTTGTACCTGCTGTTTAGCGAAAGTAGAGGAAGCAACGCAAGAGAAGGAAAGGGAGAGAATGGGAAACATTTATCAAAGCAAGTTGTCTGGGGTTTAATAAGAATGAAACTGGCACCTGGAAGAAACTCATCAAAATGTTCCAAGGAATTCCTTTGTGGGCAGTGGGACATACCTGATATTTGCCCCTTCTTATTTTTCTGTTTTTTTTTTTTAATTTTTTTTAATGTTTTATTTATTTTTAGGAGAGAGAGAGACAGCATGAGCAGGGGAGGGTCAGAGAGAGAGGGAGTCACAGACTGAAACAGGCTCCAGGCTCTGAGCTGGCAGTCAGTACAGAGCCCGATGCGGGGCTCGAACCCACGAACTGCGAGATCATGACCTAAGCGAAAGTCGGACGCTTAACCGACTAAGCCACCCAGGCGCCCCTTTTCTGTTGGTTTTTAATGGACACATCACATTATGATATCACCAACCAAACAACAAACACAAATTTAAAAAAAAAAGAAGTCTTTAGTTATTAAAAGAAACTCACTTCTGTTGTCATACAGGCACATTTCATTTTTGCTCTCTTCCTCTTTATGAGATAAAATTTTTCCATTTGTTTACTAATATTTATAATAATTCTTCTGTGGATGCCCATCTAGAAGGAAAATAAACTATGCCAGTAAATGTTCTACATTTTGACCATTGATGGTCTTTGGTCAGGTCTCCAGTTTCTATTCCCTTGCAAAGTCTGGGAATAGCTGACCTGTCACTATTCTCCAGCATCCAAAGGGACAGTTCACAGCCCTGGTCACAGGTCAGATGTTTGCTCTGTAAACACAAGGTTTACTCTGTGTGAAGGTCTGTCTCAAGCCCACCCTCTCTGTGAAGATTTTCTTCCCTCTCCATGCCATTCAACTATGTCTTTTTTTAATTTCTACAGCGTTATATGTATTATGTAATTATGTAAGTTATTATTTATATGACCCTACAGTCTGTATTTGCTTTACATGACAGTTTTCACTTACAAAGCATTATTGGTTAGCTACTGTGTGCTAAGAACTATATTAAAATTTCTTTTTAATGTTTTATTTATTTCTAGGAGAGAGAGAGAGACAGCGTGAGCAGGGGAGGGTCAGAGAGAGAGGGAGTCACAGGCCGAAACAGGCTCCAGGCTCCGAGCTGGCAGTCAGCACAGAGCCCGACGCGGGGCTCGAACCCACGAACCGCGAGATCATGACCTAAGCGAAAGTTGGACGCTTAACCGACTAAGCCACCCAGGCGCCCCAAGAACTATATTAGCACTAAAGAAAGAACAAGATGGGTTACAGACTAGAGTGTAATAAATAACAGCAAATTAAAAATATGCACAGTGCTCTGCAAAACCAGAAAGGGGACACCTAACTCTTTGCTCATGCAGATTGTTGTTCGCAGGCTGTGGAGCAGCAATCTTCCTGTGTCCCCCCCTACTCCTTGACTACCACCCTCAAGAAGTTGCCAAGGGCTGATTAGAAGGACAAGCTTGTTTGCTCCTCGTCTCCTCAAGATTTCATTCACAAGTGAAGGGAGCAGGCTGAGTTGGAGGCTGTTTCTTTGGGAAGCTCACGGCCCCCTCATGCTCTCATTTGATGACAGGTTCCTTTATTCCAGTTTCTTCCTTCCACATGGTCATCTAGAATACAGTATAATTTGGGGTGCTGACCAGCAGTTGTGACGAGGCCCTGGATGGGTGGCTAGCCTGGGGTTTGTGATCCAGCTCAGAATCACACTGGAGCCTATGATGGTGTCTGGGTCCAAAGTCCTGCTAGCAACTAACCACCTTCTATATGCATTCATATCCCTTAGGAAACTCATGAGGAAGGGTGGCTGTGATTTGGAATAGATCTACGTATTCTGAGCACCCCTCTCATAATATTATCAACATCTTCCCCAATTTCTAACTTTGGCCATTTAGGATAGAGATTGGGTCTTAAATTTATTTTATAGTCTCCTAAACAACAAACACACAATTAGATACTTAGTGGATACTCAGTTTTTAAAAAATGACAACTCAGTAGATGCAGAAATTCTCTCTGGACCAGATGTTCATATACTAATTGAATTTAGTTTCAATAATAAGATGCTACTAAAATGGGGCACTTTGCTGGCTCAATCAGTTAAGCACCCAACTCTTGACTTCAGCTCAGGTCATGATCCTGGGGTCATGGGATCGAGACCCTTGATCGAGAGATTCTCTCTCTCTCTCTTTCCCTCTGCCCCTCTTCCCCTGCTCCCATATACTCCTTCTATCTCTAAAAGTAAACAAATAAAATATTTTTGAAAAAAAACAAGATACTGCTAATCTAATTTTTTTAAAAGGAAGTTTTGTGGGGGAAAATAGGTATAATATACTAAGGTAAAGGTAAAATTTCTGAAAGTGTAAGGGGTTATAATCAGTTAGCGGTTCTGATTCCCACCTGTGTATCAGAATCACCCACACTGTTCTTTTTAAACACCTATGACCTAGACCTTTCTCTAGAGATTCTAATTCAGGAAGTGGATTAGGCATATAGCATTTGTACTTTTCAAAGGCTCTTTAGATGATCTTGATACGTGGTTAGGAATGAAAGCAGTTGTCTCAAATTAAAAAAAAAAAAAAATGAAGTCCAGGTACCAATTAATGCATCTGAAATATCTCTGGTCCTTCACCCTTGTCAATTAAAAGAGTTAAACTTTTACTTAGTAAAGCTATAGTTGCTCAAACATTTGGAACTTTTAATTGAGAAGTTCCATCAAAGATATTTTAAAAACCAATCAACATAATTACCCTTATTACTTAATCGTTGTGTAAACCTAGCCTGTTATTTTTAGTTTGTCAAAGATATATCACTAACTTAGGACAGAAATTTAGAGTCAGAGGTAATGCCCTCATCCCTCCACTCCTGTATTGAGCTTCCCATAGTGAATGCTCAGTAAGCCCCTCTTGAATGAGTGAGTGAATGAATGATTCCACTTCCTCATTTTTACAGATCGGGTCACTTGCCTGCGGTCTCATTCTTCATTGATGGCCTGATGGCCTTCTTGGGATTCGAAACCAGGTTAACTCACTCTTTGTACTTGACTCCTCCCATCCTGCCATGTGCTTTACTAAACTCCAAACAGCTGTTGTTTGGAGACTGCTAACAGCCACCATATAGAACATTAAAAATAATGTAGCAACACAGGGTTTAAAGACAAGTCTTAAAAAATAATGAATAAAAATACTGGCTGCAACAGCAACACTCTGTGAGTGGAATGCCTTCCAAAGTGGCTACTTTGAAAGGGACACAATTATTTCTACATATAAGTTCTGGTTTCTTAAAACTCAGATTTCATAACTGAAAATTTCTTAGAAGTCAAAAAACTTTGATTTCGTAGTTCGCGCACAGTGTTACTCTCCACTCAGAGGTGTTTCAATGAGAGGCACTAATGAGCCAGGTTTAGTTTACTTTGTATTTTCCTTCAGGCCATTATCTCACTGGACAAGTTTGGCTCTGATCATCCTACAGAGCAAAAGAAAAAAAGTAACTAAACTTTGATCTGTCCCATTGGAGTCTCTGTTGTCACAATCATATATGTTGAGATAAGACTGCCAGATCACCTCCCTAATTGCCTTTTGGAAACCTGTAGAACTAAGAGAAATTGTGGTTTTAGAACACATTCTTACCACACCTCCCTTTTAAGCCACCATCGAGGGAAAATATTATAACAATAAGACAGAGTAAGGGGGCTACCATTGTTATTGATCTCCTTTCCACAGTGTAGGACTTTGGTCCTAAATAATAATTTTGTTTTACAACATAATTTGCGCTGCTATCTTGTCTTCAGGAGGAAGATAACGCAGAATTCAGGTAAACAAAGAAGTGGATAAAATGAGTTTTCCAAACTATATTGAGAACAGTTTCTTCGGATACAGGAACAAAAAACATAAGAACAACAAAACCAAGTACCAAACTCTAAGAAAGGAAAAAGATTTTCACAGAGAGCACAGTTTTTCTTTTTTTTTTTTTTACCTATGGTTTATTGTCAAATTACTTTCCACATAACACCCAGTGCTCATCCCCACAAGTGCCCTCCTCCATGCCCATCCCCCCTCCCCCCACATCCATCAGTCCTCAGTTTTTGTCAGCATTCAAGAGTCTCTCATGGTTTGCCTCTCTCCCTTTCCCCCACCATTTCCGCCCTTCTTCTCCCCCTTGGTCCTCTGTTAAGTTCCTCCTAATCCTCCTATACGTGCAAACATATGATATTTGTCCTTCTCTGCCTGACTTATTTCGTTCAGCATAACACCCTCAAGGTCCATCCATGTTGCTACACATGGCCAGATTTCATTGTTTCTCATTGCCATGTAGTATTCCATGGTATAGATAAACCATATCTTCTTGATCCATTCGAGAGCACAGTTTTTCTTTTTGATATGACCAAACTGATAAAGAAAATAGACCCCCTTTAAACGAAAGTAAAACTCGTCTGAGATACTGTGCAGTGTCAGAAAATCATTCTGCTTTCTGTGAAGCTTGTTCCTTGCCCTGGAACAATATGGTGCTTCCCTGGATCACAGCCATGCTGGCGAGCATTATCGTGGTTGCATCTCAATGAACCGGTAGCCAGTAGGGGTTGCTTCCCCCTTGGAGATGTTTAGTTCTTCCCTTCCAGAGCTATAAACCCTGCTACATAGCCCTCACTTTTACCCTCTGTATGCTCAATTCCTGCAAACAAGACTTGGTCCATGTCTTAGCCTGGAGCTGAGCCCAACTCTTGTTGAGTCCCTCACCATGTGCCGGATGCGGTATGATTCTTGAGAAGATGAAAAGACAAAAATCTGACGTCCTCTCCATTCCTCTCAAAAGATCTCAAGGCACCCTTCAAGTTTGTGCGTATCTTAAAAGAATGTTTCTTTCACTCCAGACTATATCTCTGGACTGAAAATGCTTACTTATTAAGCTGTGAACAGTTAAGCTAAATTTTAGATTGATTGGGGGTTGGGGGTTATGCTGTGTACCCAGAAAGCCTGGGGAACAGTTAGGTGAGAAAAAAAATTGAGTTTCTTAAATTTAGTGGTTGAGTTTACATTTTGTAGGATGAGATTATGTCCGTGAGGTACAAATGGTGGGGCTTTGGGGGCTGGTGTGGGCGGTGAAGTAAAAAGTCCCTTCCTTTGTTGTTGCCTCTGACTAGGTTCTGCAAGCGCCCTAGTGTCTAAAGGTGTCGGGACACTTTGTTCGTCGTGTCAAGAAAAGAAATTTTGCCGCTACGGGCACAGCCGTGTGAATGAATATTCAGCACCTCCAACTCAGATTCGCGGCTAATGATCTAGATTCTGTATCTTCAAGGGCCAATTGTGCGGCCTCCTTCTTGCCTTGCTGCCTTTCTTTTTCAGCAGTTTCATTATTTGTTCACACCTCCAGGAGAAGAAGTGGAGAAAGAAGATGAAACAGAAATTCGCCAACTTTCTTAATCTTGCCAAGTTCTCTGGCTGCAAGCAGGCCGCGGGAGAGCTGGGAGAAGGCTTCTGCTGTGCCGTCAGAAACATGGCCTCACCCCAGGACAGACCGCGTCCCCGGCAAGGCAGCCTCAGTGGATATTTCACTGCAGCACTGCAAAAAACAAACTCACAAATAATAAAAGCCTCACTAAAGTCAGAATCCAACTCATCTGAAAATTTCAATCACCAAAGAGCTAAGCATGAATAGAGACTGCAACACCGTGTGTGTGTGTGTGTGTGTGTGTGTGTGTGTGTGTTGTCAAGATCCCACAGAGGGCACACCTAGATTGGGGCTGTTGCCTTCTTCAACAGGTAGTCTTAAACCAAGAAAGACGAAATTTAGTCTGCTTGTTCTTGATGACTTTCATAAAGTTTGCTGGCGCCATTTTGTAGGATGTCTTAGAACCATTTACAACTGGGGCCATATGGTAATGTCAGTATTTCTGACACCATATGGGTGCAGTCATAAGAAATTGAAAAAATGCCCATGTGGAAGACGTTTTTTGTTTACTGGTGACGGTTTAAGGAACATTGTGAAGTAGAGGAGATTTCTCTTGACATGGGGTCTGCCTCGCTTTTGAATCTCCTCTGGTTTGCTGGTCCCATGTCACCTGCCTCCACTCCCCATGCCACAGCGCCTGGCTCCTGTCCCCCAGAAAAATGAGAGATGACAACCCCGCAGCGTGAGTGAAATCCAGTCCACATGTCTTCCACCCCTTTCCATTGCCCCCAGTATAAAGGTGCAAACCCTCAGCATGACTCTCGGCTGGCCCGTCCACCCTCACCCTCTCCTCTCTGTCCAGTCTCCAGCCACACTAGGGTCCTGTCCTTCCTCAAGCACTGCTTCCTTCTTCTTTTAAAAAATTTATAAAGAGCAAGCTGGTACATTTATTTATTTATTTTAATGTTTATTTGTTTTTGAGAGAGAGACACAGAGTGTGAGTGGGGAAGAGGCAGAGAGAGAGGGAGACAGAATTGGAAGCAGGTTCCAGGCTCTGAGCTGTCAGCACAGAGCCAACGACCTGAGCTGAAGGTAGATGCTCAACTGACGGAGCCACCCAGGGGCCCCAAGCACTGCTTCCTTCTTGCTGCAGGGCTTTTGAGCAAACATTCTGTTCTCTGTACCCAGACCACTCTTTCCCCCCACTGCCCAGCTATCTCCCAGGAAGCCTGTGATGGCCTCCTGGCCTTGGTCAGCTCTGCCCCTCAAGCCCTTTCCCAGAGCACCTGTACCGCTCCTTCAGAGGCCCCCATGCCTTTGCTGCCTCTCCATGTGATGTCGCGTTCCCTCCTTGCTATAAGCCAGTGTGTCTGTGAGCTCTTGACATAGACATGTTTATTGCTGCATCCGCAGCACAGAGCCGGGCCCACAGCAAAAGCCAAATAAACATTTGATGATTGAATGAGTCAATGAATTCATCTAGCCCAGATATCTACACTAATACCACATCTTTGGAGAATCTATCTTTAATCTCATAACAAGGCTTTCACGTTTTTACCCCAGACCCACTGTTCCTACTGAGGGAGCAGACCAGAGGCCACCTTAGCTGGAAAAGAGACTGGGGCAGATGCTGTGAACTCAGGGCACGTCTGAGCTTCTTGTGTTTGAGCAGCTGAGACGTTTGCCTACATCTGAGCCAGATGACTCTGTTCCTTTTTTCTCTCCTCTCTCCCTAACCCCTCCCATATTTCTGTCCGCAAAATTTCAACTGAGGAATTCCTAGTTTTTTAAGTTTATTTATTTGAGAGAGACAGAAACAACATCTATGGGGAAGAGGCAGAGAAAGAGAGGAAAAGAAGGAAAATCCCAAGCAAGCTCTGTGCTGGCAGTGACGTGAGGCTCGAACCCACAAAACCATGAGATCATGACCTGAGACAAAACCAAGAGTTGGATGCTTAACTGACTGAGCCACCCGAGTGCCCCTCAGCTGAGGAATTAGACTCCATTTGTACCATTTTCATTAATTTGCTTTCCTTCCACACTCCTCCCACTTAAGCTGGATTTCTCCCTATACCTGAGCAGTCATTATTCTGCTAGCCAAGCAAAGAGAGCCCTTCTTAATTTGCCCCATTCTGTCCTTGAGGATTTTGTCCTTATCATGGCTGGTAACACTTAGATAACACTTAACATATACGAAGCACACATGTACTTGCACACATGTACACATATTTAACCTTTACCACAACAATATTAGAAAGGTATTGTTATTTCTTAAAAATTTTTTTATAGTTTTTATTTATTTTTGAGACAGACAGAGACAGAGCATGAGTGAGGGAGGAGCAGAGAGAGAGGGAGACACAGATTCTGAAACAGGCTCCAGGCTCTGAGAGCCAGCCAGCATAAAACCCGATGCAGGGCTTGAACCCACGAACTGCGAGATCATGCCCTGAGCCGAAGTCAGACACTTAACCGACTGAGCCACCCAGGTGCCCCTATTATTTCTATGCTATAGATGAGGAAACTGAGGCACAGGAAAGTAAAGCTACTTGCCCAAAGTTACCAGCTAGAGACAGGGTTTAAACCCATGTATCTGGCTCCACTGTCCATGCTCTTAACTACCACACTTTGTTGTTTCTCTGTATTAGAGATGTCTGTCATTGCCCTGACCACACCATTTTCCGCAGGAGCTCTCATAGAGCCTACCAAGTGAACATCAAAGGCTGTGTCCTTGCATTTCATGACCTCAAATAATTAAACACCTACTAAGTAGCTGGCCTGGGATATTTGATCCATAAGTCAGCCAGTGAACTAAGATTTGGGGTCTTTCTATAATTATAATTTAGACCAGTCGGATTCTTCTCCGGAAAGCCTGGAATTGAGAAATGAGCAACAAGACCTGTCACTAGTACATGTCAGACCTGCCCTCCCCTGCTATACGGGATATATATAGAATTGGATGTCACCACGTCAGGTCTTGTGCAAGAGGAGTAAGGAGAAAGCTGGCTGAAGCAGAAGAACACAGTGGATAGCCAGGAAGACCATGTGGCACTTCGGATTTGGAGAAGCTACCGCCAGCTCTTAATCTTTCCAGTTCCCAGATTTTGGGATTTCTGTTTCTTATGACCCAAAGATTTATGACTAGAACCCACTGCCTCAAGACTTATGGCCCCTAAGGACCCCAGTCAGCTCTTCCAGGTGAGAAGAGGAGAAGAAAACAGGGGCTCCTGGATAAGAAGGGAAGCTACAGGTGGTGCAGCATGGATTTAAGTCATATGTGATGCCTAGGAAGCTTCTATCACTTTCACAGCCCCTCCTCCAGGATGACCCCAGCTGTCTGCTGGGCACCATGACTGCTCAAGGCAGAGCACTTGTAAAGGTTGAGCATGGAGACAAAGGTATCCAAGAGTATGGCCTTTAACTGAGTTTCTAGAACCATGTACTAACCAATCACATATGCCAGGGTTTCATGAGCATAGGCTGGAATAGCAAGCCACTTAAAAGTAAAATCTGGATTCTGTAGTTCTCAGAGATTCACTGAGAGACAGGAACAATACTAATGTGATGATGACATTAAACTAACGTTTTCTGCTTCACAAAGCCCTTTTACTTAAATTACCTCATTGGATCCCGTCACAACTCCATATCCATTCAGTCACTGAGCTTCGCTAGTTTTACATTTTGAACTTAACATTCTATTTCCCCCTGTTCTTGTATTCTCGTTCTTTTAAGGATAAAATCCAACATGAATAGCTTTGCAAAGTCACACTAAGAAATTTGGACTTTACTCTCAAGGTAATAAAAAGCTATGGGCAAGATTTGAGCAGGCAAGAAAGGTGTTTAGAGTCATATTTTGAAGAAAGACACCGCCTGCTTATGGTGTGGATAACAGACTGATGGAGGGAAAGAATGGAGGCGAGGACATCAGGAAGGAGGCTGCTGTAAGAATCCAGCAGAGAGATGATGGAGGCTTGAACAAGGCAGTAGAACTGGGGATAAGGACGGAAAGAAAATAATGCCCACGTGTCTGACCTAACCAACTTGGGGGTTGAGTGTTTCCATGATAAGGGATAAAGTAGCTACTTCCAAAGAATATCTAGATCATTCAACCTCAACTATTTTTGGAGGAGTATCTGCTTTTAATTTGCACAAAGCACCCAAAAATACAAGAATGAAGCAATAAAGATTTTTGATAATGGGTGTGCCTGGGTGGCTTAGTCGGTTGAGCGTCCGACTTTCGCCTGGGTCATGATCTCGCAGTTCGTGGGTTTGAGCCCCGCGTCGGGCTCTGTGCTGACTGCCAGCTCAGAGCCTGGAGCCTGTTTCAGTCTGTGACTCCCCTCTCTCTGACCCTCCCTGCTCACGCTGTCTCTCTCTCTCTCTCTCCTAGAAATAAATTTAAAAAAACATTAAAAAAAAAAAGATTTTTGATAATGAAGATACTGAGTGGAGTTGCTCAGCTTCCGATTGCACGAGGAAAGGGACGTAGCCAGATCCAGGACGTTGGCTTTAAATATACTGCTTGAACATCTTTGTCTAGAGTTTGTCTTCATTTCAGGATTAAATTTAGCACAACTCTGAGGCAAATATGAGAATTTAGAGAGCCTTATAAAAGGGATAGGCCCATCATTCATAGTCTCACTTTCATTTATTACCAAATGTGATTCACATAACCCAATATTCTATGGACAATCTAATGATTATGAATCTTCTATCTATAAAAAGATCGAAAGACAGAGAGACTGAATAAATCATTTCATTAGAACAATTCAGGATACCTGACTGCAGAGAAAGAAAGAAACCAAAACGGGGGCGCCTGGGTGGCTTAGTCGGTTAAGCGTCCGACTTTCGCTTGGGTCATGATCTCGCGGTTCGTGGGTTCGAGCCCCGCGTCGGGCTCTGTGCTGTCAGCTCGGAGCCTGCAGCCTGTTTCAGTCTGTGACTCCCTCTCTCTCTGACCCTCCCTTGCTCACGCTGTCTCTCTCTCTCTCTCTCTCCTAGAAATAAATTAAAAAAAAAACATTAAAAAATTTATAAAAAAAAGAAAAAGAAACCAAAACGAAAATAATTTCTACATCTGAAATATATTTTATAATTTAAGAAATTCAGAATACATTTTTATGCTCAGAATATGATTCATTTCAAAAAGCCATGAAATTACAGCTTTTGTAATTTTTTAATTTTAAGAAATAAGCTCTGTGATTGATGTCAAATTGGATTTCCCATAATAGTTCAAGTTAACTGCATCTTTGGAATTTGGTAAGTCTGAGGCATTACCTTTCTGTATAGTTCTCTAAGACTGGGGCTGGCTATGCTACTTACAAATATGATTGTTATTACTGCTTTAAAAAATAAAAATTCCCATAAAGACCACAAAAAAAATGGTAAGCGAAAGAAAAGATAAGCCATAGACTGGGAAAAAATGTTTACAAATCACATACTGATAAAAGGCTTGTGCCCAGAATATACTCAGTCTGTTGAGCATCCAATTTTGGATCAGGTTGTGATCTCCTGGTTGGTGAGTTCAAGCCCCACATCCGGTTCTGTGCTAACAGCTCAGCTTCAGATTCTGTCTTCCGCTCTCTCTACCCCTCTCCCACTCACATTCTGTCTCTCAAAAATGAATAAATGTTAAACAACATTGTTTTTAAAAATAATAAAAATAAGTGGGTAAAAGATTTGGATAGATTCATGACCAAAGAAGGTATATGGATGGCAAATAAGCACCTATAAGTACAATAAGTATAAGAAGTAAATAAGTAGGGGCACCTGGGTGGTTTAGTCGGTTAAGCATCCAGCTCTTGATTTTGGCTCAGGTCATGATCTTGTGTTTCATGAGATTGAGCCCTGGGTCGAGCTTTACACTCACAGCGTGCAGCTTGCTTGGAATTCTCTCTCCCTTTCTCTCTGCTCCTCTCCTCTTTGCTCTCTCTCTCTCTCAAAATAAATAAATAATTAAAAAAAAAAAATAAATAAGTACAATACCATTAGTCCTTTGGGAAATAAATTCATCAAATAATTAAGTAATTATAATCCATTGATTAAGTAACTAAAATTAATCTTATTAATTTAAACTAGCAAATTACAACCACAATGAGCTACCATTACATACGCATTAAAATGGCTAAAATTCAAGAAACTGAGCATTCCAAGTGATGGTGAGAATGTGGAGGATCTGGAACTCTCACCCACTGCTCATAGGCATCAAAAATAGCAGCAGCACAAGATAGTACAAGTTTCTTGAAAAGTTAAATATAAACCTGCCATACGACCCAGCCCAAAAGAAATGAAAGCCTATATTGACACAAAGGCATGTATGCAAATGTTCCTAGCAACTTTATTTGTAATAGCCTTGAAGTGGAAAGCACCACATGACAGAACTGCAAAATAGTTATTCCGTGAGAAAAAAAGCCAGACAGAAAAGGCACAGATGGTGCTATGAAATCCTAGAAAATGCAAACTAATCGAGAGCGGGAGAAGGCAGACCAGTGGTTTCCTGGAGATGGTGGGCGAGATGGGGAGAGGCAGAAGGAATGGATTACAAAGGGACAGAAGAAAATTTTGGAGGCTGATGAATTTGTTATCTTGATTGTGGTGATGATTTCATGGGTGTACACATATGGCAAACTTATTAAACTATACACTATAAGTATGGCAAATTATTATATGTCAATCACACCTCAATAAAGCTGTTAAAAAATGGGGAAAAATAAGTAGATGTGGTCAGTATTTGTAGTTTAAGTGGAGCCTGAAGAACAATCAATATTTAACCAAGATGGTATTTAAAGATCAGATGTGTATAATAAGGTAGTGATGATGCCCTGAAAGCGTGAATTTGACCTTCAACTAGATTTTTCATGGCTACCGCAAGGAAGTTCCCTGATTTATTTTTACTTCATCTTTACTAGGTTGTAAACAAGGTGAATTTATTTTCTTGGTGACGAATGAAAGCCTGGCCATTTCCTCCCTAAGATGCTTTTAACCATGAGAGCCTGTCCATGTTCTAGAATATTCCACTAAAAGAAATTTGTGAACTTAATACAGAAATCACATGAATCGCATATTTCATTCGAGTTTTTGAGATGGCTGCAATGAACTTTTCCTTGCCTACCATAAATCTCCATTTCTTCATTCATCCTTGAAGACACCATTTAAGTTTAATCATCCCCCTACGAGAGCCACAGTCAATAAAATAATGAAAAGAAATAAGAAAAATAATCAGGACAATATATTTTAATGTACTGAAATTTTGCTTACAAATCTCCTGAAACATAAAATTTGAAGACACAATAGCTAGTCCATCAATCCTTTCCCTTAGAGAAATACCACAGGCTTCTTACATAATGATTGAGCATATAATTTCTATGTCCTCCTTCTCAAGACCCAACCAAAATGGGCATAAAGGAGTAAAAAGAGAAGGAGGAGGAGGAGGAGGAGGAGGAGGAGGAGGAGGAGGATGGAGGAGGAGGAGGAGGAGGAGAACATAGGGAAGAGGAAAGAAGACTGTTGACAGGAGAAATAGTCTTGATTATACCCAAAAAGAGGGTTCCAGAGTCAGGGTTCCAAGTATAGCCCTAGGAAGGACAAAGGGCAAAGTTCAGAGGTGACTTGAAAACTGGGGACTTAATTAAGCCTCTCATTTTATTTTATTTTATTTTATTTAAATGTTTTATTTATTTCTAGGAGAGAGAGAGACAGCGTGAACAGGGGAGGGTCAGAGAGAGAGGGAGTCACAGACTGAAACAGCCTCCAGGCTCCGAGCTGGCAGTCAGCACAGAGCCCGATGCGGGGCTCCAACCCACGAACCGTGAGATCATGACCTAAGTGAAAGTTGGACGCTTAACCAACTAAGCCACCCAGGCGCCCCTAAGCCTCTCATTTTAGAGCAGTTGCATGCATCTCGCCTGTCTCCATCTGCCCTCTTCAAGGTGGAATAATATTTAGGCATCAACCTGACATTTAGCTCCCTGCTCTAAAGAGAGGAAACAAATAGAAATTCCTATGATGGCAGGTCATGCTCGAGGAACATCTCCCCAGTTCTGGAAGCTGGACATCACCCAGAAGCCTTGCAGTCATTATATCCTGCCCCATTGTCTAAGTATGAACAGACAATCAAGATTACAGAGTGTAAAAGTAAAATTTTTAAAAAGCACATATTTACCTTTGAGGATGGAAGCCTTCTCCTTCAAGTGGCACAAAGATCTCACATGGCTTTGAGCCTGTAGAGAAGAACATGCAGTGACCAGTATTTACAAAGTCATAACAGTGCAAATACTGTTCATTGATAGTTCAATCAACACATAGACATGATACAGGAAAAATAATTTGATACAGGATAAGTGTAATGACAGCGTGAAGGTACACTGTCTGAAATAGGGAAACAGAAGAGAAGTAAGATGAAGGAAAAGTTAATAAAGCCATATCCTGTTGTTTTATAGGGTAGAGTCAAGAGACTGTCTAAAGAGATATTAGAGTAACAAAGGACTCTCTCTTTCTCTCTCTCTCTCTTTCTCTCTCTCTCTCAAAAATAAATAAAAAAGTTTTTTAATCTGTAAAATGATATATTAGGGGTAATACAAATAAGCTATGTCTTCATCTTTCACAGCACGGACCTTTTAGACACCACCTAAAATTGCTAATCAAGAAATGAAGGAGTACGCCTATTACTTAGAGTAGTGATGGTCACTACCTGAAAAAGAGAAAGAGGGAACAGGGCAGATATTTACTTCCAGGGAGTAGAAGTGATGAGCTGAATGCCCTGAGACCTTTTCCCACACACAAAAACAAATAAATTAATTAAATTTAAAAATCCCTCTGGAATGTTTGGATTTTTACCATATACTTGAACTCATTTTACACACATTTAAATATTTCTAAGGTGAATGTATATACCTCACACTAAAACAAGCAGGATCTATTAGCCACCAAATGTAATGAGTGACTCTCCTGACTTGGACAATTTTCTATATGTTATCTCATTTGATATATACCTGGAGGGTGGGTAGGGGTGGCGATCTCTTGTTTCAATGAGAAACACACTAGGTATGTTTAGATGGCTCCAAGCAAACAGATGAGGAGTAGCCAAGGTGAGGCCAGAGCTAGAGCCTTCTGGTTTCACACTCCAGTGTCCTTCCCTCTGTGTCTGTGGTCCTCAGAAGTTTGGTTTTAGCGTTTCTTTATACGCCCCCAAACTAAGAAGTCCCAAACCCATATGGTTTTTGGTTGAATCCATTTAAAAACAAGACCAAGTACCCATATGGTAACATCAATATTTTGATAAAAATAACTATAGTTTCCAAAACAAAAAAGTAGTGAAAAAGCAAAAGCATTACCTCAAATATTTGCAGATTTCTGGATAGGCAGAAGACAGGGGGATTCTCCTGACTGCTGTGCATTCACTGTATTGGGTCAGCACATGCCAAGCTGCCCCTGGGGAGACTCCACTGCCCACATAAAAAAGGGCAAATAATATCTCAGCAAAATTAAGAAAACAGTTTTGAGTTTGCAAGCCCCCTGAAAGGATTCTTGGGACTTCTAGTGGTCTCCAGACTATACTCTGGATTCCACTCCTTCAGGCAGCTTTCCTTGATCTCTCCAGGAAGAAGTCAAATCACCTTCATTGTTGTTCCCATGGTGCATTCCTAGAACCTCAGGTTAGTACTAATTTTATTGTTTGCATAATAGTTGTTAAGAAATCCATGTCCTATACTAACCCCAAAACTTACTTGTGCTCCAGGCCCTACCTAGCACCTACTACAATAGTATATACCTAGGAAATACTCAATAAATGTGAAATAAATCAACAAATGAGGTCCAGGAATGTCCCACAGCAACTAAGGAAGCGCTGTATAATGTACAGTGCTCTGATAGAGAAGTAGAAAAACCAAACTAAAATACAGTGACATTGTTAGGAAAAGGAGCTTGTAAATTAAGCCGAATGGGTTTGAATCTCATCTCTGTCCCTTACTAGTTGGAGGACTTTTGACAAGATATTTAATCTATCTACATCTGAGTTTCTTTATCTGTAAAAGGTTAAAAATAATAGCTACTGGTAGAGTCACTGTGATGATAAAGTGTGATAATTTATATAAAATAATTAAATTGTATACAATGCTTGATTCATGAGGAGCACTGAAACGCTTATTATTACTTCTGTCATTGGGTAGGCAAAGCCAGCACTCTCTCAATCTCCGCCATTTGACTAAGAAGTGGGGCTAAAAGAGAGAGAACACATCTACCTCAAAAGAGGAACTTGCTCAATAAGCAGTCACTCAATGAATTCCAAAACGTAAAGTATCAGATTCTGAATTGAAGCAAATTTCCTCTAGCTTACTTGGAATTAGCAAATCATAGACCACAGGGAAAAATTAGAGTAATGACAATAGATGATTAAAGAATAAGAGGTGAAGCACACAATTCAGTGATGTTTGTATAGATTTTTTACAGTGCTTTGTTACTTTGAAAGAATTCCAACAGTGGTAATCAATCCAGTTGTTCGGATCTTAGTAAATATATGAAGACTCTTAAAATAGCACTATCATCTGAAGTCAGCTTTAACATCATTGGAGAAAGATGCTCTAACAATAGCTTAGGACAGTTCTTTCAGCAATCAGATATAATGCCATGCATTTTGAAGACAAGTTTCTTAGTTCAGCTTTCTCCTATACCTATTGAGTTACACTGAGAATAATTTATTGCAGTCAATCCTGATTTGACTCCTAATTTTCATGTTGTGTAGAAGTCTGAATATTCACTTACATCGTAGACACTCAGTTGTACAAAGAGTTGCAACTTCTTTATTTTTACTAGAACTTCTCAGATTCTCAGATTTCCTTATAAATCCCTGTGTTTGGGAGGAATTTGAGAATATAGGGGGTGGCCAGTGGGTACATATTTTGTTTAATCTGCAGATGTTAATCCTGTCCAGTCATTTGCACCATCTCTTTAGGAAGCCCAGCTTCTGCTTGGATGACTTCAGGTAAGTGCTCAGGCATTCAGAAGTCGGCTCCCTCCTGTTTCTCTCTAGGAAAGCTTCTGGGTATAGGGAAGGGGGCTGAGGCTTCTGCATCCTTATAGAAGTTTAGGGGAGATGCGGGGCGGGCTGGGGGGGCTGCTCCTTGGACTAGTGACAGGTTCTGTCAGACCTTGTAAATGAAAACTGAGTTCCAGCACTGAAGTGGGTGGTGCAGGTCATTTGCCTCTAATTCTTCACAGCCTTCAGCGTCCCCTATCTGTCCCTAAGTCTACAAAACCTTTCTGCACCCCTGGGACTCCTCACAGAGTGTCTGTCCCCTTTTAGGTCACATATATGGGTAGGAAGAACCAGTTGCTCACTCTTGACTCACATTGTGCTGCCTTCCCCATGCTGCTATCTCCCTCACGCCATCTTGGATGTGCATCAAGCCAGAGGCTAGAACTTTTGGGGGGAACCACAGCCTCTTCTACACCACCAGAAAAGTGAGGCATTTAGTCCAAATATTCTTCAGCCTTCCACATAGCCATGTGAATGTTTCTAAAACCTTACTTGCTAAGCTTTCAACCTCACATGGGAGATAGAGTTGAGAACTGGATATTTGATCTATTCAAACTCCTGTCATACTTCCCTTGGACCAGAAGAGGCAGGATTCAGCGTTTCTATTTCCTCTACCTCAGATTCTCTTGTCTCCTTTATCAGCCATCCTCATAGCTTAGTTGCCTTGAAGGGAAGGGTTATGCATTATTCACTGCTAGAAAATCTATGAATTGAATTCTCATGGTTTATTCTTAACAGTTAAAGAAATTTATAAAATGTTCTTGTCAGGGAAAATTAACGATTATTACCTTTTAGAAAATCCTATTTTGATGTCAGAAGCTAAATACTAATCCTCCGTATAGTTCTTAACCTTTGGTATTTATTTTTCTTTGTTGTTTTTTCTTTTTATTTAATTACTATTTTTTAAATTGTGTGTGTGTGTGTGTGTGTGTGTGTGTGTGTGTGCGTGTGTGTATTTAAGTAAGCTCTCCACCCACTGTGGGAACTGAACTCAAGATCAAGAGTTGCATGTTCTATGGACTGAGCCCGTCAGGTGCCCCCTAAATACTAACCCTTCCCAGCCTCTTGTATTCCTTCTGTAACCTTCCTAAATCCTCTCTCAAGGAAAATGGTGCTTCTGGAAGAAAAAGGAAAATCCATGAGAAAAATCTCAATATATTTCAAAAATAACCCCTATTACGACTGATTGTCATTACTCCAAATTCAGACAATTTTAATAGAGAACATTAATTTGCTGAGAGCTTTCCAAATGCTTTTGAAAGGTTGAAACAAAGAGCAAAATTGGTTAGCAGAGAGCAGAATCAGTTCTTCAGGAGTTTCAAAATTAAATAAATGCTTGCTGAACATAGGAATGGTTTCAAGAGTTACCCTAGAATGTCATAATTCCAATCAGCTAACTAGATAGTAAATGTTGGATGACTCACTATTACCTTAAATTATTTTTTTTCCAAACTAGGCTCATAATCTTTCTTTTAAAAAAATCTGGCTTGCTTTCTTTATATTTTCATCTTGTTAATGATACTATATTTCCCCCAACATTACAATCAACTTCAACAAATTTCATTCAAATCACATTTGCTACATCAATGTCAGGTGCTGCATTAGCCATGGTAGCATGTCTAGGGCACAAATTCTGCCCTCAGGGAAATTTCTATATAACGCCCCCTATCTAATCAATCACTGAGTCACATAGATAGGTCCTTTGAAAATGTAACTCATGTTTCCTCTTGTTCCTTTCTCCTACTGTTACGAGATATATCCTTGAGATATATCCTCGTATCTGAATCACAGCCATGGTAGCTTAATGTCCCTCTCCCTCCAGTCCACCAAGTCCCTACTGACCAGAACACAACACCATCTTCAGTTATTTCTTGATCCCAATATCATTGGTGCCCAATAAATACTTATTAGATTTAATTCAGTCCTTTATTCATTACATAGATGTCTCTGATTAGCCCAAGAATTGTATCCAAAAGCAAGGAGAGAGGGCCTTCCCTGATGTCAATGTTACTTCATTCATGTGGACCAACCATCAATGGTTGCTTACTATTCCCACTGGGTGATCACTGCCCTTGACAGCCTGAGGACATTGAGCTGGGTGGCTCCCTCTTTGGATCATTCTGGTATTTTTCAAACTCCTTTCCTTAGTCTTTTTATGGATGCCTTATGCACATAATAATGTTTTTTTAAATTTTTTAACGTTTATTTATTTTTGAGAAAAAGAGACATAGTGCGAGCTGGAGAGAGGGAGAGACAGAAACTGAAGCAGGCTCCAGGCTCTGAGCTGTCAGCACAGAGCCTGATGCGGGGCTTGAACCCACAAACTGTGAGACCATGACCTGAGCCAAAGTTGGACGCTCAACCGACTGAGACACCCAGGTACCCCTCACATAATAATTTCTTAGTGCCTTTCAATGTTTAGTGCTAGTCACATATTTAATCCTAATATGTTGCCTTAGCTATTAATTTCATCTCTATTTGTCTTGAATTATTGAAAAAGAAATATTAAGAAATGGTGATGCTATATTACTTTAAAGACTGAAAAGTAATATAATTGATGGTCATTTTCCTGACTCGGGGGAGGGAGAAAGAACCTGGTATTCAGTATCCAGGCTCCAAAACCAATTTCACTTCAGAAAAACTCTCACTTCAGCCTTGCTTTGGTGTGAGTGCGTAGGTCATTGTGAAGGACACAGAATACCAATTAAATCTCCTCAGGGAAAGAGTTGGGGTTTGCTCAGATGGCACAACTGTTCGTAAATACACTTGTTTTATATTTATTGAATAGAAGGACAGGCTTTCACACTCCCTGGCTCCCTGAGATGGTGGAGGCAGAAAACACAGAAGGTTTTAAAGGGGGCCCTGCTCTTTTCTTTTATAAAGAGAAATGTGGTAAAAGAGGAGATACAGGCAGAAATTGCTGGAGCAGAACAGACCAGAGTCCTGAGTGTCAGGGGTCGTCTGTGAGCCCCACCAGGCAGTTTCAGTCTGGAAGAGAGCTGCTTTCACCCTGTCGTGCACTCTGATGTTTCCCCCAATCTTTCTGGAGATTTTTAATATGTAAGTAATGTAAACATCATACAGAAAGAAAAAAAAAACAGAGAGACAAGAAAAATAACAAAATTGATCACTTGTACTCAATCACTGTAACACTTTCTAGCTTGTTTTTTTCCCTTCTCATGTATATGGCATACGTCTCAATAATATTCTAGTCCCTAATATATGTCTATTGGTTAACTTAACTAACGAGCAACTTAAAGGCTAGAATCATATGTGAACACACAAGTTCATGTTCTGTTTTTTTACCCACTTTAACTAACACAGGCCTTCTATTTTTTTAATGTTGGTGAATAATCATTGCCTTTATTTTCAAAGGTTTTGAAATTTCCATTGAGTGGATATGCCATAATTTACTAATAATACCTGTCTGTTTGGAGAACATTTATATTTTTACAATTTTTCTATTATAGATAACCTGTGATGATAAGTTTATGACACGTTTTGTGGGCTGCTTCGTTTGGATAGATTCCCTAGACCAGAGGTGAGCACACATTTCCTGCAAAGGTCCAGATAGCAAATATTTGCTATACCTTCAACCATATTCTTGGTTGCTAAAAAAAATAAATAAATAAATAAGCAGCTCCTATGGTCTTTGTTTCAGCAACTCACCTCTGCTAATGTAGTGCAAAAGCAGTTATAAGCAATACACAAATGAATGAGCATGTCTACATTCAAATAAAACTTTATATATATGCAATCAAACTTAAGTTTATTCCACTTTTAACGGGTCATGAAATGTTTTCTTTTCTGATTTTGTTCCAATCATGTAAAGAATATAAAAGCCATCCTTGGCCCATAAGATGTACAAAAATAGGAAGCAGCCAAGACATGGCCAGCTGGCCTATGGTTTGCTCTAAAGTCTAGGAATTATTGGGTCAAAGGATTCATAGTCAGCTAGGTTTTTGCTGGAAATGTTAACAGTTACCCTCAACTGTATTTCTTGGTTGTGAAACTTCTCATTGGGACACTTAAATAGGCAGTGTTTTCTTCCTGGATTACAAAATTATTAAAAGACAATGCAGAAGACCTACCTTCTGCAGTTTATTACCTCTGGACAGTAACCATTTTCTTAAATCTATTTAGAGTGACAGGCTGTATAAGGGGTCATCTGCCTTGGCCACCGGAAGCACGAAAAGCTCTAATTTAAAAGGTGTCCAGAAGGGGCACTCCAGGATTTCATCATCTAATCTTTATCTTCCCAATTCAAACACATTTCATTCTAATTCTTCAGTTGATCCTGAGAACACCTGGCCAGCTGCCACCTTCAAACACAAAGACAATTATTAAGTTAATCCCGCTGCATTTCTTTCTCTCTCTTGGGTTGATAATGAGGGACAAGAACTATTTCCTTTTGTGGATTGTGAAACTGAAGAATAAAAGTGCCTTTTTTTTTATTGGATGGTAACTCAGAAAAAAAGGAAAGCCATGTTCTCTGCCTCTAGGGCTAACTGTCATGATCATAAATTAATATTTATTAAACATCTGCGGGTTGCATTCCACTGTGTGAGGCACAATGGCAATTAGTCCCATTCATTACTGTACATTTTTAAATTTTTTTCAATTTATTAAATTGTATCCTGGATGATTAGATTGCTTCAGGCCACAAGTACAAAATTGAAAATATTCAATTAGGATACATATAACAAAGCAGCGGCAGTTAAAACACAGTGCATTAAAATATCAGCTTTATAATTCCTATTCTCAGAATCTAGAAGGAGCGGATTTACAAGGTGTTCTGAAGGCCAGAGGACTTGGTCAGAGCATGAAGGACAAGGAACTCTCCAGCTCCCCATAGATGCAGATCGGAACCCAAGCTTTATGGCAGCTTATCAAATTTCCCAGAGCTTTTTGAAATTACCTCTTACCTTTAGGATATTAAGAAAGTATATCCACTGTTTTTATTCCAACTGGAAGTTAAGAATCTTTTAAATAAAAATACACAACTCTTCTTTATATTCTCTCCCTTGCTCTAAATATTTTCAGGGGATTTTTGTATAAACCAGGCAATAAACTAAATACAAAGAAAAGAGTCAATTCTCTTTGTGAGAATGTCAAAGGGGTTAAGGTCAAAGTTATACAGGGCTAAGGGTGACTAATGGATAGAGGGATTCCACCGGAATCCGTCCAGAGATGAGAGTTACGAAGGGGTTTGCTTGTTTTTAATCCTTACAAATGAAAGAGAAAATCATATGTGGGCTTAGTAAATATGTGACTTGCTCTGAATCACATGGGACTGTTAATAAATACCGCAGAGAAAAGAGGTCAATTCAGGGTCCCTGGGTGGCTCAGGAGGTTAAGCATCTTGCTATTGATTTCGGCTCAGGTCATGATCTCATGGTTTGTGAGACCCAGCCCGCATCAGGGTCTGTGCTGACAGCACTGAGCTTGCTTGCTTGAGATTCTGTATCCCTCTCTCTCTTTGCCCTTTCCCCTCAAAATAAATATGTAAACTTTATTAAAAAAAGAGATAAATTTAAAATAGTTTTGACTATTAAAAACTCTATAGATTTAATAGGGGCACACCTAATAAGATGAAATTTAAAGTGACAAATGTAAAAGGATATACCTAGGGGGAAAAGAAAAGTCAACAAAGAATACAAATGCAATAAAGCAACGGACCAGTTAGGCCTCCGTGTCCTAGAAAGGCACTTGGGCTAATATTTGACAATGAACTGAATTAAATCAATAATGGAGTGTCACTGGAAGATGAATCAATACAAATTTAGAATGTTTGGTGTCTGCCATCCTGTCGCAGATTCAGGTATATAAAAATCATTCAGAATCAAAAAGCATGATTCTGAAACAATGCCTAAGAACCACTTGGAGATGCTTTAAAATGAAGACGCTAGTACCTATTACTGTAAATATGATAGTAAGTTCTCGAGAAGGATCTCAAGAATCTGTGTCTGCAAGCCTGCACCATCATTCATATGCAGGTTGGTCTCTGGACCACACTTTGAGGAAGTTACTCTAGAGAGTGATTAAATCATTTCAGTCACCGTCTGCAGTTCAAGCACCTATTCTTGGTAGGTGGCATTGCCATGACTTTCAACTTAGTGACCTACTCACTGGGCTTTGTACAGACCTGAGAATTAAGAGTAGTTCCGTTCCTGCTTAGGCCACCCACTTCTGTTTTTTATTTCTTTAAAAATATAACTCTTCATTAAAACAACTGCTTAAACAATATATGCTATGATTTGAATATTTCTCTGTCCTCTGAGCTTCTTGAGAGCAGAGACTGGTTTTGTTCACCCTGATGGTCTCAGTGCTGAGCACAGGGGAGTTCAATTATATTTTTTGTTGGATGTGAAGCACAATGATTGATCAAAGCTATAAAATATGATATATAGCATATCTGTATTTAAAGAAATATAAATCTCTGCATAACAGAGATTCCCACTTAAAGTCAAGCTTTAACGCTATGAATGGAAAAACTTTTTCTCACTTATTTTTGTGCTTAATATTCACCCAATTCTACCTGCTCTGGCTGAGGGCTTCAGAGCCATTTCAGATTACCTTACCGGTTGGGTACAATTTGCCATAGAGAAGGTACTAATCTGTTTCTTAAGAACAACATGATGTGTCACTCTCCTCCCCACACTTAACCTTTAGTCTATTCAGGCCTAAATCTTGCCCTCTATTAAAAGACTGCTTTTAATGTCTCCATGCTGTGATGCTATGGCCATATTTACATTCTAAGTTCTAACGGCCCAAGCCTCAGGCTTTCTTGTTCTGTTGGTTAGCAGTGTCCCTCTCTCTCTCCCTCTGTCTGTCTCTCTGTGTCTTTCTCTCCCACACACACACACTGAAGCACACAGTATTTGATTCTGCCTAATCCTCTTTTTCTAACCTCCTTTGTTCACTCTAGTTAAACATCCTCCTACTCACTTAACTTCATTTGGATGTTACTGTGTATAATTTTTTTCAGATAACATTAACTCATCTTCCTAAGCTCTCAGATCATTTTTGTAGTATCTTCATGGGATTTCATCTTCTGTCATGAATATTTTACTGTTTAAACCAAGCAAAATTCTTGGTTATACAGTGGTTGCTTCGTGAGGCAATCCTTGTTCATCACTTTTTTTTAACTTAAATGTTTTATCTATCTATCTATCTATCTATCTATCTATCTATCTATCTATCTATCTACCATCTATTTATTTAATTTTACCTGAATGTTTTATTAATATTTTTTAAAAATTTACATCTAAGTTAGTTAGCATATAGTGCAACAGTGATTTCAGGAGTAGATTCCTTAATGCCCCTCACCCACTTAGCCCATCCCCCCTCCCACAGCCCCTCCAGCAACCTTCCGTTTGTTTTCCATATTTAAGAATCTCTATGTTTTTGCCCCCCTCCCTGTTTTCATATTATTTTTGCTTCCCTTCGTTTCTGTTCATCTGCTTTGTATCTTAAAGTCCTCATGTGAGTAAAGTCATATGATATTTGTCTTTCTCCAACTGACTAATTTCACTTAGCATAATACCCTCTAGGTCCATCCATGTAGTTGCAAATGGCAAGATTTCATTCTTTCAGATTGCCGAGTAATACCCTTGTTCACCACTTTAAGCTAAGCTTTAGTGAACTGTTGCATTCAGCAAAATGTGTGCCCCCTTTTGAAATCTATTTATTCAACTAACATGTTTTCAGAAAAAAGCATATATTCCCTATGAAAAATTAATGATATTGGAGCTGTTTCGTCTATAGACCAGAATGCTGAGGGATTAGCTTTACTTTTTTCAGCTCCACGAAGGGCTTTTGGGAAAGAGGTGTCTGATTGCTAGTTTTCTGTGTCTAGAGAGAATAAATAAGAAACTCGGGGCTTAAGCTAAAGCAGGAGAACCACAAGTTTCACCATAGGAGGAATTCAGCTGCGTCTGTCAACTGAGGACGAGAATAGCAAGGGCACTGGAAACTTCAGATTTTCTACTTGCCTAAAAGCAGGACCCGGCTGAGAGGTTCTCTTGAAGCCCTATTGAACTGGATTAATCATAGGAAGAAAGAACAGTTATATGGATGAATGTGGATGTGATTTTTCTCAAGTTAAAAGAAATAGGATCTTTTGATGTTTGCACCCAAGATAATCAAATGAGATAGCAACAGGTGCTCAAAGAACGAATGAAGTAATGAACGAAAGGACTGGCAAGCATCAGGCTCCTTGCTGACAGCGAGGAAGCTGCTTGGGATTCTCTCTCTCCTTTTCTCTCTATGCCCCTCCCCCTAGCTCACTCTCTCTCTTTCTCTCAAAATAAATAAATAAACTTCAAAAAATAAAAAATAAAAAGGAATGACCAGTGTCTGCTACACAGAAGGATGAAAAAGGTTTCGGTAAACTAGTATGCACCAAAAACATGCATTTGTTCACTCATTCATTCAACCGTATATACTGGGTCCCTACCACATGCCAAATACTGTTTTAGTACTTGCAAAAGAACAAAACAGAAATCCGCTCCTTGTGTAGTTTGCATGCTATTAGTGGAACGCTAATAATAAATGAAAAATATAATAAATAAGTAAATCATAAAGTATGTTAGGATGTGATCATTGCTGAGAAAGAAAGGTCGCAGATTAAGGGAGATCAGGAGTGCAGGGGTGAGTGCTAAGGTGCAGAATTAGAGTGGTCACGGCAGGACTCACCAAGAAGAAAGATTTAAGCAAAGACTCTCAGGGAAGAGGGACTGAGCCCGGAGGCTGTCATCGAGCATGGGGTGGGGGTGGAGGAGGTCTGTTCTAGGCCAAGAAAGAGCAGAGGCACTGCGGCACAAGGAGCTTGATGGGTTCAAGGGACAGCATGGAGGCCATGTGGCTGGAAGGCAGTGACGGAGAGAAGCAGGAGAGGGGATTATAGGAAAGGGAGTGCAAATGGATCATGAAGGGCTTGGTCAAAACTTTGAATATTTACTCTGAGTAAATGGGAGCCATGGCAAGGTTTTACGCAGAGGAGTGACAGCAGATGACTTTTAGTTTAGAATGCTCACTCAGGCTGCTGTGTTGGGAATTGGCTGAAGAAGGGAAAGGCAGGAGCAGAGAGACCTTCCCGAGAATCTTGCAGTAAGACGAGAGTTGAGGGGGGCGCCTGGGTGGCTTAGTCGGTTGAGCATCCGACTTTCGCTTAGGTCATGATCTCGCGGTTTGTGGGTTCGAGCCCCGCGTCGGGCTCTGTGCTGACTGCCTGTTTCAGTCTGTGACTCCCTCTCTCTCTGACCCTCCCCTGTTCACGCTGTCTCTCTCTCCTAGAAATAAATAAAACATTTAAAAAAAAAAAAAAAAGACGAGAGTTGAGGGTGGCTCTGACCAGGGTGGTGGCGCTGGAGGCGATAAGGGTGCAGGAAGCAGTGTGATAGCAGGTTATAAATAAGGAAGAAAGACAGTTCAAGAGCTGCCACACACAAGCTGTACCTATAAAGGAAGAATTCGCATGTTCCCTTTTTCATCGAGGAAACAAAATAAACCACTGTTTTATATTGTTTATACTGAATGTTGCTGCTTGCATAATTTCTCAAAATGACTGACAGCATCTAATGTAAAGATGAGTTTGCTCTGGCAGCTATTGTAAAATAGAGTTATTTCTCTTACAACCTGATGCACCGCTGTTATTTATGTGTTTAGATTACAGTGATTACTTGAGTCTGTGAACAAAGTAAATTGACCTAAAAAATAAAGTGGAAGCACACTTGAAAGTGAAAGACCATGGTTGGTGGGGGGGAGGGGGTCGGGAAGAGGCAAAGGTAAACGAGGAGTATAAAACAAGTGTCCATTGGTACACAAAGTACTTTTTCTGTTTTCTTCACCTTGATCACATATTGAATATCGTGGACTGTACAAGCCCAAGACATGTGCTATGGGGTTGCGTTCTCTCATTCAAAATGCAATCCCACCTCTCCTCTGCCACCTGGATCACCCACCACTGTGCCCTCCATGCCATGACAGACCTAATTTCAGCTGCCCAGCCCCTCCACATGCCTCAAACCTCTGTGGCGAGATTTCCTGGTAGTGCTCCAGGGAAGAGGTTCACTCAGAGCTACAGAATCCTTTACAAATTGCATTGGGGGACAGATATCATAGCCAATTCCCTTCAACACCTCGACCCTTTCAGAAGGATCTGTTCTGTAGCAAGCAATCATGGGCAAGGGCAGTCAGTTCAATGAATGGTTACTGTGTTCCAGGCACTATGCTGGGTACCGAGAAGATCACTCAGGAAGCACTTGTGCCGCGGACAGGTTTAGAAAATGTGTTTTTCTCCTTGAACTATCTGTCTCTTTGTACATTCTGCCTCCATCTGGGATTCTGTCTTCCAGACAGGAATACTTAAAGACTGTGTCTATTCCTGTTTCCACATATTGTCCTTTCTTGTGTTTGTAGACATGACCATCCTCATGAATGGGTACAGAATGGACCCTGCCTCTTGAAACATGAACCACCCTGCAACAGCAACTGTAATCATCCAGAAAGACAGAGCCAAAGGCGGTTCAGCTGGGCATTAGTCCCTGCACTGCTCCACCTGCCCAGAGGCATCCCTGCTGGAGGGCATACATCCATCTTGACCCCTGGGACACCATACCCCCCAGTCTTCCTCTGGTGGCCGATCTCTAGCCTGGTCGTGTGGAGTAGATTTCTGTGCTGCCTATGCCAGTTTCCTCATTTTAACCACACATTGTTTACAGTATTAGCAAAACTCCTGCCTGAAACCAGAGACCCTAAGGCAGTAGGATTTCAACCCAGAGTTAGCTTTGGGACCTCTCTGCTGCCAAGGCAGGGCATGTCCCAGCAGGGTCATACCTCTCAGGCCCATTGTTCTCTGTCAATCTGTCTGTCACGCCCTATGGACTGGTTCTCCACTCTAGCTAGCACCACTTCCTGTCCCCATCCAGTATGACGCGGCCTGGGGTTAGATAGAGCAGTGGGGCAGAATCACCCTTCCTGACCCCTAGATGGTCACATGGCTGATGTGCCCATAGGAAGTCTTAATTAAAGGCAGTAGAGCAGGGGCGTCTGGGTGGCTTAGTTGGTGAAGCGTCCGACTCTTGATTTTGGCTCAGGTCATGATCTGGCGGTTCGTGACATGGAGTCCCCTATTGGGCTCTGCGCTCACAATGCAGAGCCTGCTTGGGGTTCTCTCTCTTCCTCTTCCTCTCTCTCTCCCTCTCCAAATAAATAAACGCTTTTTTAAGTTAATAAGGCAAAGGAGAGTGTGGCCCAACCTAGCTCCTGACAAGCTATCCTCACTCCGGTCTGTTGAAATGGAGGATAGCCTGACTCCAGATATCTTCCCCTGTGCCTCTGAGCTTGATCAGACTGTGGACCATACTGGCAGCAGTGAGGGCCAGGGTGGGGGGTCAATGTCATGCCAATGGCATCAGAATAATCTCACAACACTTGGCTTTAAAGGGGCCACTGTGTGGCTGTGGGCAAATCAGGGTCGAAGATATAAAAACTCTGTTCCAATGGTCAGCTTTTGGAGCAGCCTCCCTGCTGGGATCCCTCAGCTCTGTTTGTTTGGCAACTCTCCATTCAGGCTCCCTTAGCCAGGGCCTTATCTGCCTGTTCTGGTCATAAAAAGATTGCCACTGCCTTCCAGAGTCAGTGAGCGCAGTTAGAAGGGCTTCCTGCAGACCCTGTAATGCAGGGGCTGAGAAGCCTCTGTTGCTCCGGGCCTGAAGGTGTTATGACCAAGCTGCTGAATCTTCTTTATCCTGACCCTCTTGTCTGAGGCTGTCAGAGGTGGCCAGGAAGGTCATGTCTGTTTCCAAAACCTGCACAGGGTGGGCTCATGGCCATGTCCTGGGGAAGAGGAGACCAATTCTCCCTGGGGAAGGGAGAAGGATCTACAAATACGGGAGAATTAAAAAAGAAAAGAGGAAGACAGAAAAAAAGAGGAAAGAGAGAGAGAGAAGGAGAGAAAAGAAAGAAGGCGGGGAGGGAGAAAGGTGGGAAGAAAGGAAGGAAGGACAGCAAAGTGGGGAAGATTCTAGAGGTCTTCTCCCACATCAAGCTCCTAATTAATATCCTACTTGTTTCTTCTGTTATATTAAAACAAACATGTTTTCCACCTTCCAAAACAAAACCTATTCTCTATTTCTAGCTGCCCTGGATGTGACATTTTGAGCAAAGTAAAAAAGATAATCTACCCCTTAAAGATGACCTTATCACAGATCAGACGATAGATAATGAGATTTGTGTGCTCTTTCTTGTAAAAATGCTTTGGATCCTGAATAAAATGTGTTAAAAGGAGAAATAAGCACATTGCCCATCTGCATTCAGGAAATAGCTGTTTTCTTCATGAATAGCCTTCCATAGTAGTCAAAGGCATTGATTTTTGTCTTGTGATATGGGCTTGCCATGCTGCTACTGAGCCACTTAGTCTTACCAATAATTGGAGAATATTTTATTCAAGTGGAATGAAGCAGGAGAATAGACAGCCATGAAGTGTCCAGAGACATTCAACGGTGAACTTCAAAGTCACCTCGACCCTGATCTCTAGTGTCTTCTATTCACCTTAGTCCAGAAATCGGGGGTGAGAGGTGGCATTCTGCAGATTTCCTTCAAGGAAGAGCAAAATTAGTAATCTGAACAGCTCAAGAGTATCAGCATGGTATTGATAATTGTGAGTATATTCCATATGAATTTTTGTGGGCCACAATAATTTGATTCCATTCTGAATGGGCCTTAGTTAATTCACTCAATTTTGCTCAGACACGCTTAGGTGTGAAACTAGCACTCCAGGGTCTGGGAGTGAGGGTGTATTTCCCAGCAGTCAGCTTACCTCCATGAATGACATTGAGCTGGTCATCAAAGAACTGCTTTCCAGAGGATCATTGTATCCTGGGCGGCAGCGAACAAAAGGGCTCGCAGTAAAATCCCGCAATCACTTTGTGAAGTCAGCATCCACCTTTGTTAATTATTAGCCAATACAAGGTTAAGGTTCTATATAAAGCTGCACCTGGAAAACACTAGCACAACGAAAACCTGCACTAGCAAGACTGAGCTGAGTGTCATCCCCATCGGGAAAGTAAGGTGGTTTGATTAAAAACTAGAGAATTTCTAAAAAGAGCTACCTGAATAGCCCTAAGAGCCCTGCTCAAAAAGTTCTCCCCCGTTATCTGATACCCCAAGTTCACCATTAGAAACGTAGCTCTTTCAGTGACAATGGCACAGCAGTAGGCACACTAGATTCAGAGTCAGGCGTCAAGATTTCTAAAAGTCAGCTACCACAGGCCAGTCCTCAACCTCTATGTGCGGCCATTTCCTTATATGCAAAGTGGTGACAATAAAACCTCTACCAGCTTCAGAGGGTTGTTTTTCATACCCACCTCGGTGTCTCTATCCTATATCATAACCATACTTCCTGCCAACCACCGTTAGAGCGTCTTCCTGAGCTACTCCGTATCTAGGCCTTTTTTAAATTATTGTTTTCCGTGAAGCACCTGTTGCAGCCAGCAGTATGCCAATTGTCCAGACTCTCTTTCTTGTCACAGCTTGGGGTTTCTCCAAATCACATGTTTCAGCATCACTGAACATTTCATGTGACCACTGATGGAAGAGTTGCTGTTGGCCTTTCTGAGCCACTGGGTTGCTTTGTTTTTCACTCAAAGCCTTTCAGAGGGACGTCTTCGGCCAAAACAGGTGGTGCGAGCCGAATCATCACCCCATGGCCCTCCCTTTCTCATTTCCTTTTTTTGGCTTTCTAGTCATGCTTTATTTGCATTTCTAGCCCACCATTCGAAGGAGATGCCATTTCTGCTCTCTCACACCCACTGTGAGCACTTCCTTTCCCAAGGCAGCTGCTTGAGTGGAAATGCTGTGGGCTTTCTAGTGCTGCTGACAGCGGTTCTAATCCTGGCTCTGGTATTTACCAACTAAGTGACGAACGATGACTTCTCTGCACTTCTAGCTCCTCATCTGTGTAAACGGAAATCGTGCCTATTTCAAGGGGTTCTCAGGTGATAAAACTTATATATATATGCAGCTGAGCGTTCAACACGCTCAATAAATACTAATCTCCTTTTCCTTTATAAATGCTTTCTTCTTTTTATTCTCTGCTGTGTCTTACTTTCATTAGAAGATTCCTTAACATCAAAGGTCTTTGTACCTTTCCTTCTTAATCTTTTCCCAATCTTCCTGACTTCCTCAGCCCTTTGGGCACTATTGTTCGATGGTCAAACACATGAGCTTTTGTCTCAGAGAGCCCTAGATGCAAACCTCAGATCCCTTTCAACCCTGCCGCATCACTGAAGTCACCCACTTCCCTGTTCAATGGAGCCAACCATCATCTCAGAGGTTGCTGTGATTCCTTGTGATGGTAGATGTAAAAAGCTTGCCGTAGTGAGATTCATGTGTAGGACACAGTCACTAATGTTAGCTTTATTCTTTGTCCCCCTGATTCATTATTAAATCTTGCTCTTTCCTTTGCATTCATCATGAATGGTTTGCCTTCATGTTCTTCTAACCTCAAATTTCCTCTTTGAGATTAACTCTTCCCCCTTCTGCCAAATTACTCTCTCGCCTACACACATATTACAAAACCATTCAAGGGGGCATCAGTCTATTATTGTGCCAGAGAACACTTTCTTAAGTGGATTTTTATTCCTTTTGAGGTCTTAAAGTTGTAAGCTCCAGACAATTAAGGATAAAGCCTAGGTCATTTTATATTGCTGAAGGCTTCTCTCTTGTTTTTTCCCTCTGCCCACAACACAATACTATTCCCCTCTATTTCAGATACTGCTTCCATCCCTTTCATCTGTGATCCTCTCTTTCATGTTCACAATTACTTCCTCTTTAACTTTCACCCCTTGGTCTACTGATTCACCTTCCCCTGATCAACCCAGACCCATAACTCTAACTCATGGTTCACTCTCTAATATATGATCTACCCAATATAAGAAGAAACAGATGTTACCCAGTGGCCTTGCTTTATACGATGAATACACTAGTCATTAGTTTAAAAATCAGTCAACTGCCACGTTCTTCTAATTCAATGGTCTTAGAACATGGCTTAGTGCTTTTCTTTTCCTCTAAAGAGCAGATATTTCGAGAAGACTAGTTTGATAGAGATTCAGATATCACTCCCAATAAAATCCCCCATCTAACCTAGGTTCCATTGATTGTTTTCTCTGTTGTTACACTCTCATGCCCAACTTTCTCACTGCACACCTAGCATCACAGCGCCCAAGCCTCGAGACCCAACCTTACTTCTGGCCCAAGAGCAGCAATGAATCTGTTACTGGATCCAATAGTACTCTGCTGTAGACATACTCCGTCCCTTAATCTGCTTGCTATTAATACGCAAACAAAAAGCACTCTACAAGAGTCGTATCTACAGCTTCCAGTAATTCAACTCATGGTAGGTATCACTTTCTGAGCTAAAATTACATACCCTATGTCAGTTAATCCTCACAGGCACCCATTTTATTTCTATTTTACAGATTGGAAAACTCAGAGAGGTTAAGTAGCTGCCTTTAACCAGTCATTTAACTGTGTCAGGACCTGAAGCCAGGTCTGTCAGATTTCAAAGCCTCTTCTCTTTTTGCTCAGTGTTTCCTTAGGAGCCATTGATGAAGAAAGGAAGAGAGATTATTTAGAATTTCTGGCCTCTACACAGAGGCCCAGCTTTCTAGGATTTCAGATATCTAATCTGATATTTTTCTGAACATGAAAACACTTCTTTCATCCATAGATTATTATTCTATGCTAGGCCCTGTGCGAAGTACTCAATATGCACTGGTAAGAAAGACAAGCAGTCTGCCCTCCAAAAGCCCACAGCAGAGTGAACAAGCTTGGTTTTCCAGAACAACAGAGGGTGAATTGCAGAAAATCTTCAGGAACCCTTCCATATTTTGACACATCAGAGATCTAAATGAAAAATGAAACATATAGGAATGGGCCTTTCTAAATCACCTTCTTGAACAACTGCTCAGGTTTAAGATAGGTGAGCTGAAGATAAGGTTTTGCCATAGATGACGTCTGCTCTAAATTCAACCACTGAAAAAGCAGAGGTTGTAAGTCTTCCTGAGACAACTCTAAGTTCTTCCACTAAAGGTCATCACTGCTGAGCTTCCTCATTAAGGAGAACAAAGCTGTCCAAGGCATTGGACTCCAGAGCATTAGGCTGCTTCTGAAATTCCGAGCTCATTTGTGTCTGGGCTCATTCATCACTGTAGGCATAAACTACTAGTTCTCACAACTTAGACTTCACTATTGAAGCAGAGTGTAGGCACACCATTTCTGACAATTGAGACCAGAGGGACATCAGCTACTTAGCACCCAGGAAGGACCAGGACTCAGAATTCATAGAAGTCCTTGTAGTATGTTACAGGAGTCAAGGAATTCCACCATCTACACGAAAGGCTGTGTTTTTACTATCATGCTGATGACAAGCCTCTTTGATAATTTTTTCTGAAAATAAATCAAGGCTTAGAATGGTGTCACTATCAGTTCTTGTGTTTATCCAAAAAACGCCAGGCACTATTCTAGGTGATAGAACACAGTACTGCACAAGTCATGCAAGGTCACTGCTTTCCAGTGGAGGAAATAGAAAACAAATGCACAGACAAATAAATGCACAAAGTACTTTCAAGCAGTGATAAGTACTTTGAACATCTTAATAACAATAATAATAATAACAATGATAATAGTATCAGCAATAAACTTATATACTGTTTAATATGATCCAGGTAATGTTCAAAATAGTTTACATATAGTAATTCATTTGATTTTCACAACCCTATGAGCACAGTATTACAGATACTTCTATTTAACAAATAATAAAACTGAGGCATAAAAAGGCTGGGGGGTTTCTCTGAATTTGTGAGAATAAGGTAATGTGACAGAGTGGTGATGTGGGGAGTGGAGGTACTTTAGATTTAAAAAAAAGGCCAAGTAAGACTCTCCTACAACATTGTATTAGTCAGAGTTCTCCAAAGAAATAGAACCAGCAAGGGAGATGACAGATGGTAGATAATCAATAGATAAGTAGATAGGTAGATGACAGACAGACAGATAGACAGAGATATATGATTAGGTATTGGCTCATGCAAGTATGAAGGCTGAGAAATCTCATGATCTGCCATCTGTAAGCCAGAGACCCAGAAGCGCCAATGGTATAGTTCAAAGGCCTGAGAGCCAGGAGCCAAAAGTAGCAGAATAACTGATGTCCCAGCTCCAGCAGTCAGGCAAAGACGGAATTCCTCTGGCTTTTCATACCATTCAGGTCCTGAAAGGACTGCTTGATGCCCGCTCACATTGGGGAAGGCCAACTGCTTCACTCAGTCAACCAGTTCAAATGCAAATTTCTCCTGGAAACACCCCCACAGACACACCCAGAAATAATGTCTAACTAGATATCTGACATCCCAAGGCCCAATAAAATTAACTATTGCCAAGTCCACTTCTTGTCAACCTGGCAGCATGTGTCTCTTCTTCTTTTTTTTTTTTTTAATGTTTTTATTCATTTCTAGGAGAGAGAGACAGCGTGAGCAGGGGAGGGTCAGAGAGAGAGGGAGATACAGACTCTGAAATAGGCTCCAGGCTCTGAGCTGGCAGTCAGCACAGAGCCCGACGCGGGGCTCGAACCCACGAACCGCAAGATCATGACCTAAGCGGAAGTTGGACGCTTAACCGACTAAGCCACCCAGGCGCCCCATGTGTCTCTTCTTAAACCATACTTCACTTCCCAATAAAGAAAATAACAAGGTTATAATTCCACCTAACATGTAACTATCCTGCCTACAACTAAGAACACTCCTTAAATATGATGATATAAAGTCAATACATCTTATATTACACAATAAGGGAATAAGAGGAAAGAAAACCAGTATTTGATACATACACACATACAAATGTATTCATAACAAATTAAGGAGGAAACGCTTATTATAATAACAGCCCCCATTTCTGGAACTGGCCACATGGCTGTAGCTGCTAACATTCAGTCCATGGCATTCCTCAAGGGAAACCAGCCTCTCCTTCATGCGAGGGGTTTTGGCTCCAGTCTGGGAATTGATTAAGGGACCATGACTCTGTTTTTACGGTTCAGGTTAGGCTCTGGTTCACTTGACCTAGAACTTTTCTGTTTATAATGACCAAGTAAGAATTTAGTAGGCTTCCTATTTATTGGATTTCTCAGAATATGATGATCAACTAGCCGACTGCATAAGTCTGCATGAGTCACTATTCGGAATGCTGTTTGATACTACTGTCCATTACAGTAGCCATGCTCACCTTGCCCTTGCTATTGAGTGCCACCACTTGGCCCAGCCACCCTGGGATCCAATTACTCCCATCCTATTCAGGTTTCCCAGTTCAGTGGCTGCAGCTCCCACTGTGAGGTCTGACCTTCAGGGAGCAATTACAGAGCACTCAAAGGACATCAGACCTCCCCTCACAAATGTATTTCTCATAGCACTGGGGGTAAAGTAGGTCTTCTGGACTCTCCCAATGTGGGGAAGGAGGTCTTAAATGACAAATCCACTCTAACATTCCAATCTCCTTAAGTCTTTCAGTCCCTTCCTCTACATTAAACCAAGGTAGGCTGGGAAATTTCAGTTCACTGTGGGCCACTTTTTGATCTGTGAATGAGCCATTATATGCAGAATTAAATGCAACATTAAATGCAGAATCTCTCTTAGTGTGCCCACATCAATAAATCTGGCTTGATTCAACCTTATTTGCCTTTCCCCATTTCTCCACACTCTTAGCCCCCATTCACACACATGTTCCCTGGATCCCTGTCTATATAAATTATAAAATTCAATTTTGTTAACATTTAGTTATTTTTGAGAGACAGGGAGAGAGAAAGTGCGAGAGGCGGAGGAGCAGAGAGAGAGAGGGAGGCACAAAATCTGAAGCAGGCTCCAGACTCCGAGCTGTCAGCACAGAACCCCATGCAGGGCTCAAACCCATGAACCATGAGATCATGACCTGAGCCAAAGTCAGACACTTAACCAACTGAGCCACCCAGGCGCCCCCAAACTAGAAAATTCAAATAGTTCTTTGGGATTGTAGACTCCTTCCTTATGGATCTCATTTTGTACCTCACCTTTAGGGTCCTACTGAGAATTGAGTCTAGTTATAGGTCTAGGAAAAAAAAGGAGTGGTTGAGGTGGGTCCTGAGGAGAAGCAGCAACGTCTTGCATGGCAATTGCCTCAGAAAATGCCATTATAGTTTCGCAGACATTACAGTTAATGTCTTCCAGCTGAGGGGTCAACTAGAAGTGGAAAGGCCAGTACCACTAGAGGTGGGACGCTGTTGCCACTTGGCATGAAGAGGCCATTTCTGCTGGCGGCAAGGAAGTTACTTACAGTGGGATGGGGAGACCATTTCCATGCAGGGTAGGGAGATCTCTTACACTAGCGAAGAGGACTCATCAGATTTTAGGGTCTCACTGCCCTCAATTGCATCAGAGTCTTCCCATATGTCACCATCCCAACCTATATGAGCTGCTTATTTCCCAGTCAAGTCCCTCACTTTTAGAGGAGACACCATCCAAAGGGGGCAGTTCAACATACGTTGTAGTTGTGCCTGTCACAGGACGAGATGCTGCCCTGGCTTTTCAGCAATCTCAGCCCTGCAACTACTTATCTCAGATAAGGGTCTCCTCCAGGGCTGAAACAGAAGCCTTCAGGTCATTTATACAGTGCTTTCGCTGGGAATTCCAAATCCTTGAGCTCATCCTCTTCTTTTGCTGCTCTGTTCAGAGACATTAGGAGATGCCAACCAATGTCAGTCTATTCAATAGTTTTCCAAAAAATGTTAAAAAGTATCACATACACAATCATTCAGCTGCTTGCTTCTTACAAGTGGTTGATTAGGAGTATCCAATGCAGATACTTTGCAGATCTCTAGTACAAGTTCACTCCATGAACTACCAGTGCTCTCTTTACCATTTGAAATAAAGTCATTAACATCATTAAATCTAAAGATATTAGAAAGCCAATTCAACCTCCTTTGCTTTTTTGCTCCATTCAGCCTCTTAATGGATTAGATGATGCCTACTCACCTTGGGGAAGGCAATATACTTTGCGCAGTCAACCATTTCAAAAGCTAATCTCTCTGGAAACACCCACACACACACCCAGAAATAATATGTAACCAGATGTCTGGGTATCCTATAGTCCAGTCAAGTTGACAAATAAAATTAACCACCGCAAGGATATTTCACTGAAACCTAATGAGAAGGAGGCAGCCCCGGAATGTTGTGAGGAAAAAGCATTCCTAGAAAAGGGAACAAATGTCAATGCCCTGAGATTGCTATGAAGTAGGTATGTCTTAGGGAAAAAAAAGAAAGCCAGTGTGGCTGGAATATGTGAGGAAAAAGCATTCCTAGAAAAGGGAACAAATGTCAATGCCCTGAGATTGCTATGAAGTAGGTATGTCTTAGGGAAAAAAAAGAAAGCCAGTGTGGCTGGAATATAGTGCTTGAGCAGGACAACGGGCAAGATGAAGATATAAGGGAAGCTATAGGTAGATGATCCAGGGCATGGTAAAAGCTGGAGTTTTCTTCTAAGGACAATGGGGAAACGCTGAAAAGTTTAACATAGGGAGTGACGTGATGTGATGCACATTTTAAAAATACGACTCTGGCTTCTGTACGGAGCACAGACTACAGACACGTTAGCAGTGGAGGCAGAGTGAGCAGTTAGGAGGCTGTTACAAGAACACAGGTGAATGGCGATGTGATGAATAATCTGATGATAGTAGAGAAGTGAGTGATTCAAGATACATTGTGGAGTCAACCTAATTTGCTGTTGGACTGAAGGCGAATGATGAATGAATTAAAGAGAGCATTTATTACAAAAAGAGAGAGAGAGAGATCATTTATGATTATTATTGTTTCAGTCTGTCATAGTGACTTGTGAGAGTCAATTGTTACATTTTTAGGAAGCTTGCAAGCCACTTGTCCAACATAACCGTTATTAATAATTAAAATATGTAAGTTTGTAATTAAATAAACTATATTTTTAAAAAGGTAATAAGCATTCAAAACTCATCAGTTCCTAATTATTTTATTACATGTTTACTATTATTTGCAATCTGGAAGTTATTTATGACTACGTCTCCATTTGCTGGAAATATTACATAGTGGGGAGCTGATGCACATCTTTTCTAAATTCAGTGGCATCACCCTGGTAGCTAGAGATCTCCTACGGTGGCAGCATTTACGCCATGGAGATTGCAAATGCTACAGTCAGGGTTTGACTTACTGTGTGGTCGACTGTCTAGACTTAAGAAAACAATCGGGGATGTGTTAATAATGCAGATTAGATTTAAAAGTATATTGTGTCTGCAGACGTTAAATTTACGAGTAGCAGAAAATATTGAGAAAACAGTCTGCCAGCATTCAAAAGTATTATCTGGGGCGCCTGGTTGCCTCAGTCGGTTAAGTGTCCAATTTCAGCTCAGGTCATGATTTCATGGTCCATGGATTCAAGGCTTTCATCGGGCTCTGCGCTGATAGCTCAGAGCCCGGAGCCTGCTTCACCTTCTGTATCTCCCTCTCTCTCTCTGCCCCTTCCTTGTTCATGCTCTGTCTCTCACTCTCTCTAACAAAAATAAACATTAAAACAAAAAAAATTTTTTTAAGTATTATCTGATGCAGCACCTCTTCCCCTTCACTGTTTCCTTCAGTCTTAGAAACAAAGCATCACCCAAAAACAATGGTTAAATTGCTGCACTGGGTGGGTAAAAAATAATCTAGCTTTTTGCCTTCCCTCCCACCCCCATCTTCTACCAGATAGGGGCACATAAGGAAGATTAGATCAGGTCCAAGCACAAGTTTTTAAAAATATTTATTTTCTGTAGATGAGTGCACTATGTTATTTGAATTGACAGTCGTACTATAAGGAATTTATAATAGAGCCCCTGGGACCCGAGGGGCCCTGTAAGCATGCTGAAGGCCGGATGTTGTCATGAGCAAACAAGTTCAATGCTCGGTATGAGCTAAACCGAAAGCTGTAAGGGGACAAGGAGCTTAGTCTGTTTGTTCACCAATGAGTCCTGAGAACTTTCAATACTGCCTGACATGCACAAAGCATTTAAAAAGTATATCCGGACGGGGCACCTTGGTGGCTCAGTCGGTTAAGCATCCAACTTCGGCTCAGGTCATGATCTTGTGGTTCATGAGTTTGAGCCCTAGGTCTGTGCTGTCAGCCTGAAGCCTGTTTCAGATACTGTGTCTCCCTCTCTCTGTCCCTCCCTGCCCCTCACCTCTCTCTCCCTCAAAAATAAATGAACACTAGAAAATTTTTTAAAGTATGCACTGAATAAATAAATGCTTTTTGAAATTGTGATACTGAAACATTTATAGGAAAAAGTGCCTCCAGACAGAAGCTTTGAGACCCAGCTGAGGATTTTAAGAAGCAGTCATGCGAGTTAACAGCTAGAGAAAAAGTAACACAATGTGTGTGTGACTATTTTTTCATGATTGAGAAGGGATCTAAGAAGGAAATAATGGCAATACTGATCTAAATATCCCAGAATGAACTTTATTCCCTTCACTTTTCCTCCTTACTCTCTTCTAGCATCTCCAAAAAGATTCAGTAATGTTTGATGGTTTTGTCTGGGTATTTTAACAAAAGCTGATCTCATACTGGCATTATAGCATGATTATTTTTCCAAAAAAACCTGTTCAAAAGACGAGTTCGCTGAGAGAAAGAACAGTCATGGGATTTTTAAAATAATCACTAGCTCCTTTATTTCTAAGTTCTATCTGAAAACCCCACCAAGATTTGCCTTTCCAGTGCCTGAAAAGCAATGTAGTTTTTCTGTATCTCAGAAACTTCTGGAAATGATTGCTACAGCAAATCGTTTCTCAACCACTGTTCACAGTGGCCAATGACTAGCATTCTTGGGTTCTCTAGTGAGCAGAGCCAAACAAGTGACTTCAGGCTTCAAAATCCCAGGAGTGATTTTGGTCTGGCTCTGACTTTCCCAGAAGCAAAATTATCTTCATGCAGAATATATCACAAATCCCAGTGACGACTACATGTTCCTAGGTTTTAAGAAGGGTCTAAAAAAAAAAGGCCTTAGGTGTCCTTCCAAAATCTACTAGCGCTCACAGTATTGGACTTTATGCTCATTTATTACAAAGAATTCTCAGCTCTGAGGTCTCAAGGATCTCCTGTAATGCATTTTTTTAGTAGGTAAGTACATTATAATGATGCAGAGGACTCTCCAAATTAAAACCGTACAGAGATTTGCACAAAAAGAAAAAAAAAAAAGGACTTTTCACTTGACTTTTCTTAAAGGACACTTGTAAACAAGGCTTTTGAAGCATATTTAAAGTATATGTATAGGACAACGAAATAATTTCTTCATTCCTGGGAAAATGAAATCATTAGCCTAAGTGAAAAAAACAAACAAACCAGTTTTACTACACCAGTATGGCAAACTATAACTGATAAATAGACTAACTTTAGTAAGCGTGAGGTTGCCATTTTGGGGAGGATGTCGCATAGACATTACCAAAAGCATTCACTGAAATGTGTTGTTCAGCCTTAGGGTATCTAACTGTGTGATGTTGCTACAGCACTTTGTATCAAGTGTGATGTGTGTGAGTTGAGTAGGCAAAACAAAGCACTCTGTGCTGCCCCAGAGTCAAATCCACTTTTTACTCTCTCCAAAGTGCTTTCTTTCTTATGGCTAATACAAGTTTGTCCTTGAACCCTTCCTGACACAATCAAGAAGCAGCTATAAACCATGGGTGCCCTAGGTTAAGACAGTGTTCAGTCAGCTGGAATTGTCTTCCAGTTTGAGACAGTACACCATATAGCATAGTTACATGCCCATGTTTCTTCCTGCATTTGAGAAGATGGGAGAAGTATTGACCTTGAGGATATACGTTTCCAAATATAGGAGGATTTAAATTCTAAAACCTCTTTTTGAAAACTTCACTTGCAGTATGTATGCATTTGTAGGCATACGCGCGTACACATGCACACATTTGTACATAGTTATATATATTACCTTTGTAATGCAAGGTATGGTAATTGACTAATGAGTTATCATATTATTTGGTTAAAAAGATTACAACATAGGCCCCACATGGAATAATATTCCCAAGGTATTATTATTGTTACCACTGCTGTTGTTGACTTATTGCAGCCAGAAACAGGTATTGAGGGGACAATTCATGTGCCAGAGAAGTACATTTACTGGCTTGTTTAATTTTCATGTCAAACTTATGAGGTGTATGTGATTATCAACAAAAGGGAGATGAGGAAAATGAGGCTAAGAGACGTTAAGAAACTTGTCTAAGGTTAAAGCATGAAAAAGGTGAAGCTGGGCTTCAGGTCTGATGTTTGGTCTCTTTGAAGCCTATTTATCATGCTAAAATAAAATTAGTTCAATATTGAAATCACTACGGACAAAAGTTGATATTTCTTTGATGATTTAGAAAATAATCTCTATTGTCATAATACTTCTGAATCACCTAGTTGGCCACTAATTACCACAGAGTAGATGGATAAAAATTCAAAGCATTAAGATTTCCAATCATGACAATTATGAAGGTTCACAAATGCAGATACACAAACAAATAGACATAGGATTATTGAGGTGGGATTTATAAACTGCGTCACATCTATAGCTGATTTGAAAATAGCTTTTACAATCAGGGGAGTATGCCCTGTATTCATTAATTTATAGTAAGTGCTTCTCCATGTAAGATAAATGTTCCGGAAGAAAATTCTACCGTTGCTTTAAAATCCAAGATGCCCTGAGGTGCCTGGATGGCTCAGTCAGTTGACTATCCGAGTTCAGCTCAGGCCATGGTCTTGGGGTCTGTGAGTTTGAGCCCTGCATTGGGTTCTGTGCTGATATCTAGGAGCCCGGAGCCTGCTTCAGATTCTGCATCTTCTTCTGTTTCTGTCCCTTGCCTGCTTATGCTCTGTCTCTCAAAAATAAATAAATGTTTAAAAAATTGTTTTGATCCAAGATGGTTTGAAGTTTTGCTAATTGCAAACCTTGATGAGGAACAAAGAGAATTTCTGATTAAAAAAAAGATGTGCAGGCACTTGCCTGGGGCACCCAGGGGATCTGAGTGTGTAACAATGAGATGAGATGAGAACTGTAATTGCACAAGATTAGCCAGTAATGATCAGGTAGGCATGGCATTTTGTCCACTGTGATTTCTGTAAAATCCTTTTATTTTCAAGATATTTCTGAGTGGAAATGTCACATAGTACAACTGAGAGGATCTCATAATGATAAAGCAAGCTCTTCTCAAAAAGAAAAATTCATGTTACAATCTTTCGAGTTCATGTTTTCCCTTGATGAAGGCATAGTTTTAGAAAACCATGCTTGAAACAAGGTGGAATTGAGTTAAATGTTACAGAATGCAAGATGTCAAAAGTGTAAAACCTTAAGTAGCAAAACTATAGCTTTCTCCAACCCGTGAATTTTTTACTTACATCCAGTTTGTAAAGCAGCATATCATTTTGGGCAATTTTCAATAAACACACAAGCCCACAATGTTCATATTTATCTCACAATGTCAGTTCCAACACATTCAACAGGATTATTCACTGCCTAGATTTCATTCAGATTGATTTAAGGTCTCCTCTCTATCAGTGCTCAAAACAAACACACAAGCTAGGCAGTCTCTCAACTTCATTCACTCCCCAGCAGCATAAACCTAGACTGTTCCATCTAATTAGAATCTGGGGAAGAAACCAGGTGAGTCCAGAACAGCCTCGAGGTAAGGTTGAGGGACACAAGACCACTGACAGACCCTGACACTCAATAAGTAACAAGGAGAGTAGTCGGAGAACAGAAAAATAACCAGGGCCAGATCACAGAGGTCCTTAAGAAGTGCACAGTGTTAAGTTATGGGCTATTATCCTCAGATAAGATTTTTGAGTCCCTCCCTTGACAGAAATTCTCATAATAGAATTTCAAACCCTAAAATAAATGTACCAATCATCTTAGCCACGTCTATTTTATGAAATGAAACATTATATGAACATTCTATGAACATTAAGATGTATTCTAAACCTCCAAAAAGTTCTCTTAGATACGATATTTCTAAAAAGAAGATTCTTTTTTTAAAAAAAAATTTAATTTTTTTTTAAATTTATTTCTAGGAGAGAGAGAGAGAGAGAGAGAGAGCATGAGCAGGGGAGCGTCAGAGAGAGAGGGAGTCACAGACTCTGAAACAGGCTCCAGGCTTGAGCTGGCAGTCAGCACAGAGCCTGATGCGGGGCTCGAACCCACGAACCGCGAGATCATGACCTAAGCGAAAGTCGGGTGCTTAACCGACTAAGCCACCCAGGCGCCCCCTAAAAAGAAGATTCTATAAGTGAAAGGTATGAATGCATCCCACACCCTTAGATACATTTTGAGAGCCTTCCAGTAGCCTACAAATTATAGCAACCTAACCATCAGTAGAGAACTTCACCTCGTGATGGAAATGGACAGGTCACTGAGAAGCAAGCTCTTGCTGCCTTAAAAGCCTTCTACTGTCAGGCTTGCTGAGGAAGAATGGGGAGAAGAAAGAAGTGTTCCATCACTTATAGCTTGCTTTTGGTCATGAAGAGTTTATGAGGTTGCATTAACTAGTATTTGAATAGCACCTCCACACCTTTTTGTCATGTGTAAATATTATTGCTTTATCTTTTTCATATCTAGCTATATTTTTAGGGCTTTATTTTACACACTATAGGATTTCTCGGCTGAGCTAAGGCTCAGACATGGATATTTCCAGAAAATGAAATTCTGCAAAACCCCTATCTCCACCCAGCCAGTTGTGTTTACTAATTTGTTTACATGTTGAAGAGCATCCTTGGAAAGATTGTTGAATCCAAACAACCCAAAATCTTTGTGCAGGACACTAATCCTCGTTATTGGTCACTTTTTAGAACTTGTGGGATAAACTCGCACTGCACATTGAAGTTTTATTCTTGTAATATTAGTTAGCTTCTGGCTTATGAGAAGTATGTATTTTAAATACTACTTTTGAGGTTGAATCAATCGGTCTTAAAAGTTTAAAGTTTATTGAGCTTTATTGCCGGTAAAGAGAGATCATGACTTCACATGCCTCACTCTGACATTTATTTCTTCTGCTAAAATATCCCTTATAATGTAGACAAGTTGGGACCCTCAGATACTTCCGGTGGGAATGCAAAATAGTGCAGCCACTTTGGAAAGCAGTCCGGCAGTTGAATTGCCATATGAACCAGCAATTCAACTCCTACGTGTATAACCAAAAGAACTGAAAGTATATGTCCACACAAATATATCCACATGAATATTCACAGCAGCAGTATTCAGAATGGCCAAAAGCAGAAATAGCTCAAATGTCCATCAACCAGTGAAGAGATAAATAACCACACAGTGGAATATTATTCAGCCATAAAAGGGAGTGGAGTATTGATACATGCTACCACAGGAAGGAAGCTTGAAAACATTAATCTAAGTAAAGGAAGCCAGACATAAAGGACACCATATTGTATAATCCCACTTATATGAGATGTCCATAACAGGCCAATCCACAGGGACAGAAAGAAGATGGGTGGTTGCCTTGGGCTAGCGGGGAGGGGTGTAGGAAGCAGTGGGGAGTGACTAATAACGGGCAAGGCGTTTCTTTTTTTGGATGATGAAAAGGGTCTAAATTTGACTGTGATGATAGTTTCATAACTCTGAATATACTAAAAACTAATTATACACCATAAGTTAATTGTACACTGATTTTACAGTATGTAAATTACATCTAAATAATATTTTAAAAACTTAGAAAGAGTACATTTGTCCTAACTCTCCACATGGTTTTAAAAGCCAATAGTTGTGTGTAGGGAGGGTAAGTTTCCTATTAGTACTAAAATTGAGGCAGATCTGCACTTTGAGGAATTGTGCAGATGACTAAATCAACTGATATCAAGGAATCCCTCCTGGGTGGTGCAATCTACCAGCCTCAATGTCCCCTACATCTCTTAAATTGAAATGACCCCAACAGAGGTCAGAATGAGACTGAGGGGGCTCTAGGAAATCACAAAGTTAGAGCTAATGAACTAAGAGCGCAGGTAACTAGTACAATTATACTTCTGCATATGCAATGAAATGTGATACCCAAATCCATTCCGTCCAGTGTGTCCACCAAGGTAGCTTGTGTACTCTGGAGAAGCAGGAGTTAGAAGGAGCTAACTCAGGGCAGAGGGGCATGAAGCAGCATTTCAGTTTTATCTTCATGGAGTGAGTACTCATCTCCGCCAGTACCCAGTCCAGGATTATGGTGGTGGTGCTGTTCTTGCCTCATATGAAGAGTTTCATGAACATGTCCAGGACTGTGGGATCCCACAGCAGGGAGTGAAAGCCAGGACCACGTCTTGGATACTTATAGGCATTCTGAGCACTCCCAGAATCCTCAGTGCACAGAATCCTCAGTGCACAGAGGCTCTGTACAAGACTGAATTTCCTGCTGTCTGCTTATGTGAGAGTTCACAGCCATCAAGGTACGAGTGCTGATGTCACCAGTGTAGTGGGCACCACTGTTTTTCACCTGCTCTTTGATACAGATCACGCCTCATCTCCAACCATGAAAGCAGAGCTGTTACTGAGGCTACTGGGTCAGGGCTCCTCGTTGGACTTCTAGGACATAGAAGCCAATCAAGTGTCCTCAGAGGAGCCAGTTAGAGTCTTTTCCCAGCCTTTCTTGAATGGAAACTGAAGGATTAATCTTCTTCTTTCTGGTTACATATATGAGGATGTGCCTAAAGTTGCATTAGCCCTCCCCATCCACTTCCCCCTGGCCCCCCGTCCCCACACCTGAGTTTTAGCCTTGGGGAAGAAACCGGCTTGAGAGAATAAAGCTAATTTGCAGAGAGAACTAAAGAGATGGAGAGAATGAGGTCTAATGATGTTCACATCCAGAGCTCACCACGCCCTTCCTTCAGTTGCTTATGCAAGCCAAAAATCTCCTTCACTGCTTCAGCTAATTTGAATTTAGTTTCCATCACTTTCAGTGGGGTGAGTCCTGAATAATACAGTAGTGTTATCTGGTTGGTGAAGTCTGGGATAATTCCTATAATAAGAATGTAGATATGACAAGAATTTGACAGACATGTCAATTCTAGTTTTTCTCAATAAACAGGAAGAAAAGACTATATGCAATTCATCGAATAGGGATTTGGGTTGTTGGTGTCTCGCATTATTAGGATTCTTTTTTCTTCTCTAATAATATAGTAAGATAATCATTTAAATGTGTGGTATTATTCAATTAATTGAAATATTAGCTAAAAACATATAACTATGGCACTAGAGAAGTGATTAAATACAGCCAGTTTATCATTATGTTTCATAATCTGCGAAAGTGAACTTAAAAATAAGTAGTCTGTTGTACTCCATTAGCACGGAGGAAGAGTGACCAACATAATTTTTAATAGGAATTTAGACAATGAATAATATAATCACAGACCGTAGAAATGGAAAGATTTAGATCCGTTTCGCCTGTCAGATACCTGCCCCATTCTATAAAACCATTCCTTTAACAAATATATACTGTGCTCGGGATCTATCATGAAGGCCAGCGGTAAACAAAAACAGCAAAGCCTCTACCTTCTGGAGCTTGTATCTGCCCCCATTGCAATAATTGCTACAAGTTGTATCTCTTTGCTGCTTGTCCTTGTTTTGTATTTGCTACAGAATTAATGGGAAAGTGAGCTCTGTTCTTCACAGGCTCACAGTCCAATAGACACAATTTATATGTTATATGGTAGGATTTTAACAGGCTAGTGAGAGCTGAGACCATTCCCCACCCTGTTATTACATAGTGAAGAACCAGGAGGAACTGGATATTGCTACTAGTGCTGCAGTAACAATCTCTCTTAAAGCTTGCCTACTTGAGGCACTAAAACCTCTTTGGGGTCTTTTACTCTATTAAATTCATTTGTTCCTGCCTTAGATCATGACGGCCGGTGTTTGGGTTTTGTGCTATGGTATTCTGTAGCAAAATTCTGCATTCTAAATATCTTACTGAATGAAATTGATCTTATTTCAGTATTTGTTTAAACCAGCAAGTCTTATTTTTAAGATAAAGCACAAAAATGCAACTCTTTGTTTCACATGTAACTATGTCACATATTTATTTCTAACCATCACAATGCACACCTGATCATGGGCACTAAAATTACCAAAGCCTTTATGCAGGTCTCTGAAGCGCCCTTCCTGTACCTGACTTGCCTTGACACCATTTTCTATATACTGTCAACTGAAAGGCTCAAGCTCTTAGAGAAGCAGGAGATTCCCATAGAATCTGCCTCTAAAATACTTCTCACATCACTCCATCTTCATTGCTACTGCCGTAGGATCTTTATCTTGACAATGACCTTATCCTCCTTCAATTGATTCTCAATTGTATCATCAGAATGAATTTTCTATAATGCAAAACTGACACTGTTTACATACCTTCAAGGCTCCCTAATTGCTACCTGGATGAATTAAAAATCTCTGGGTAGCTCATGTCAAGTCTTCGAGGTGAGGCACTTTCACTTTAGGCTCCCGAGGTAACCAAAACACCTGCAGTTCCCAAATTACCTTTCCTTTCACACCTTTGTGCCTTTGCTTTCCCCTGGCCCACATCCTCTGCCTGAAGATCCATCTGCTCTTTTTACCTGGCTCTTGCTTTCCTAGTTTCTCGCCAGGATTCTTCCCAGTATTCTTTGCCATTCATTCCTATGGAAAGTCCACCAAGGTCTTTTTCTCATGGGTGCCCATAACACCTCACAGGAACTGTTTTCAAAGCAGCCATTACACTGTTCTATCATCATTACTTTTCTTCACCTTCTCTCCCACAGAATGTGTGTATCCTGAAGCAAGGCACTGTGTTTTCATTCATTTTTTCCAATAAATATTCACTGAGTGCTTACTGAGTGAATATGATAAACTAGGTCCCTCATTTTGTGATGTTTATATTTTGACAGTATGTGTCCGGTGGGAAGGGAGGTACAGAGACAATAAACAAAAGATAAAGACAATTTCAGATCCTGATAAAAAGCTATTCAGAAAATAAAACACAGATTAAAAAGTGACTGGGGGTGGTGATTTTTTGAAGAGGTTTCAGAAATTTAAATGACGAAGAGCCAGCTCTGCGAAGACCTTGGGAAGAAACTTACAGGTGAAGAAATGGCTGGTACAGAAGCCCAAAGGAAGGGGCCACCTTGTTGTGCAGACAAAAGTGCAGGTGGTCAGAGCACCGTGACCAGCGGGGAGACTGAAAGGTGATGAGATCACAGAGAACGACAGAAGCAGATCTGGAAGGGTCTTGCAGGCTATTGCATTGGTTTCCTGTTGTGGCTGTAACAAATTATCACAAATTCTGTGGTTCAAATGGCACGATTTGATTATCCTATGGTTCTGTAAGTCAGGAGTCTGACATGGGTCTCACTGGGCTACAACCTAGGGGTCGGCAGAGCTGCATTCCTTTCTGTGGCCCCTGGAGAAGGATCCCTCCCCCTTGCCCTTTCTGGCTTTCACAGGCCATTCTTATTCCTTGGCTTTTGTCCCCTACCCTCTGTCTTCAAACCCAGAAATGTTGCACCTCCCTGATCATTCTGTAGTTATATCTCCCTCTGACTCTCTTCAACCTCCTTCTTCCATTTTCAAGAACTCTTGTGATTACACTGAGCCGTAACTGAGTCCTCAAAGTCCTTAACTGAGTCACATCCTTTTGCCATGTAAGGAAATATTTATTCACAGGTTCCTGGGATTCGGACATGGACACCTTTGGGGGCCCATTATTCTGCCTACCGCAGACATGGCCAGACATTTGGACCTTATTCTAATTAAAATAAATAATTGCTAGAGAAATTTTAAGCAAAAAAGTGACATGAGCTGGGTTATATTTTTAAGAGTTCATTCTTCATACTCTGTGTATGGACAAGTAGAGACAAGAAGATCGAGTAGGAGTCTCTCCATAGTCTCCATGAGAGAGTAGATTTGATGAGGAAGATAGCAGTGAAGATGCTGACAACTGTCCAGAGTCAGGAAAGATCTTGGTATAGAAGAGACAGAAATTGTTGATAGATTGGTTGTCTAAAATATGAAAGAGAAGGACCATGGATGGGTCTTAAATTTGGGGCTCAAACCACTGGCATATGGTGCTGTCATTGACAGAGCACGGTGAAGAACCGAGGAAGAGTAGATGGATCCGGGGCAGAAGGTGAACATTAAGCTGGAATGGCCGTGTCAAGTGTAGGATAACCGTAAGATACCCCAGGGGAGTCATCAAGTAGGCTGTTGGATTTATGAGTCTGGAGCATGCAGTTGAAAATAAATTCGGGAGTCATCAGCATAACGATAATATTAAAGCCATGAGCCTAGATGAGATCACCCAGGGAGAAAAGGTTGATACAGAAGAGGGCAACAGCACATCCTGGAAGGCACAAACATTGACAGGTTTTATTCATATTTATAGTCCTAGCACTTAGTCTTGGCACAGAATGGCCCTTGAATAAATTGCTGATGAACACAGGATGAATTGTGGGACCAGCCATTATTAGAAATTAAGTTATGTAAACTTATAACTAAATAGATTATATTAACAACAAAGGCAGTTGATACTAAAAAGCTTGTCACTTCCTAATTAGTTTACTACATTTTTCTATTATCTATGCTTTCAACATAGTTTTGCCTCCTGTAGCTTACCAACTCCACTTTCAGTGCTGCCGTATGGCTAACGTACAGTTGGTCATGGTGGGAGTATTGATGCCATGGAAATTGGCAAATGCTACAAACTAGAGCTTGATTTATTATTTTGTCAATTGTTAGACTCAAGAAAGTGATAGACAAATGTTAATCATGTAGATTGGACTTAAACACGTGTGACGTCTATAGTCATTATATTATGAATAGCACAAAAAATAAAGGAAATCTGTTTCTAGTATGTGAAAATTATTAACTGATTAGTGAGGAAGTTGCTCCTATCACTGATAAATGAGTGAGGTTCAAACAAATGTCTTCATTCTTTCCATTTCTCCTTCCTCAGCATAAATAAAAATACCAAACATTCATGTCAGAATTATACTTGGGAATTAATTGCAACCATAGGCCAGCAAGTGATAAAAGCTATGGCAAAAATCAATAAAAGTGTTCAGTGAGAATCAATTGGCTATATGTAATTTATAGGAGCAATGTATATTTTATTACTATGTTTAAATGGGAGCTGTGCTACATATCCTTTACAATATTAAAATGTATAATAAACTACACACACACACACACACACACACACACACACACATTTTCCCCCCAGAGGACCAGTTAAACATTAGCCAGTACACCACTGCTTGTATCCAAACCTAACATACATATGATATGATACGCAGTATTAAAATTATTATATTACTATCTATTTGTGGGAAGTCATTAAATACTCATAGCAAATTCATGATTAGTATTTTAAAATGTTGTTAAGTTATGTCATTTGGATTCCAGTAAAATTAAAATGGATCTGTGAAGTATCATAAAACCCAGTGAGGTTGATGGCTATAGCTTCTCTTTATTTGCCTGAATTTATGTTTGATACTTGATACCGTTTTTCTTTCTACACAGATGCTGAACATCATAGACACCTTAGGAAAAGAACAAGCTAAGAACCTGTCTATAATTCTCAGAGAGTTATCTGCTGAGCAGCTAGTATTTGGACCAGATTAAAACATCTAGGCTTTCACTGTGCAGTATGACCACCACTGACCACATGGGTCTATTTAACTTAAATTAGTTAAAATTAAATAAAATGAGAAATTTAGTGCCTTAATTAAGCTAACCACATTTCAAGTGTTCAATAACCACACACAGCTAGCGGCCACTATATTCAACAGCACAGATTACAGAACTTTTCCATCATCACAAAGAGTTCTATTAGCATCAATCTAGAAAACGCCTCCCACATAGAAGATGATCGACAATGATTAACCAAGTGGTTGAAATTTACCCTATTATTTTTAAATGCAAAGACAAAAAACTAAAAAATTTATTTTTCAGGAGAAAAGAAGCCACCGATTATTGCACACATGGATATATCTAGGCACTTAGTATTCAAGGTGGGGACTAACATTACTTGGACAGCTCCTATGTGTCAGACATAATATTAGTTATCCTTACAACGGATATATAATTTCCTCACTGAATAAGTGAGGACACTGAGGCTCATAGAAGTTCAATATCTTGCCTTTTGCAGTCAGGCAAACAGGCAGTTGCAAAGCTTAACCCTGTGGTCAGAGTTTCAGATGTTCCTTCTGTACAGCGAACCCTCTGTTCTCTAAGCAGAATCCTGGATGGTAAGTGGACATATTCAACTTTTCTCTGGATATTGGGGATGCCACTGAGTAAAGGCAGTAAAGCAAGAGATCATGGGCATCGGCCCTGCAGTCACAGTGCCTGCTTGGAATCCTGGCTCGGCCTGACATGGACAAATTACTTCGTCTGGTACCTCAGTTTCCTCCTTTTATGAATGGCATTATCACAGTACCTAAAGGGTTTTGGGCAATTACATGAGTTAATATTTGTAAAACATGGAGCACCTGGGTGGCTTAGTCGGTTAAGCGTCCAACTCTTGATTTTGGCTCAAGTCATGATCTCACAGTTTGTGAGACTGAGCCCTGAGAAGGCTCTGTGCTGATGGGGCAGAGCTGCTTGGGATTCTCTCTGCCCCTTTCTCTGCCCCTCCCCCGTGCTTGCTCTCTCACTCTCTCAAAATAAATATGTAAAAAATATTTGTAAAACACTAAAACAGAGCAGAGCATGGAACTGAGTAACTGCAATAAAAGCGCTTGCTGTTAGGATAGATGGCACAGACAGGAAATAAGTCAACATATCTCCCACGGCCAGAGAACAAAATTTGAAACTTAATTCATCCTTATCATTCATTTAAAACCTGAATAGACTTTAACTTATGACAGAGCAAGAGCTGACAGCATCTCCTCTTATTCATCCACAAATGTGGAACCGAGTAGCCTCTCAGAAAAGCCGGCTGAAGGGTACATTTTAAAATCATAGGGTTGTGGCTGGTATTACCCATTTCCAACTGGCACATGAAATAAAACCATGTCTCATTAATGGAAAATCACATTGACCGGTCTGCCCTCTGTTTTATTATTCTTCGCCTATTAGTAAAGGATAATTGAAAGCAATACATTTGCCTCTTGAACTTAAAGTCTGTTACTTAATCCTTCAATTATTTTCAAACTATATTCCATGATATCCACCACTTTGATCAGGCAGCTGATCTATTGTTGGGGAAACAATAGCTATCACTTACCACTCACCAACTGTGCCTCGTGTTCTCCATGCACTGCCACAAACACATGCAACAACCAGTCAGAGGTAGACACTACCTTCCATTTGCAGAAACTGACTCATTAATAACTTGCCCAAGGTCACACAGCTAGTCAAGGGAAAACAGCATTTGAACCCAAGTCTTCTTAATTTAGAGCCCACATTACTCCGCCACTATAAGCAGGAACATGAAATAATATGAAATGGGACAGAAATACGGGATGTGTCTATTTCATTACCTTCAGCACATCAAAAGCAGAATTTCAAAAAATAGAATAAAAACACGGGATCCAGAAAAGTCATCAGCATGGCTATCCAAAATCACAGACTCAGAATTTTATCTGCTGGATTGCCACTGACAATGCAGGGGAGCTGAGCAGATGTGAACTCAGACCCAGGCCTACTGACGGTTTGCTACCACCGGGGCTGTGTCCCTTAAGTGCAGGCTTGCAACTGCATATTCAAGAAAATCGATGCTTTCTGTTCAAATACATGGTTACAAAAATGGGACCTCTGTTTTTGCAAGCCTTAAGCTGATTTGTGGATGAGGGTGGAAGTTGTCCCCCAATATGTCCAGCCTATCAGGGGCAGGGCTGACCAACCCAAAGAGAATTCTTCCACATCGGCAAGGTCTCATCCCAAGCTGCTCTCTGTGTCTCCCATCTTGTCCCAGCTCTCCTTTGTGTGCACTGACTTCTCACTTCTTGTCTCCTCGGTGCCTACCAGCCTGGCATTCTGATGGACTGGCTTCCTGCCTCTCAACCCTCTGACTTTGTTCTGCAGCCTGAGGCTTGACTCCTCCATCCTGGCACAGTGCTTGTTTCTTTCTGCACTCCTGGTAACCAAGCTCTTTGGCACTGTCCCAGAACCCCTCCTGGGATCCACTCAGCCCAGCAGACCTGTAAATATGGCTTGTCATGCCGAACTCTGCATCCTCTCCCCACTTCTGACCTCTGGGAGCCATGCCCTGGATGTCACCTTACCGATCCATGGTTGCTGGAGCACCTGTGGAATTCAGCTGGACCGGCTTCAATCCCTAAAATCTCTCCGCCTTGGTCATACAGGCTGTGAGTGAGAAACACCAACTCACCACGGCCATTCGGGCACACACTGGCAGAGCCGATTGCTTCTGGTCCCAGAACGTGTCCACCCTGGCATGGTGACCGGCAGAGTTCTACCCCCAACAGGACTGCCCAGCGTGCCACTAAAGGCCCTGCCAGGCAACTGGGCTTCCTGCTACAACAGGAGCACTTTATGTCCTTCATGTGGTCTACTTCCTAGTCTTCACATGCCTCCTAAGACCAAGAAAGAAATGCCCCAAGTGGAGTGGGGGTGCTCCCGTCTGTAAGAGCCACATTAATACATGAAAGTCCTAGTGGGAGGAAGAGACGGTAGGAGCCAACACTATAGCCCCACTTCCGGCAAGTCTGAGGACTCTTCAAATGCAAGGTGGCTGGGTTGGGACTTGTCACTCAAGCTTTCTCCCGGAACAAGGCTTCAGTTCAGAGAGATGATTTGGTGCAGCACTTGCAGGAGGCATTCAAAAAACAGTGGAGTTTCTGTTCTGTGCTCAATTGTGTCCTGGGCTTTGGAAACGTAGCAGTAAACAGTTCAGGTGTCTGTCCGTGGAGGGGCTTACCAACTAGAGGGGAATACAGACACTGAAAAATCTTATGAGTCTTTGCAACAGTATAAATGTTATGAAAGACAATTACAAGGTACAAAGGAACTTATAGAAGGAGATAAGTCTGCTCCAGGAGCTCAGAGAAAGCTTCCCAGAGAAAGTGAAATTTCTTTTTTTTAAAATGTTTATTTATTGAGAGAGAGAGAGAGAGAGAGAGAGAATCCCAAGCAGTCTCTGCATTTGGATCATGACCTAAGAAGTCTCTGCACCATGAGATCATGACCTGAGCTGAAATCAAGAGTCCAACACTTAACCAACTAAGCCATCCAGGGGCCCCGAGAAAGTGATATTTCTGATGGCATTTGAAGGATTAGCAGGTAAAAGAGAGTTGAATGGTATTGGAGAACAGGGGGCAGGTACATTCTAGTCAGCTGGAACAGCATGAGTGAAGTGCCTGAAAGAGTAGAGCATACTGAAAAAAGAACAACTGAAGAAAGTTGGTATATTGGAGAATAGAAAGAGAGAAAGAGAAATGAGAGCTGAGCCTGAAGATGTAGGCAGGGGCCCAATCATGGACAATGTCTTTCAGGCCACTGAAGTTTTTACTTGGCCTAGTGGGAATGGGAAACAAAGGTTGGTTGTTTTTTATTTTTTTAAGTTTATTTTGTTTTGAGAAAGAGTGAGCAAGTAGGGGAGGGTAGAGCAATTGGGAAAGAGAGAGAGACAGAGACAGAGAGAGACAGAAAGACAGAGAGAGAATCCCAAATAGGCTCCTGTTCAGCACAGAGCCAAATGAGAGACTCAATCTCTCGAACTGTGAGATCATGACCTGAGTCAAAATCAAGAGTTGGATGCTTAATGGACTGAACCCCCCAGGTGCCCTCAAAGGGTTTTGATCAAGGGAATGGCATCTTCAGAAAGATGGCTCTGATCATAACATAAGAGTGAATTAGGTGTAATGGAAGGGGAAAGTGGCCATACCTAGTGTGTATGGAGTGTGAGATGTCTGTTGTCAACTCAACACCAGCACCACTGCCTTCCACACCTGACTCTCATCCCAGGCAAGACACTTGGGGATGACATTGTCCACTATTCCTTGCCTGCGGGGCTGCAGCTTAGACTGTGCCAGTAAGAGGTGCTTGTGCAAGGTGTGGAAAGAGGAGAAGACACAGCAGATCCCTCAGTGGCAGCTGTGTGTGCGTGTGGGCTTCGCAGAGACTTCCAGGCGAGCTCCTGTGAGTCAGCCTCGGCAGCAAGCCACGCACCCAAGCTCAATGACATCCAGGTTTTCCTGAAACTTCTGACTGTCAGCGTTTCCCAGGGCTCAGCAGTGGTTTCTCCCAGGCTTGATTACCTCAGCTTATGTATCCAAAGGTTATGTACGCTCTAATCCCCCTGTTAAAACCCTCCTATCTGAACTATCTGAAGTGGTTTCTGTTTTCTTTACTAAACTCCAACTGTTAGACAGTTAAGTCTTGCAGTAGTTGGAGTGAGAGATTAGGGGGCCTTGGTCCACAGCGAGGATGTGGGAAAGGATGGATTCAATGTATATTTAAGAAATGGGATCTATAGGAGTACCTGGGTGGCTCAGTCGGTTAAGAAGTGGAATCTATAAGGACATTGTCATTAACTAAATGGAGAGAGGTGAAAGGGCCAAAAATAACCACTAAGGTGTTGGTTTTAAGGTCAGGCAATCTTGCTAACTTTGCCATGTGGTCCATGTAGCTGGGAAGAGGTGTGGATATCAAGCCACCCCAAGTAGCCAGCCCAGCCTGGCTCCTTTCAAGGTTGAAGGGCTGAGGCCTAAAATGAACTAAGGAAGTTAATAGCATGATGGTGAAAAAGATGTGTCCTTTTGCAAGATGTAAAAATCTGTACCCTGGAGATTATGAGCCACTGTAATGAGTTATCATCTTTTTGAAAACTGCTCTAGCCAGCTCTGGAGCAGATGAAATTAATTAAGCCAAGCTGTGTCCAAATTTTAACCTAAAAGGAAATTTCTGGAGCAATTTCACCCTCACCAAGCGGCTGGGGTCAGGGTGAGGGCCATGGACCAGGAGGGAGCAAGGACTACTTATCAGGGACTTCAGAGGGTGTGGGCACCAAGGAGGAAAACCAAATGTTAATCCACAGGGCAAAGTTCAGAGTCAATTACCAAAGAGAGAAAGTTCAAACGCTACGCCAAAAGGAGAGAAGGTCACAATGCAGGTGATAGAAGATGACAATCACAGACTGCAGATCAAGAGCATATCAAGTCAAGTTGTATATACTTGCAGAGGATGCTGTTGAAGGGGCATTCCCACCAGTATAGGGGAGGGGGGCCAAACTAGAGCAGGGTAATGATGATCTAGACAGTTTACAGGAGCAGGGCAGACAGCATTTCTTTTGCGTCCAGGAATGTTTTGATTACAGGAGAACAGAGGCTTACCCATAGACTGTGGTCATTGACTACACTTTCTGGAAAAATTTCTAAAGTGCATTACTAGAGAAGCATAGCTCTGAGTGTATCTCAAATGCACCAAAGAAGGGGCATCTGAGTACCACCTTTGGAACAAGAAATGGCTTTAGGATAACCACTTAGCTTCCTTAGCGATCTCTCCTCTTAGAGAAATTTTGATCTATTGGATTGGAAGGTTGTTGAAGGCAAGGTTCAGTATTGAACCCCCAGTGCCCATCACAGTGCACAGCATCTATAAGCACAGTAGATATTCCAGTGGACTAACCACAATTCTCATCCATGTGTCTGTCTGTGGGGAGATACACCCAGGAGTCTAACTCAAATGTGAGCACACCACTGCACAAGATCAAGAATGCTTCACCCCACCGTCTTCCCCATCTCTCAGCAACTCCAACTGGCCTCTGGTGATGGCTTCCATGACCTAGAGGGGCTTTACCAAGGAAGGTAGAAGGTTTGGGTGGGGTATCCCCCCCAGGGCTGAGAGAAGAAGGTGGCTGTTAAAACCCTAGACCAGCTAGTGACAACAGGAACCTCAAGCCTTAGATTCCCTATTACTACGCGGCAATGTTACCTAGAGTATGTAAACTTGAACTTGTCCGTCTACAAAGCGGAGTTCATGGTTCATGGTTCTAGATCAAAGAGTTGGGAGAACGAAATAAGGTTCGTAGGACAAGTGCCTGAATACCTGGGCACAGGAAAGTGCTCCAGAGAGGCGTTCTCTTACAGGTTGGCTTTTCAATTCCAGCCTTTGAGACCAGCCCCGCTGTTCTCATTCTATTACTCTCCCCTCCCTCTTCTCTCCTCCCCCATCCACCCTGAAGTTACTGTGGCCTACAAAAGTGTGTAGAAGTAGATGAAGTACAGTGAGGTAGATGAAGAGCAAAATCCTGGCTCCATGCAGGTGGAAACTATCAGTGCATTTCTGCTGGGGGTTGTTTTCTTCCACCCAAATGCCGAGGGCAGAAGGCAGAGCTATGGAGACAGAACAACCAGAGGACAGATGCTGCTACAGAAAAGGGAAGACAATCATTTCCCAGAAAACATGAAGCCGCAATTTGCATTCTACGGGAAAAAGAGCAAACCCCGCTAAATTCCCTCTCTAAGCAGCTTTCTGTAATTATTAGCACTTAAGAATACAGATGTTAAAAAGCATGTGCTTAAGGAGTTAGTTAAGCTTGTACAATTGCATATGGAAAGGCTGAAAATTTTCTGAAACTGGTAGTAAGTACCCACATACAATAGAGAGACATTGCCAACACACATGGCATAGAAGAGAAAAAGACGACTGGTAAAAAAAAGAAAAAGAAAAGAAAAAAAGGACCTGAACAAGCCATTTGCTTCAGTCAGACCACCACAGAGATGGGTCGTGCCAACCCAATATCCCTTCTCTGCTCCCTCTGTTCTAAAAGAACCCCTGCACTGTTGGGGGAGTCTCAACTAGAAAAGCCCATTTCGAGCACTCCCATAATAGGATTGGACATAGATATTAGCAGAAGTTATTGGGTGGAAATTATTTTAAAAAGCTCTTTATAGGAGATTTTCTCAGCTACGAGGCACTGTTTCATCTCTTCCTGCAGGAGCACCAGCAGCCATCTTCTGACCATGAGGCAGTCCTGAGAATGGATGGAAGCTGGTAGAGAGTGGACCGAAAAGCCAGTCTGGGCTGTTGACAGCACCGTTACAACTTCATGTTACCTTTGGACTCCTTACTTCTATGCTTCATTTATGTGACAGAAAAGTCTCTAATATGTTTAAGCTGCTGTTACTTTAACTCGAATGCAGCTCTTAACTGATACTCCCATCTAGACTAGATTTCCATCAGTTTCCTTGTCAATGAGGATTATACGTTAATATCAGAACAATATTCCTTTTTGGGTACTTAGATATGAATTCTTGCTCTAAGTTAACTATTGAATAAAATTTACCAATAGTTCTAAGTGTAGATTAAATCCTCCTTAGCTAGTCTTTCTGTTGCCTTTATAAAGTACCAGAGTCTGTTAGCAGATATCTCTCTGCACTGGGCAGACACCCTATGAAATCAGTATTCAAGGACCACACCTATGGGCAGGTGAGATAAATGATTGGTTAGTATGTCCTATTCCTATTTGTGCTCCACAGTGCATAAATATGAATCTCTTTGAGAATTTTTTTACAGATTTTCATCAGCAGTAATAACGATAGGAGTCAAAAGACCCCATGTTCATGTAGCCTCTCTGGATCCTACTACCTAGCTTGTCCAGGAGAATCCAGAGAAAAGGTAGGAATCACATTGTGGAAATCCTTAGGGTCTGTCCCATGCTCCTCACTCTAGTTTTCCAGGCCTAATCGGTACTGTAAGCACAGGGGCACCTGAAGAGACCAGTGGATACTGCAGGAGAGGAGAGCCGGGGAGCTCCCGCTGTAGTTTAGGTTTTAGTTGTCTGTCTCCTAGTTGTCTTTTGTAAGTAAGAACTCCAGGAATCTGAAGCATATATTAAATTCAGGACCACCGACACGCGTGTTTGTGATAATCACATGAATACAAAAACACAAATGATTTCAGCAGCATAAAACTCATTTTCTCTACTTCATATTACCTGTTCCACAGTGTTATGCAAAGGCTAATAAGTTTACCAACTCCTCAAGCAGTGTTAACACACATATAAAACGTGATTCATGTGTATGTTTACAATCACAGACACATTAATTGGTAGCCTACAGAAAGCCCTAAGTTCTTTTACCAATTAAACAGAGACACTTGTGCTGTTCCCGCTAATTCACTGAGTGCGGAACTGCAAAACCCAACTTCTATTCTGGGATGTGAAATCGGCACCTTCACAAAATAGCATTATCAATATTTAAACGTTATATATGGTTTCTGGTGAGTAGCATGGGGGTTTCCCTCCCTACTAAGATCCTTCTGTGAGGTGGCCTTCTTTCTGTGCTGTGCTTCTCAATACTAACTTGTCACTGAGAGTGGTGTACAAGCTCAGAGAAAGGATTCCAGGGGAAGCTTTCACTGGTCCCTTATCTATCATCCCACTCTGTCTGCCTCCTCCCTTCCTTTTAGCATCAACCCTAAACTTTTCAATGTTTATGAACTCTGCTTAGTGGGGCGTATTTCCCTTTCTGATGTAAATTGATATAGACTATATATTTTTGTCCACCACCCAAAACAGAGGTGATTAAGAAAGGCATCTGTCATCTGTATGATGAAAACTATAGAAAACTTATGAAGGAAATTGAAGAAGACACAAAGAAATGGAAAAACATTCCATGCTCATGGATAGGAAGAATAAATATAGTTAAGATGTCATTACTACCTAAAGCACTCTACACATTCAATGCAATTCCAATCAAAATTGCACCAGCATACTTCTCAAAACTAGAACAAACTATCCAAAAATTTGTATGGAACCACAAAAGACCCCGAATAGCCAAAGTAATCCTGAAAAATAAAACCAAAACAGGAGGGATCACCATCCCAGACTTTAGCCTCTACTACAAAGCTGTCATCATCAAGACAGTATGGTATTGGCACAAAAACAGACACATAGACCAATGGAACAGAATTGAGAACTCAGAAGTGGACCCAAAAGTATACAGCCAACTAATCTTTGACAAAGGAGGAAAGAATATCCGATGGAAAAAAGACAGCCTTTTTAACAGATGGTGTTGGGAGAACTGGACAGCAACATGCAGAAGAATGAAACTAGATCATTTTCTCACACCATGCACAAAAATAAACTCAAAATGGATAAAGGACCTGAACGTGAGACAGGAAACTATCAACAGCCTAGAGGAGAAAGCAGGAAACAACCTCCTTGACCTCCACCGCAGCAACTTCTTACTTGACACATCCCCAAAAGCAAGGGAATCAAGAGCAAAAATAAACTGTTGGGACCTCATCAAGATTAAAAGCTTCTGCACAGCCAAGGAAACAACCCAGAAAATTAATAGGCAACCAACGGAATGGGAAAAGATAGTTGCAAATGACATATCAGATAAAGGGTTGATATCCAGAATCTACAAGGAACTCACCAAACTACACGCCCGAAAAACAAACAACCCAGTGAAGAAATGGGCAGAAGATATGAACAGACACTTCTCCAAAGAGGACATCCAGATGGCCAACAGACACATGAAACGATGCTCAGCATCGCTCCTCATCAGGGAAATACAAATCAAAACCACACTGAGATACCACCTCACGCCAGTCAGAGTGGCTAAAATGAGCCAATCAGAGAACTCTGGATGCTGGCGAGGATGTGGAGAAACGGGCACCCTCCTACACTGTTGGTGGGAATGTAAACTGGTACAGCCCCTCTGGAAAACAGTGTGGAGGTTCCTAAGGAAACTAACAATAGAACTCCCCTATGACCCAGCAATAGCACTGCTAGGAATTTACCCAAGGGATACAGAAATGCTGAGGCATAGGAGCACATGTACCCCAATGTTCATAGCAGCACTCTCCACAATAGCTAAAACATGGAAAGAGCCTAAGTGTCCAGCAACAGATGAATGGATCAAGAAGATGTGGTTTATCTATACCATGGAATACTACATGGCAATGAGAAACAATGAAATCTGGCCATGTGTAGCAACATGGATGGACCTTGAGGGTGTTATGCTGAGCGAAATAAGTCAGGCAGAGAAGGACAAATATCATATGTGTGCACGTATAGGAGGATTAGGAGGAACTTAACAGAGGACCAAGGGGGAGAAGAAGGGCGGAAATGGTGGGGGAAAGGGGGAGAGGCAAACCATGAGAGACTCTTGAATGCTGACAAAAACTGAGGACTGATGGATGTGGGGGAGGGGGATGGGCATGGAGGAGGACACTTGTGGGGATGAGCACTGAGTGTTATGTGGAAACTAATTTGACAATAAACTATTTGTAAAAAAAAAAAAAAAGAAAGGCATCTGTCTACCCAATGGGGTGTTTTCACTGCCGATCAGGCAAGAAGGTCCATGCTCTTGGGCAGATCTGGGGTCTTTAAGGCTACTGGAGATGGGTGCTTAGTTTGAATCAAACCGCAAGTCCTGAAACACCATAGTCATCTTCCAGGAGAGTGGTAGGTCTTGCAGAAAACCTCTCTTCTCTATGGAAACTTTAATCCTCTCAGGAGAGTTCAGTTTCTGTTGGAAATCCAAGACTTTGAAAGCAAGTATGGTAAGACCTTCCAAAGTCACAAGGTGAATATGATGAGTGCAGTGCTTTGAATACTTACATGTGAGTGGGGGGAGGGGGTGGGAACTGGGATGAGTGTTCCCTTTCATTAGCATTTCCATAGGTAGTGATTTCCCTAATGGAAGCAGCAATGGAAATAGCTTCACTATTAAAAAGGCGAAGGAGGGGTATCTTTAATTGAAAGCAAGCCATCACAGAATTCTTTAATTATAGGCTCAAAAGGGTTTCGAGCTCATGTTGTATCTCCTTGGCTTTCGGCAGGACAGCATTAAATCTTCCCAAAAAGATAAGACTCAACCTATTTTTAAACATACCCAAAGAGGGCATTCTAGTCTTCTGTTCCTTTGTTAGGGGATTTTTTTTTTTTGTCCTTTCTAACCTCACCACAGGTGAACTTTTCCTATTACTAACCCGAAGTCTTCACATTAGATTTGGCTTGGTTTGCTCAGTGGAAATGATGAACAGCTGGTTACCCATTAGCCTCATCTACACTGTACTTCTTTGTGTCCATCTGCCTGAAATTATAACAATTAACTAGGATATTTGGGTTTAAATCAATAAAGTTGGAGCTAGATGCCCACTGAATCACTCACTGAACAAAGACTGCCAGCATTCTTTTCCTCATACCTTCCTTTCTCAATCCCAATGCTAACATGCCTCCCTTTCCCACCTCTCTTCCAGCACTGTCTCCATCCCCACTCCAACAACTGTGCACACTGACAATGGTAAATTTTTTGTTAATTTTTTGAAGTTTTTATTTTTGAGAGAGAGAGAGAGAGAGAGAGAGGGTGGGGGAGGGGGGCACAGAGAGAGGGAGACAGAGAATCCCAAGCAGGCTCCACACTGTCAGTACAGAGCCCGATACGGGGCTTGAACCCCCAAACCGTGAGATCATGACCTGAGCTGAAACCAAGAGTCAGACACTTAGCTTAACGGACTGAGCCACCCAGGCGCCCGGACACTGGTAAATTTTTTTAAACATCCTTTAAACAGCCAGTTAACATTCCCTATTGGTACTATTACCCCAATAAGGGTAATAATGGTTAAGAGCACAGACTCTGGAGCCCACTTGTGCTTACACCCTGGGTCTGGGAACATAGGCACATTTTCGAAATCTCCCTACAAATCTATTTTCTCATCTGTAGAATGCAGATAATAAAAGTATCTACCTTATAAGGTTGTGGGAAAAATTAACGAGTTCATACATTAAAAGCCCCTTAGTGTAGTTTCTGGTTCTCTAATTCTAAATGCCACGAAGTTGTTAGCTATTGTTATACCCTCTTTGCAGGAAAGGATATTAGGAGGCATTAAACTATGTTTCATATTCCAGAAGGCAAGAGTTTGAGGAGAAGGACGCAGGTTTTAAAGGAAGTGGATAAGCAAGAAGAGCTATCAAAGCGAATGGTGAGGGGCGCCTGGGTGGCTTAGTCGGTTAAGCGTCAGACTTCCACTTAGGTCATGATCTCGCGGTTCGTGGGTTCGAGCCCCGCGTCGGGCTCTGTGCTGACTGCCAGCTCAGAGCCTGGAGCCTGTTTCGGTCTGTGACTCCCTCTCTCTCTGACCCTCCCCCTGCTCACACTCTCTCTGTCTCTCTCTCTCCTAGAAATAAATAAAAAAATATTTTAAAAAAGCGCAAATGGTTAAAGAAAAAAGACAAAAGTCCAGTAAGAGATAAAAGAAAAACTAAAGAGAAAGAGCAAAAGCAGGCATTTCATGGGGAAAAGGCAGGAAGAGGAAGAGGAAAAGAAATGAAGAAAAAAGGAAATGAGTAAAATGGTGGGCATGGAAAGGAAAGAAGAAAAGGAAAACTGAGAATAACAAAGGAAACCAAAAATTAGAAATGACTGCATTCGCAGTTTGGGCTGGGATTCACAAAGAGAAAGGAATGGAAGAGAAAACAAAAACGTGTAAAAAAGTAGGGAAGCTTGGGACGGGATGAGGGGAAGAGGAAACCAAAGTAATAACGTGTAAGGCTTCATTTGCAGCAACAGGCCTTTAGGCCTTCAAATTATGAGAAGTGTGCATACAAAATTAACACCCCCATGATCTACTAGTCTTCCTTCTCTTTGCCTCCTAGTCTCCCCCCCGCCCCCGCCTTTCCCTCCTATTCTAAATCGCTTTAGAGTCCGCCCCAGAACCAGTCCCTAAGGTTTGCCCTAGTCAGATGTCTGCCTTGTGTCTTGTGTGCTCTGCCGACAAGGCCGGGATGAAGTGATCGGTGTTTATTTTATTTTCACTCAATACTCCAGCTATCCCTTTCAAGTGAAAATTTAGCTGTGGAGCAAATATGTACAGCTCTTCCTACTTCCAACATTTGCAAACCTATAAGGGAAGGTTTCACCTTAAAGGCATCCTCCCCAACCGCTCCGCGCCCAACCCCCTTTCTCGGCCAATTTACCAGCGGAGAGTACTGCAGGGATGTGCCGCCTTGGTGCATCGAACTGTCCTCCGCACTAACGAGAATTAACCACCCAACGACTTGAAAACGAGTGAGAGACCGGATCCAGGTTTAAGATAAAATCAGTATTGAAAAATTATTTAAGTGTGAATCATTATTAAACAGCCTGTTTGGTGCAAACTACGTCGTCGAGAGACCTTAACGGGCTCTCTGCACAGACCAAGTGGACGGACCGCGAGCGTCTCCTCTTGCCGGGGTGAGCCTGGGCCGCCGCCGCCGCCGCCAAGGGAGTCACGAAGCCAGACGCGGCGCGTCTCCGCCCAGGACTCTGGAGACCGCAGCAGCGGCGCGCGCGGCCCGGGCAGCTCCCGGAGGCGGGGAGGAGACGCGCCTCCCGCGGACACGTGACCTCCTCCCAGCCGCCGCTTCCCGCGACCCAGATCCGTCCCCGGAACCCGCGCTCTGCGGGGCCGGCCGGGACCGGGGGGGGGGGCCGGGGGGCCTGACACGGAACGACGGCCCCGGTCCCCGCTGCGCCCGGGTGCGTGTGCTGGCGGCGTACTTCTCTCCTTGGTTCACGTGCCGCTGGCAGCGATGAACGTTTCGGGGAGAACTCAGAATGTGAATCTCACTCTTGCTGCAGGAAGGAAAGACCTTTGGTTTGAGGTCTCTGTTCTTATATAAGAGGGATCAGCATGTATCCTCTCCATCCACCCCCCGCAGAGGCGGGTAGCGGCAGCAGCGCGGCGGGCGCCCTGGGAGTCCCGTAGGACACGCTTGCCCCTGGCCTCCCAGGCCCCGGGCCGCCCGCTGCGTCGGGCGGCGTGGGCCGCGCGCGTCTCCGGGCACCTCTCGGTAACTCTCGCTAGCAGTGAGTCATGCTCCCGGGACGGCTCTGGGAAAAGGTAACCCGGCTCGTGCAGGCTGTGCTTCCCAGCGCCCGGCGCCGCGGCCCCAGGGCGAGCGCGCGCGCGCGCACGGCTTCCCCGTGCAGTGATGTGGCAGCGGCGGCAGGTCGGATCACGTTGCTGGCCCTGTGCTGGTACCCGTTTGAGACAGGATTAAGGAGGGAGGCTTTGGAGGTGCCAGCGGTAGTAAACGTGGGCTCTGCACACTCCCAGCGTCGCTTATCACACGGGGCGGGGGGGGGGAGGGGGGCGGGAGGAGGAGAAGCACGCAGCCCCAACCGGGGCGACGAGGGGCGACGGAGTTTAGCTGGCGAGAGAGAAAGCTGCATTGCTTTTCTGCGGCACCCCTCTCATGCCACCCTCTCCCCCCCCCCCGCCGCCGCGTTCCTGTGGGAGCACCAGAGGCCCCAAACGTCGTCATCTGCTTCTGTGATGAGTGGCACCGCAATTCCGGCTGCTGCGGGAAGTTTGGGTGGACCAGGGACACCGTGTCGCCGAAAGACACTTGGATGGCGACATTCTGACCCAGTGACTACATTTTCATTTATCTTAAATCCTTCAGGGAGCGGATTTCACGTTGCCCCATTAGGGGGCAACCTCCAACCACGGCCAGGGCCCCCCAGGCCACTGAGCGGTGAGCAAACAAGTCTCCAAATTTTCCTTCGGGACTGAAGTTTACCCACCGCGAATTCTCTTTCTCTTTCCTTTTCCTGGTCCAAACCAACAGCGCAGTCGGTGGCGAAGCAAAAAGCCACGTTCACGTTCCTGCACCGTAATGACGGACGAATTGAGGGAGCAGCGTTTCCGAGCCCCAGGAAGCCCTGGCTGCCCCGCACCCCCAGCGCCCCCTCCTCCCCCCCTGGCTGACTGCAACGCCTTTGGGAAGATGAATAGCTTGGCTGAAGTTGTTTTTCCTTTCCGGTGGCCCTGATCAGGTGTCCCCGCCCCCTCCCGCCGTTCGCCCTCCCTCTCAGCCTGCTCCCGACACCCCCCCTCCCCCCGGCCCGGCCCCTCCTCCCCCGCCCCCCTCCGGGCTGGACCGCGGATGGTACGTTCCGCACGTGAGCTGGGTGCTGGTCTGGCCGGCGACGCGCGTGCCCTGTGGCCAAACACTGCCCGGAGTGAGAGCAAACTACCAGCGCAGTGGGGCCGGCGCGAGTGTGCGTGCGTGTGTGTGCGTGTGTGCGAGAGAGCGAGCGCGGTGGGAGGGGGGGAACCAACTGCTTCACACTTTCAACACTGCACTGAAGAAGGGAGAGAGAGAGAGACAGACTGGAGACGCACAGATCCCCCCAAGATCTCCCAAAGCTATCGTCCCACAGATTATAAAACAGAACCCCAAAAATCGAAACAGAGGAAACGGACAGCGGTTGAACATGGACGAAGGAATTCCTCATTTGCAAGAGAGACAGTTACTGGAACATAGAGATTTTATAGGGTAAGGTGCACGCACCCTTGCGAATATCTGTCTAGGCTTCAGATTGATTTTTTTTTTTCTTCTCCAGAAAGTGGTATGGAGCGGGTAAGGGCAGTGCCCCTCCCCGACTGGGTGCCTGATGCTGATTTCTGTTTTGCAGACTGGACTATTCCTCTTTGTATATGTGTAAACCCAAAAGGAGCATGAAGCGAGACGATAGCAAGGTAAGTGTAAGTTTCCGATGTTCCCCATAACCTGCCTGGATAGTTAATTAGGGCCATTGATTTCACGGCGAAGCTCTGCCCGCAACGCAAATATATTCCAGCCCTTGAGCTTCCCCAACTGTGAATTTTAAGTGGTTGGCTGGATACTCTCAGGGGGGAGATTGAACATCATACCTGAATTCAAATTGCATTTCAGAACAGTCCAAAGGAAAAGCTTTCTCGGCAGAGTTTATCACATAAAATGGGGGTCTTGGGGAGGGGTATTGTTTTATCCAATAAATGTTTAGCTTATTGTTTTCTCTCTTCCATGATTGTCGTATATTAAGGATACCTACAAATTACCGCACAGATTAATAGAAAAGAAAAGAAGAGATCGAATTAATGAATGCATTGCTCAGCTGAAAGATTTACTGCCTGAACATCTGAAGTTGACAGTAAGATGCACATTTTCATTCTTTGCTGCTCTCCAAGGGCGTGTTAATAGCTTGGTACTACTCCCAGAGATACAAGAATAAATGTAAATATCATATGCCTTAGACTTGGGCTGTAGTGTAGAGTTTCCCACAAACTCCAGACTAGGTGCTCGCTCACAACTGAAGGCAAGAAATCATTTATAACTCGTCTTCTGGAAAGCTCAAGAAGTATAGGCATAGTACTTCTTTCAAAGCGTTTGCTTAAGTTGCTGTGCTGAGTGGAGAGCCAATCAAGCCAGATGTGTGTTTTTAAGTAACCAAAGTGCCCCCTTCTTTTTTGCACCACTGCAGACTCTGGGGCATCTGGAGAAAGCCGTAGTATTGGAATTAACTTTGAAACACTTAAAAGCTTTAACAGCCTTAACCGAGCAGCAGCATCAGAAGATAATTGCTTTACAGAATGGTAAGTCAGTTCAGGGAGGCCAACCCACCCTGATGAAGCCGAGTAGCCCACAGAGGGGCAGTGTTAGGACTCTTCCCCCACCCCCTCCTGCTTCCTTGGGCCCCTGGGCGCGCACTCATTTGTTAAATTGCTTATACTTTCCCTTCCTTGGAAAGTGCCCATTTCCCGAAGCATCCTAGAGGCTTTCAGCAGAACTCGGATTTTTATTTAAAGTGGCGGCTGCGCTCTCCACTTCGGTTTTTCAGCTGGGAATAGAGCGCCCCCCTGCTCTCCACCCCTCCCCGGCAACCAGTGGATTATATCACCCGAATACAGAGGGAAAAACCGAGATCACTTTAGTCAATGTAGGGCCCACGTGATAAGCAGATGTTTTAACGTCGGTGTTTTTCTTCTTGTCTCCATTCCTCTGCCCCCACCCCCACCCCTTCCTCATCCTAGGGGAGCGATCTCTGAAATCGCCCATTCAGTCCGACTTGGATGCGTTCCACTCGGGATTTCAAACATGCGCCAAAGAAGTCTTGCAATACCTCTCCCGGTTTGAGAGCTGGACGCCCAGGGAACAGCGGTGTGTCCAGCTGATCAACCACTTGCACGCCGTGGCCACCCAGTTCTTGCCCACCCCTCAGCTGTTGACTCAACAGGTTCCTCTGAGCAAAGGCGCTGGCGCGCCCCCGGCCGCCGCCCCCGCAGGGTCTGCGGCCGCCCCCTGCCTGGAGCGCGCGGGGCAGAAGCTTGAGCCCCTCGCCCACTGCGTCCCGGTCATCCAGCGGACTCAGCCCAGCGCCGAGCTCGCCGCCGAGAACGACACGGACACCGACAGCGGCTACGGAGGCGAGGCCGAGGCTCGGCCGGACCGCGAGAGGGGCAAAGGCGCCGCGGCGAGCCGCGTCACTATAAAGCAGGAGCCCCCCGGGGAGGACTCGCCGGCGCCCAAGAGGATGAAGCTGGATTCCCGCGGCGGCGGCGGCGGCGGCGGCGGCCTGGGGCGGCGCGGCGGCGGCGGCCGCGCTCCTGGGGCCCGACCCGGCCGCCGCGCGCTGCTGAGACCCGACGCCGCCCTGCTCAGCTCGCTGGTGGCGTTCGGCGGAGGCGGGGCGCCCTTCGCGCAGCCCGCGGCCGCCGCGGCCCCCTCTGCCTGCCCTTCTACTTCCTCCGCCGTCGGCGGCCGCCGCCTACGTGCAGCCCTTCCTGGACAAGAGCGGCCTGGAGAAGTACCTGTATCCGGCGGCCGCCGCCGCCCCGTTCCCACTGCTGTACCCCGGCATCCCCGCGCCCGCGGCCGCCGCCGCCGCCGCCGCCGCCGCCGCCGCCGCCGCCTTCCCCTGCCTGTCCTCTGTGTTGTCGCCCCCTCCCGAGAAGGCCGGCGCCGCCGCCGCGACCCTCCTGCCGCACGAGGTGGCGCCCCCTGCGGCGCTGCACCCCCCGCACCCGCACGGCCGCACCCACCTGCCCTTCGTTGGCGCCCGCGAGCCCGGGAACCCGGAGAGCTCCGCTCAGGAAGAGCCCTCGCAGCCAGGAAAGGAGGCCCCCTGAGTCCTCGCCGCGTTTCTTAGACAGGACGAGGGTTCGCGCGGCGTAATTCGATTAATAAGTTAAAACACCCTTACCGTTTTTAAGGGAGGAAGTGTAATAGATGCACGACAGGCTTTACAAACAACAACACAGGTGTTTTGTGTACATTTGGAGTTCCTGTTTTGCTCGTCCCTCGCCACCCCGCCCTCCGCACACTAACATCCCTTTCTTCCCCCACCAGCTATCAAAGAACCTCTGCAGTATTGATAACTTTCTTCTTTAAAGAATTTCCCCCCCAAATAAGTTTTGCCTTCCTTTAGGCCACGTTCCATTATTTTTTAAAAATATAGAACCTAATTCTGGAGGAAGTGAGAAGGGTCTGCTGTGTGGGTGAGCTAATTGAACCAGGGGAGGAGCCAAGGTGGCCCAGGAGTTGACCTGAACCGCAGGTAGCTGTTATCTGCCTGCCCATCCCCCCTGCATCCTGCCTGCTTCGGGGGGGCTTTCCACAAGCAGTGAGGACCTTTTAGAACTGAGTTTACTCTTCAGTATTTTATAACGTTCAGCTTTTTAAAAGGTATATATTTTTCAAAGAGGAAGAAGTGAGGATGCACCCACTTGCGTTGCAACCTATTCTGAAGTGGTTTGAATGGTATCCCTTAGTACCTTGCTCTTGTTTAAAGAGACACGGAGTTGGGCCATTGTCAGAACTAAGTCAGGGAAGGAGATGCATGAGGAAGGCCAGAATCATTCTTGGTACATTTACTAGCACTTTATTGAAAAATTGACCGTGACTCAATTGACTTGTCTTAATTTCATATATATATATATATATGTAGACACACACACACACTCACACACACACATGCACACTCACCCAGACGTGTATATATGTGTGTGTATATGTGTGTGTGTATTTATATATATATATATATTGCATCTATTTCCACCTTGCCATTATTTAATCCACCATGTTCCTAAGTTTTTATAATCTTGCTGTAAAAAAAAAAAAAGGAATGTGCACTGAACTTAAAAACAAAAAAGTCCAAAATGATTTATCCTATAGTCTTTCTGTTAAATAACAAAAATGGAGGAAAGCATTAAACTGGTCAGTTTTGATTGGAAATGCTGTAAAGATGTGGATGAAGCCCTGTGTGGCCTTCCTATCTCCAAGTCTATGTATTTTCTGGAGACCAAACCAGATACCAGATAATCACAAAGAAAGCTTTTTTTAATAAGGCTTAAACCAAGACCTTGTCTAGATATTTTTAGTTTGTTGCCAAGGTAGCACTGTGAGAAATCTCACTTGAATGTTATGTAAGGGGTGAGACACAACAGTCTGACTATAAGTGAAGAAAATATCTGGGTCTTTTAGTCAGTTTGGTGCATTTGCTGCTGCTGTTGCTACTGTTTGCCTCAAACGCTGTGTTTAAACAACGTTAAACTCTTAGCCTACAAGGTGGCTCTTATGTACATAGTTGTTAATACATCCAATTAATGATGTCTGACATGCTATTTTTGTAGGGAGAAACTATGTGCTAATGATATTTTGAGTTAAAATATCTTTTGGGGAGGATTTGCTGAAAAGTTGCACTTTTGTTACAATGCTTATGCTTGGTACAAGCTTATGCTGTCTTAAATTATTAAAGAAAATAAATACTGTCTGCAAGAAACCAGCTGGTTTAGAAAGTTTTAGTATGTGAAGATAAACTAGAAATTATCTTTATATTCTAGTATTTTCAGCACTCCATAAATTCTATTACCTAAATATTGCCACACTATTTTGTGATTTTAAAATTCTTACTAAGGAATAAAAACTTTAATATACGATATGAGATTGTCTAATAATTAAAAAGACATACTGCTCAATTAGTCTTAAGAGATCTATGAATGTACGGATGAAAGTCATTAACGTTCTAAGATAAAGAACCTTTATTTGTCATTGGCTTGGTATCACACGTTTCCAATTTCTTGCAAGCCTCCAGGCTCTGCCTGTGACTGCCTAACTATTTCCAATGTATCTCAGTGAAAAGTGCAAAAGAAAAACCTTCCAATCACTTGCGTGGTCTGTTGATGTTAGACCCAATTTGATACTGTTTTTATGACTGATAAATTTTTCACTTCTCATCTTGATACCAGATAGGCCTGGTATTTCTCCTTCACTGGGTCCAGTATAAGTACACTGTCATGTAGGGAAGCTTAATTTCTCCATATATTTTTAGCTCTTTAACCTTTATAAAATAATTTTCCCGTGGAACTTAATCATAGAATTCAAGGAAGAGAAATAATTATCTTGAGGCTTGTCTCAAATTCATAACCAGATTTGTGACTTACTATAAACTGTGTGAAGGATTGCCAATTTTTAGTTTCAGTAATGTTGTTCACAAACCCCTTGATTTTAGAAAGGTGTCGAAAGAATAGTCAAAATTTAGGAGATGTAGAAAGAGTGCTCCCTCTGCTGACTTACGGCAACGAAACTACAAGTCCTAGAATGTGGAGTCAAAGGAATCTCAGAGATTAGTTTGTCCAGCCCCCTACATTTTAGAATCTGAGGGAAATGAAGCCCAGAGATATCGTCTGTCCTCCTAAGATCAAACAGCTAGCTGGATGTAGCACAAGAAGCCTGAACAACTGTGTCCCCCCACTCAGTAAACTACCTCCCACTGGAAGTATCTTCAACCACATAAACTGAAATTGATTTCATTCATGAACCGTCATAAATAAACCACAAGAACAAAGGAAACAAAAATTACCATTAGAAAACGGGTGGGATTTTCGAACATCGTTATTTATCGGACTTTAGAAAAATATTGTCTAAGCCAGAATAATAGGATAAAGTAGCATTTTAAATATTTTGAGCCACATTTTAATATCCTATTGTAGTCATACTAGTTTCAGAACCAAAAATGATCCAAAGGAAATCAGAGAACAGTAATAAAATGTTTTTGCATTTGTATAATTTTGGCATAATAGAGTAAAAATCCTTAGGGTTAAGCCAAATTTTATAGATCAGTTATTTAGTCCAAATGCCTATATACTTACATGGTAATATAAAGTTAGCGAGGACAGATTGCAAAGTAATATTGTCTATATGGCATCAAGTTATTTTGGTAATTGATTTATTTTATGAATTAAAATCCTGGAGTAATGACTCCAGTAATGATTTACCAAGGATGATCCTGTACCTGCAGTGTTCAAATTTTAGCCAAAGGAGGGCACTCGTGGGGATGAGCACTGGGTGTTATATGGAAACCAACTTGACAATAAGCTATTTAAAAAAGAAAAAGAGAAAGAAAGAAAAGAAATTTTAGCCAAAATGTTTTGTAGGATATGTAATTTTTCAGTCTAAGACAGATACAAATCTTGACTTAGGAATGCTTTTATACATATAGTATGTCACTTGATTTTATGTATATATGTATTTCTCAGCAAACTTGATATTTAATTGATAAATGACCTTTCCTCCCACAAAGACCTAAGGCACTAGAAACTACATTTTAATAGCTATTTAAAGTATGACCGGAGTTTTAGTTCCTATCGTTGTGAAAACTATCTTTCATTTAGTTCATTGTTATTGGCCATGCAGGCCATAAGTTTGGTTATTACTCATCAACTGAGATTGGTTCAAAAGTATGTAAAAGAAGGCCCCAGCCAATTTCTGAATATGTCACAGGTCAATTGTGAACCTCTCCATGGAAGATGATTGCCAGTTGAGATCCTCAGAAGACAAGGCTTGGCAAACAGACTAAGGCTTTTTCCTTTGGATAGAAATGAGCAGGGGCCTCATGAACCAATTAAGGCCATTATAATGCCAAAACCTGGCTGTACTCTTGTGATAATAGTATTTTACTTCAACCTGAAGTTTTTCTTGTTAAACAAAAATGCTTAATCTATTGGACCTTCAGATCAATACTTATTTTCTATGTTGTTTTGCATAAGCTCAAAATGGATATACAGTGCATGCTAAAGTCCACTGTGAGTTCTAGTTTTTCATAGAATTTAATAGGAGATTGATGTGGAAAATTATCACATATTTCTTGTGGTTAGGTGAGATTTATATTAAAAAACATGTGCAGCATGTACTTAAAAATAGGCTCCTAGAAAGGAGTTGGCCATTTGTCTTAAAACTGGGTTTCTTTCCCTAGTTCAGTGATTACCATCTTGAAAACTCGAAACAAAGTAAAACTATACCTTTTTAAAAGTTGATGTTTTAAAATTCTGAATTTAGTGGTGCCCATTTATCTGGCCTCAGGGAATGATACGTGCCCCATGAAACGATTCAGAAAACTGAAGCTTCTATGTTCAAGTTTATTCATTTATCTTTTTTTCCTTAAATTATTTTAGCGAAAAGCTTCCTAAAGTATATTACACAGGTCCTCTGTACTGTTTTACACATGTCTTAGAAATAAATACCCTATCCATAGTTAACCATTCTCGATAATGCAGGATCACCATTATAAATACCACTTTTGCACTATGCATGTCGTCAGGGAAAAAATACTGCATCTGCACTAAATACTTTTTGAGTTCTTATATCTGCTTTTCATAGGTTTTTCAGTCTCTTTACTCACAATCAGGCTGCCAGTTGTCACTTCTTGATGTGTCAGAGTCTTTGCCTCTAACTCTTATCTAATTTGCTATCTCTGATTTACTGTGGCCTGGGAAACCATTTAACAAAAGCCACACCCATTTGAAACGTGTCTAAAATGAGAATAAATAGACTCTAATGGAAGTACCTGAGGGTCACTCTTCTACATTGTGTGAGCTTATAGAAACAGTAACACGTTTCTCCGAGTGACCCTTCTTCCTGCATCTCTTTAACTTTTCACATGCTTGGCAACATTCCCTATCAGAACACTTAAGCAAAAGCCCTCAGATATTTTATATAGTTTTGATCACCTTATTACATAAAAAAGCAGCTTCCTAACAGCGTTATTCCACAGCTAACCACAAAATAATGAAATTTCCATGCCAGAAACAAATTCTTTTATCTGATGAACACTCCTTTCTCTCAGATTGTTAGGAATAGAGGACCAAGGGTCATTAGTAAAAACGGATTCAGCACTCTGAGTCATGGCTGACCCTGGCCCTGCTTCTGCTGTGTAACCCGCCTCCACGTCTAGGTTTTAGAAATCTTCGGTGGCAGGTCCAGCAAAAACATTCTGGGGAACTGTCAGGGAGGTGTGTAGGCCCAGATGCTCCCTCTGACTTTAGACACAGCCATTGACAGCTTCTGGTAAGAGGTTTCAGATTCCCTACTGATTGCAACACACTCCTGATCTTGCTGAGGCTACAGATTGAACAAACAGTGGGCCTGGGGATGCAGGCATCTGGTTTGCCCCTGCTATACGTGAGGTGCTGCGATAGTGCGGGAGAACCAAAGAGTAATAATAATCTCTGAAGATCTCAAAGTCTAGTGGAAGTGACAGACCCAAACTAAAAGAGCTGAATGCAACATAGTAGGTGCTATGCAGAGGTGGTACAATACTAGGGAGTGAGGGCTGCTACCTTCATCTGAGTGAGAGAAGGCCTAGAGTAGCAGTAGCTGGGTTTCACAGAACGAACAGGTGCGTGAGTCCATGGGGCTCGCTCCAAGGAGAAGGTTCTGATATACTCTGGTCCTGTGCTGAGTACCAGGAGTTTAATTGGCTATATGTGACTAAAATCTGAGCAAGGATTTCCTGATTTCTTACTCTCTTTAGAACCTGGCTGCTGTACTCTCTCACCATCATCTCGTCTTGAGGACCTGAGCCATGAGCTGGGACTGAGTGGCCATAACGTTTCCTACTGCGAAGGCTAGCATCCATAGCATGATAATTTTTAATGCAGCAGAGGGGGGGACACCTAGTATCTCACAAGCAGCTCTGTCTCACCTCAATCATTGATCTTTCTTACAGAAGAAACTAAGGGTGACTTCTTTCCCTTCAAATAAGAGCGTGATGATCCATGTTCTCCACTCAGCACGGGAGGAGGAAATGAGAGAGAGCGAGCAGTCCTTTAGGAAACAAGGACTCCTAAGGTCTATTTTTCAAAACCTCCAGGAGGAAGCTGAGGCAAACAACTAGTCCAAGGTCACATTGCTCAGTAAGTAGCAGAATGAAGACTGGAACCAGATTTTTTGGTTCTGAGTCCACTGCTCTTTATGCTATTACCCTACAGCAACAATAACGAGGAGGGGACAATTTGACTTTTGCTCATGACATGAATGGAGCTAGTCCATGTAAGGGACTAACAGGTAGGAATATAGTTGTGGGTAGAGAAGGAAAGATGATCAGGTAGCGCCTTTCCAAAACATGGCATAGAGCATGCAATAACTGAAGACAGAGAAATTCTGGAGACACATAGTCAAGGCTCTGATGGAACTGTAAAGATTCTCCATGAAAGAAGGGATCAAAGCAAACTACGAATCTGGACAAAAGGAACATTTAGAATCGAGGAAGTAGGAAATAAGAAAAAAATATATTAAAAAAAAAGGGGGGGCGCCTGGGTGGCTTAGTCGGTTAAGCGTCCGACTTTCGCTTAGGTCATGATCTCGCCGTTCGTGGGTTCGAGCCCCGCGTCGGGCTCTGTGCTGACTGCCAGCTCGGAGCCTGGAACCTATTTCAGAGTCTGTGTCTCCCTCTCTCTCTGACCCTCCCCTAATCACGCTGTCTCTCTCTCTCTCTCCTAGAAATAAATAAAATATATATATATTAAAAAAAAAGAATCGAGGAAGTAGGAAAGAGGGCAATTTGCTACAGTTTTTACTTGGGGTATTTTTAGGATGTTGTAAACTTTAGCTACAATTTCAATTTGAAGTCTTTTACGTATTGCTATGCACATGTGTACACCTAGAATATGAAATGTTTCACAACTGAGGTACGAGTCTCCGCCACACAGCCCTGTAAGAGACGTTGATTTCCTATGTGGCTTTACAGGTTCAGTACTGCGTTTAGAAAATTAGAGTCACAGGGGAACTCCAACCTGGATCCTGTTCCTGGAGACTTTCAGTTACTTTGGGTAATCACAGAATTCCTTCAGAATACATTTATAAAGATACTGGCTTCTCTTTCTATGATACCTTAAGCAACGCTTGGTTTTCGGGTATGATGTTGAACGGAACTCATCTGCACAGCTGTAATGTAGCTGCGTGATCTGCACGTGACCGTGACCCAACAGGTGAAGAAACCGAACCGTGTGCCCTCAAACCTGGAGAGCGATGTGGGCGCGAGGAGGCACCCGTTTCTGAGCTCTGTTTGAAACGTACTCCTTTAAACACTGGTAAGCCAACTCTAGCTCCTTAAACCTCCGTACGTGCGCTGCTCGGTGGAGAATTAAAGCGGGGAGGGCGGGGGAGAAATAATGTCATCAGCCTTCAGTTCTTCAAGGAGCTCTGGGATTGGAAAGGGAGAAGCATTCTTAGGTTGCCTAGCGATAAATCTGACGATGATATCATTCTCCCGGAGGCCGGCCTCCCCTCCGGTCCCCTCCCGGCCGGCTTTCCTTCCCATCCCCCCCCCACCCTCCTTCCCCCTCCCACGCCGGGGTTCAAAGTACAGCCGTGTGGGGTAAGGGCGCAGGAGCCGGACGCGGCGCTGTCACGTGCGCCCGCACATGCCCGGGCGCACGCTGCGCGGCACGTGAGAGGGGGCGGGGCGGGGCGGGGGCGGGGAGGCGCCCGCTCGCGACTTTCCGCGCGTGCGCACTGGCCCCCGCGCCCACCGCGTCCTAGATGCAGCCCCCGGGGAGCGGGCGGCCAGCTGGCTGGCGGGGCGGAGGGCGGGGCGGCCGGGTGGGGTTGAGGACGCGTCCTCCCAACAGCTGCGACGCAGTCTTCCGTGCTGAGTCTGAGCGGGCTTGCCCTAGGTAGTCATTCCTCCCGAATTAAAGCTGACTCTGACTCCGGGCTCCTCGAACCGTTCTGACACAGCAGTTTCCGCGCAGCCCTTCTGGGCGCGGGTTAGAGGAAGGTCGACAGCCGCCCGGGGAGGGCAGGGCCTTGGGGCGGGGACTTCAAGCCCGAGCTGGCCGGGGGGAAGTGACAGGTCGGAAGCGGGGGCGGCTGTGGGGGAGGGAGGTGGCTGACACACCCGGCGGCGCCGGGACTGGGGCCAGACCCCGTCCTGCCTTAGGTCCAGGGCCACGGCCCCGTGGAGAAACCCCAGACGGTCGGGGGGAGATCTGGGCAAACCCGGACTTGATGAACCGGGCTGGCGGAGGCGGTGTATCTTTCACTGGTCTCAGTTTTACAAATTGAATTCCCACTGATTAGGGGATTTAGTTAGTTGTGATAAAATACATTGGGACTTTCCCTGCCACGTTTAAAGTTAAAGGAAGTGATTTTCTGTCAGTAACGGATTCTGCGTGGTGCAGTAAAGTGAAAGAAATTAATAGAGTCAGTGGCTGAAGGATGGATTTTGTTGTTACGTTAAAGAATATTTGCAAGTCGATTCTCTCAGGGGAAAAAAATGATCAAATCTCACACTCACTTTTCGAAATGATCACGTTATTTTGATTTTTGTAAAACTTCTAGAAACATGCATGCTTGTAAATGATCTAATATGAGTAGTGTGGAGGAATTTGGAATTCGTATGCCCTTTAGATAACCGAGAGTACCCAGCAGTGTAACAAAAGTAGGGAAGCACCATTACCTCTTGCAAATACGGTTTTGGTCTTGTGATGGAAAGCGATCGCCGGCGTTGCCAGTAATATTTGGACAGGTCAGGTGCCAGTATTTGCAAAGACATCATGGAGCGGTTGTGTACTGTCCGGAGGAAAGGGCACAGTGAGTGCCACCCTGGAGACAGACTGCTGTAAGCTAACAGACGTTCATAAAGTACCAGAGGAATTCATTGTTGTTTGCCTTTTAATGATATGTATGAATAATGTCCTGGACAGCTTAGTTATTAACAATATCCTCAAAGTTGAAAAAGCAAAGATAGACTTCAAATGCGCACTCAACAAATTTATACTGAGGGCTTACTATGTGCCAGGCATTGGGGATACAGCAGTGGTCCATACTGACAAATTCATCACCCATCCTAGTGCCCAAAACTTGTAATAAAGCCCACAAGTTCCCAGGCACTTGCCAATCAATTATTATTGTGACAGCCAGTGAGCAATATCCCTCTGCACTGGATTCTTTTTCACTTGGCACTTGCCAGGTGAAAGGACTATGTCTTCTGTCTCATCAGTGCCCATATCCTTCCTCCTGTTTCTCTTCCCCTTCCCCCCACCCGCTTGGATCCATACTTGTATAGTCTTCTAAGAGAGTAAGTTTGATCCTTACCCAGAATATTTGTTCTTGCTCATCCATCTGCCTTCAACACTCAGCCCCAGATGTCTGGATAGCTAATCCCAACGCCCCAATCCTCACCTTTTTATAGATCTCTGCTCAAATCCCACTTCTTGAGAGAGGCCCTACCTGAGCAGCCCAAAGGCGATATATAAAATACCAGTTCCCCCATCATTCTTTATTTTTACTCTACTTTTTTTTTTCATAGCAAGTATCACCCCTGACATAGTATGTGTGCATACTGATATATATGTCTACATAACACACACACACACACACACACACACACACACACACACACACACTTTGTTTATTGCTTGTGTGTCTCATTAGAATGAACAGGGACTTTATTTTCTTCATCCCTGTTTGTCCATTGCCAAGAATGGTACCTGGCAGGAAATAGGTAACTATTTGCCTTTTATAAACAAACATGTATCAATTCTCAATAAATATTTGCTGGATGAATGAATGAACATCTCTGGTAAGCACTTTAGCTTGACTGTCTCACCAAAGACCATAGCACAGGCCCTCTCAAAGAGTCCTTTTTCCGTATTATAAATCCATTTCCTCAGCACTTACTAAGCACCTGCTATGTTCCAGGTACTGTGTGCTATGGAGATGTCAGCAAGGAGTTAAGGGCAGTTAACATCCTATACTTGCAAATGGGAAAAGACTCAGAGAGGTTTGGAAGCTGGTTGGATTTTGTCGTCACGACAAAATGGTAAGATATGGCATTAAAGCATTAAGATACGGTATTAAGGCATTAATTGAGTTCCCCTAACAATATCTATTTCATCTTATTCTAAATGACTGCAACTTATTATGTTAACAAATGATTTACTTAACTGAAATACCTTCTTTGAAATTGAAATATATATATATATATATTCTGGTAATATATATATATTCTGGTATAAATAAATGTATATATATATGTATTCTGGTATATGTATATGTATAAATATATGTATATATATATATATTCTGGTAACTTTTCCATCTCCTGAGTCAAAGAGAACAGGCTACAATAGCCCTGTAGTGGAAGGAGTAAGTTTCACAGCAGGTTGTATCTCAGCTCTCAGATGGCTCCTCAGATGTGAAGACCCATGTGAGAGCCTCTGATTCCACCCGTGATGGAATACACGACACATGGGACCGGGGCTTGACCATCCCAGATGCTTTAGCTCTTCACTGACCGTGCCAGGTGTGGTAACCTTTGTTCCTGGTGAATGAGTGTCATCAAGGCAAGAGCCAGTTATCATCTGTTTATCAGTGTATGCTCAGCACCAAGCACAATACCTGGCACACAGTGAGCACTCAAGAAATGGCTGTTGAAATCCAAATCCTCCCCTCCGTTCCCACAACCACTGTCCTGCTTCCCAGCTTTATCATCTCTCACCTGCATTATTGCAAGTCTTCTTCGTGGTCTTTGTCCAGTCTTCCTTTCCCCATGCACTGGCCTCACTGCCTGGAAATCGTATACCAGGGACTCCCCACCGCAGGAAATGGGCATGAGCTTCCCTTCTGGTTTCACCCCTGTTTATTCGACACCCTCCTGTTTCCCCCAACCAGAAATGGGCATCTAATGCCTTAGCTGCACTGAACTACCGCAGGTCCCCAAATACGCTTTCTACTCTCAGATGTTTGTCTGAGTGGAATAAATAGCTTTTATTTGGAGGCCTCCTACTCATGCTTCAACACACAGCTCAAATTAAATCTCCTCTGTGAAAACTTCCAAAACTACGGTAGTCAAAACTTAACCTCATCCACTCCTTTGCTTCCTGTTCTCTTAGCCCTTTCTTTAAATCTCCACTTGGGTGTTTAAAATCTTATCTTACAGATGTGTGTGTGTGCAAGAAATGATGCATGTTCTATCATTAGTTGAAACTTCAGGCCACCTCCCCAAAGGCTCATGCCTGCTTTCTGTGGTGGGGAGTCCCTGGTATACGATTTCCTGTCACTGTGAGCTCCCCTACGCCTCCCCGCTTCAGGATTTTACAAGGACCTGGGACACCATGCCTACAGAGGAGGAACCCTTTATTCTCAGCCTGTCCCAGATAACTATCAGTGCCCACGCCTGCTGCTTGGAATCTCTATCTTCTCGGTTTCTTTCTGGGTAGGAATCTTGGCCAAGGCTGGGTGATGCCACACCTTAGGGGCATTGGGCCCCCATTCTCCTCTGTCTTTGCCGCACCAGGGAAACAGCAGACCTGTGACCCCACAAGCCTTAACGCTTCTGCCTCTACTTCTTCCTCCTAACATGCCTCCAACTTGAGAGAGGATTCTAGGGACAGGCAGCTAACCTACGTTAGTCGTGTTGGCTAAGTGTAAGGCCATAGGGAACCGTAGGGACCCCAGGGAATTGGAGATTGTAACCCCTTTAAAGACGTAAACGTTACTCAGCTCCAACTAATTGTTACCAGATGAAAATGCAGCCTAGCATTGCCAGGTCATCTGGTTTTTCCAGGAGAGGCTGAAATCTACATTTTAAGGTAAAATCTACTTTCAAATGTTTCCAACTATTTAAAAAAAAACAACAACAACTTTAAAACACTATTCCTTACAAATGAGGCATACCTGTAAAAGTATTAGTCTGGAGGAGGTCACTTCAAGACCTCTACATTAGAAGCCTGGCAGGAGGTTTTCCTTCAAGCATTTACCCCAAACTTCCTTAACACAAATAGCCCTGAGGTCATTCTTGAAAATAGGTAAGGGGGAAATGCAATGAGGGTAGACACGGATTAATGTCTCAATAAATTACCCTGTCACACTGGGACTCTTCACATTTTATTGTAAGTAATTGTGTGTGTCTCCCACAGCTGGTCACCCCAACCCCGTCACTCATGCTGGCACCACCTGGTGTTTGGCCCAGGCTGCTGTGTGTCAGACTGTTTACTTGTTCTTAGCTCCTTCTTGAGTTCCTTTTATGACCCTCCCAGACCTCTGTCTCCCATTTACCTCAAGACCTCTTCTTGCCTCCAGACTCCTCGCTCTCAGGAAGACCCCCACTTCGTCAAGAGAATTCAGCGGAATATCCTCAAACTCTCTACCCTTGCTACCTACCCCCCCACACCCCCCCACAGCCTCACTTCCCTTCCTACCCCTGCAGAGGGTAAGGTGGCCCTCCTACTCAGAGCCTGCCCTTCTGTTGCAATCCGCGATAGCGTGTTAAAAGTATTTATTAAAACTCTACTGTCGTTTCCACACAGTGAGTCTGGATCTCTGCTCGGGGGGCTCTGTTACTAACTCATCATTGTATTTCTGGAATCTAGCACACTGCTAGAGATGGGGCAGATGGCCACTAAGCATGGTTTAAATAAATGCGTTGTGTGTGTGTGTGTGTGTGTGTATGTGTGTTGTTGTTGTTGTTTTTTAATTTTACTTTTTTTAGATAGTTTATTGTCAAGTTGGTTTACACGTAACACCCAGTGCTCATCCCAACAAGTGCCCTCCCCCAATAAATGCCTTTTTTCTAATCGGGGGGCTGTACCACAGTTCCTAAAAAATTGTCTAGAGGCGTGAGACAGCTGCCGACACCCAATGCTTTGTAGGTTGTTAATCTAGAGAAAGTCATTTCTCTGACTCTGAACGTGGGCTAAATTTGGAGGAGATAATCCAGGAGGGAATGTAGCTGGCGGGCGAGGGAGTTTCTCCTGAGTCAGGTTGGTGCCATCCAGCTGTGAGTTGCTGTATTAATACCTCCTATTTGTCTTCTCTGATTACTGCTGGTGAGGCTGGCCTTTGGCACTTGCTGAGGGGAGCAAAGGGGAAGCCTCCGTGACCAGGGTGTCACATTGCTCTCTGTCCCCTCAGGTCCCACCTGAAGACACCACAAGATTGCTTCTTGGGGAAAGATAATTAGCACCAAGACTTCCTACTCCTTGTTACGTTTCGTAACATTTTTTTCCCTCTTCTCTTTTCCTCTAACTTTCAAACTTTTACTTTTTAAAAAATATTCTGATGGTTTATTAAATCTGTGTAAATCATCTAATTATATTTATTTTTAATCTCACTCTCATGTTTTCAACAATTATCTCATCTCTTATTTTATATCTTATTATCCTGCTGGATTTCAGTCTTTTCTTATTTTGAATTTTATCCATTTACAATTATTTTATAACTGACTTCATTTTAATTTTAAAAGCTAATTTAACCTTCTCACTTCCTTTTGAATTTTATTTTCTTGTTCTAATCTTCCTTCAGCGTATTTTATAGCCCATCTTGTACTTTTGTTTTATGAGTTTTTATAATCCTGGTTTAAAATATTGCCTTACTATTTCTTTAAGATTTTCTTATTTCTCAATTTTTAGCTTTTGATTGGTTATGTCTTTCAGAATCCTTTAGCATCATTTTAATTGTTAGTCTCTCTTCACTTTCTTTTTTGACACTATAACTTTCTTACCTTTTCTCTTATTTATTATCTGTGAATTAATCTGGTTCACATAGTGACCGGTAAGAAACACACTGAAATTAGGAAAACTTCTCTGCCCTTGACCTGCTTCCTGTCAGCCATTATTATAAGTACACTTTTTTGGGGGCATTTATGTTGCTTTTTGACATAAGATACCATGCAATCTTTACTTTCATATTGTATATCTTAAAATCTATGGTTTCTAATTGTTTTCAGAAATTTCCTTTGGTTGCAAGGAACAAACTAATGCCAATTACCTCAACTGATGGTTATTTTACTGCAGGAATGAATATGTAGAAGGGGAAACAGAAATCTGCATCACTATGTAGGCCAGACATCAGGCCAATCCTATGGGAAGTCCTGAGGAAGAGCTGGAACTGATGGAGATCTGGGCCTCACAGGCACTAAAACAAACAAACAAAAGTTCAGAAGCAAATGCAACGTCAGTGTGGGAGTTTTTATTCTTTACTTTGTTAATACATGTGACAGTACTAAATCTGGATTTCAAAGATTATAGAGAGATTCACATGGGCATCCAGGAAGAAGAATCAAGCCACCCAAGAGGTGGGAAAAGGGCAAGTTCAGAAAGCTCTAGATTTGTCCATAGCAGTATTCTCTACAGAAGACAGAGGAGTAAGGGTTAAACCTCTGCTCTTCAGGAATGTGGTTCACGAACCAGCAGCATTGGTAACACTTAGGAGCTTATGAGCAATTCAGAGTCTCAGTGCCATTTCATATCTACTGAATCAGAGTCTATATGTGGCCAGAGTTTTAGGTGATTCCCATACATCTTAAGTTCTGAGGAAACAAAAATGTGATCCAACTGTTAAAGGCACACCCAAGGAGTCTCTAGGATAGAGACAACAAATTCTAAAATCTGAAATAATAAAGTAGGGATTCTCAACCCAGGTGATTCTCTTGACCCTTGATTGCAACTTCCTTTGGTCTTTTTTCTCCCCCCATTTCCCCCGAGCGAGCATGTTAATATAATTCTCTGAGATTGGAGATATTCACTTTTCTGCACTTTAGACCCATTTGAGGTCTTTAGAAAATACTATTGCATGGATCACACTCTCAGGGAACCTGATTGAATCAGTCTGGGATGATAGCAAGAAGTCAGTAGTTTCTCAGAAGCTCTCAAGGTCATTACAATATGCAGCCAAGGTTGAGAGTCATTGACTCCAGGGAAAACACACCCATGAGCCCTCCTCAAAAGAACTGCTGAAAGGTGGACACCAGACAACCAAGAAATAAATGAAAATAAAGAGCTAATCAATGAAGAAGCTGCAGTGAGAGGTCATTATTTAATTTAATTTAAAAATAAAACTACGGTTAAATAACTTGGCAGTTTGGTTAGAGAATATAATGGTTGGAGCTCTAGGAGGCAAGTATGCTACTATCTACTCCCCAAATGTCTGTTATTATGGTGCAGTCTCTCACCAAATCCATTATTGTTTGAGTTTTATGTTATTAGTTCTCCGAGTTTCACACCATGTTGCTCCTCCACGTCCCTCCTTCTGCTCACTTTACTGCTGGCAAGCTTTTCCTCAGCTAGGAGACTTGACAGTGACAATGGTGACTCACCTTGCCAATCTGCTCTCACACTGAGTTTCTAAAAGAGAGCCAGAGATATGGAGTAAGAGAAGACCAGGGAAAGCCTCCGGATACTGGATCGGAATTTGAAGTATCAGTATAAACTCATGATTATATTTATATAAATTGCAAAGCTCCTGCCTCTCAGGGCACTTGCCTTTCAGTTTCCAGTGCTTCAGTTGCCTGAACTCTGATCTCTTCCTCTTCAGCTCAGAGGGACTGCCCTTCTCTGCTTGGGTTCCAGATCACTACGCTGCAATCAGGAAATCTTCCCCAGGCAGGAAGACAGGTTCTTCACGAGGTTCACCTCGTATTTCCCTGCCTTCGGGGGTTGATTGCAGTCTTGCCTTGACTGCTCTGCCTTGTGTTGCTTATTCTCCAATGTCTGAAAATCCTTGTCTTAGATGACATGTCTAATCTTTTTTTTTTTTTTTAATGTTTTATTTATTTCTAGGAGAGAGAGAGAGACAGAGCAGGGAGGGGGTCAGAGAGGGAGTCACAGACTGAAACAGGCTCCAGGCTCTGAGCTGGCAGCCAGCACAGAGCCCGATGCGGGGCTCGAACCCACGAACCGCGAGATCATGACCCGAGCGAAAGTCGGACGCTTAACCGACTAAGCCACCCAGGCACCCCGACAACGTGTCTAATCTTAAAGCTCAGACAAGAGAGCTAGTACCAGATACTCCATCACAGATGAAAGCAGAAGTGCTGGGCTACATATTCGACAATTTTATTTCATTAGTGTTAAAGTTCTTCAAATTGATCATTACGTTGATCATAAAAGAATTCCTTGACTATGGGTGATGGAAGAACTCCTTGTTCTTAGACTATACATTCTGAGATTCTTGGGATAGAGGATTATGTTGTCTACAACTTACTCACGAATGGTTCAGTGAAAAGAATAATAATTTGAATAGCGGTAATATGTACTTTGTAGAGAGAGCAAGAGAAAGAAATTAATAAAGTATATATGGAAAATGCTATCAGTGATGAATCTAGGTGAAATGTATGTGTGGGTTTATCACCTTACCTTTGTATCTTTCTCAGAAGTTTGAAATGTTTTCAAAATAAATAGTAAACAAAACATCCCTTGGATGTGGACTGGGCTTCGCGATTCACATCCAAAGTTAGAGTATGGAAAGAAAAGAAAAAAAAATGGGTGACTTTACAATGAAGAAACCTGGCAAACGCCACTTTACTCAAGTGATTAAGGCTATTATCACTAGTGGTAAGTCATGTACATATCATATACCCGCTGATATGTGATAAGAAGGTTTTCTTGCTCAATATTTATTACCCAAATTAAGAATTAATGGGTATCCTTAAATATACCTTTCCTTAAATACCTTTTCAAGTTGGGTAAATATTAACTGTTTCATTTTATGTCTACCTAGCTTAAGTAGACTCCATCTCTAGAGAAATGATGATATGTGTTCATTTATCAACTTTATTATAATTTTCATAGTTCAGAGAAATTTATGACATTTGTATAAAACAGTGACTTTTCTTTTTTAGTGTAGTTCTGTTTTAATCCAAATGCCAGTATTATGGAGTTAATGTCATTCATAACATTTGAATGACATTTAGGATATCTTTATTTAAAATAATATTGAAAATTGTGCATTTACATACATTTAAAAATATATACATATATACTTCCTGCCATTAAGAAAGGAAGAAGGAATTTTTCTTTTTTCAAAAAAATTGTTAACGTTTATTCATTTTTGAGAGACAGAGAAAGAATGTCAGCAGGGGATGGGCAGGGAGAGAGGGAGACACAGAATCTGAACGAGGCTCCAGGCTCTGAGCTGACAGCACAGAGTCTGATGGGGGGCTTGAGTTCGTGAATGGCAAGATCATGACCAGAGCCAAAGTTGGATGCTTAACTGACTGAGCTGCCCAGGCACCACACCCCCACCGAAGAAGGAATTTTTCAAAATATATATTTGGCTTCTCTGGGATCATTCCATCCCAGTTATAAGGCAATAAGAGGAGTGTGGGCTTTGGAGATTGACTGTCTCTCTTCTTCTGTTGGGTTTAGTAGGAGTGCCTTCATCATAGGGTATTGTGAGAATTGACACACAACTATGCATTACATTTGGGTAAACGGTGCTCACAGAGTAAAGGTCAATAAGGAGCTCTACATGCCTGGCACGCAACATCATATTTTGGAAAATATTAGTTATATCATTGTCCATTATTTTTAGATCTTGTCTGCTCAAGTCAAAGAATCATTAGACTGGTGGCCCTTTGCGTAAAGTATCCTCCCTTCTCCAATCAGCTGAGGTGATGAGAAAAGGATACATGTATCTAGCATAGCTCCCCCCAGAATTCATTGCTGGAATCAGGGGAATTTTCATTAGAGGCCTTCGGCTTAGGAAGGATGGTCACTGACACATAAAATACCTTGAGATACATGTTCCATTTGATTTTGGGCAAACTGATCACAGGAGAAGGTGGATCATCCTGAATTGGGTTTTTGAACAAAGTTATTTGTTCTCCTCCTAGATAACTCTACTGAATTTTCATGATTTTAAGTATGGTTAATGCCCCCCCTCCCAGATATTCATGCCCTAATCCCTGAATCCTGTGAGTATGTTACCATACACCACAAAAGAAGCTTTGCAGATGTGATGTGGTGACATTATCCTGGATTATGCAGATGTGCTCAATCTAATCACATAAACTATTAAGTGGAGAGTCTTTTCTGGTTCTGTGAAAGAAAAGAGAAGAAAGAAGAAAAAAGGAAAGCCTTGAAGTGGGAGAGGGGCTTAACCTGTCATTGCTGGCTTTGAAGATGGAGGCAGGGAGCCATGCTAAAGGATGGGAGAAGTCTCTAGAAGTGGGGAAAGGGCCTTAACTGAAAGCCAGCAAGGAAACAGGGACTTCAGTTCTACAATCACAAGGACTTAAATTTGGTCAACAATCCAAATGAGTAGGAAATGGATCCTCCCCTAGAACCTTCAGAAAGAGTGCAAACCACCAATACCTTGATTTGAGTGCAACTCATACTTAACTTCCGACCAACAAAACTGTAAGATAATACATTTGTGTTGTTTTAAGTCACTGTGTTTTTGCTAATTTGTTGTAGCAGCAAAATTAAATGAATACACTAGGTCTCATTGAGAAGGGAAAATTCCAGCAAAGACTTGAAGGAAGCGAGAGAGGGGGTCATGAAGAAAGTTGGAGGGAGAGCATTCAGGTGCAGGGGTCAGCAAGTGCAAGGGATTTGGGTTAGGAGCCTGTGCAGCATTTTCTGAGGGAAAGCAAGGAAGCCAGCCTGCCTCACAGAGAGTGAGCAAGAAGGAGGGTCATAGGAGATAACCTCAGATCAGAAGGCTTGCCTTTGCCTTCTCTGTTGTGAAATCAGACTGACCGTACTTCCTACCCAAATTTAGAGAAAGAGAACCACCTTGACCTTTTCCTGATTGAGAAATTAGGTACAGGCCACCCCACACTACCCAATTCCATTTGTCTGAGTGATAGTTTGGAACACCCTCTTTGTTTGCTGGGCCTCATTTTCATGCCAGTGAGGGCTCATTCTTGTACAGTTGACCTGGCTAGAAAACCCAGATTGCCCAATTTCAAGGCACTGGTTATCAGGCTTGGTGAGTTGGTTTGTCATGGTCATGGCCACTTTGAAAGCCAGTGTGATTTTATCCCTTTATCACCAGTTAACTCTGACACCTGCTTACAGAGACTACGTTTCCTTTCCTGGAGAGCTGGCTGTGGTCAGAACCCTGATGTGCTGGTTTTTCTCACAAGATTTGGCATCAGTCTGTGAGACATCTCAAAAATTTGATACTCAAAATTTCCCTCCTCACATTCATGGCTTCTGTCATTTTATCGTTCTGGCTGTTGGGGAATATATATTTTGGCAGAGGTAAAGGTGACTTACTCTTCTTTAGGTCTGTCAAGCTCCAAAGCACTGTTATCAGGCATCCAAGGCCATGTTTCAGTAATCTTTTTCATTCAGTTTTGGTCTAGGTCTGTAATAAACTGTATGTGATTTGTCTTAACATTAACAGTTTCTGCCTGAGGCACGTTTGGGTGGTTTGGAGTGCATGACACCCCTCTCCTCTCACAGTGGGAGTATATGTGCACTCCAGCTCACACAGAAGGCAAAGTAATTAATCCAGAATAGAGAGAGAGAAAAAAAGCATACTAATTCGTATTTTTGAATTTTTCCTCAAAGTCTCCATTTAGGATGCTTCTGATGTTCTTACAATTTCTTCTTCTCTTTCTCCTCCTGCTGCTGCTGCTGCTGCTTCTTCTTCTTTTTTTTTTTTATATATTTTTATTTATTTCTAGGAGAGAGAGAGACAGCGTGAGCAGGGGAGGGTCAGAGAGAGAGGGAGTCACAGACTGAAACAGGCTCCAGGCTCTGAGCTGGCAGTCAGCACAGAGCCCGACGCGGGGCTCGAACCCACGAACCGCGAGATCATGACCCAAGCGAAAGTCGGACGCTCAACCGACTAAGCCACCCAGGCGCCCCTGCTGCTGCTGCTGCTGCTGCTTCTTCTTCTTCTTCTTCTTCTTCTTCTTCTTCTTCTTCCTCTTCCTCTTCCTCTTCCTCCTCCTCCTCCTCCTCCTCTTTCTCCTTCTCTTCCTCCTTCAAGTAACCCCTCCCCCAACGTGGGGCTCAAACTCATGACCCTGAGATCAAGAGTCTCATGCTCTACTGACTAAGCCAGCCAGGCACCCCATACTTACTTTCTTAATCCTGCTCATGAAATTATATTGATTGTATTGATGTCCAGTGTGGGTTACTGGGTTCTATTTAATTATTAATCTGGGTATTCCCAGTACCTAGTACCATGTCTGACATTTAGTAGATATTTTAAAAATTCACTCAATCATCCATCACTTGTTCATTCATAAAATGAATGGTCCTTCTAAACTCCTTGTTTCTACTATCAGAAATAGGTAAAATTTGGTGGTACTGACAGCTTATTCTGTAGTTGAGGAAAAAGTTGTCTTACCTTTTATTTCATTGAGTGAAAATACTTTTTTTGAGTATTTATTTTGAATAAGAGAGAATGAGTGCCCCTGTGTGGACGCTTGGGAGGAGCAGAGAGAGAGGGAGAGAGAGAATCCCAAGCAGGCTCTGAACTGTCAGCATGGAGCCTGACATGGGGCTCGATCCCCTGAGCCTTGAGATCATGACTTGAGTCCAAACGAGGAGTCAGGCACTTAATTGACCAAGACATCCTGGTGCCCCAAAAGTATTCTTGAGGAAGCTTTATCTCATGACAACAAGGTACTCTATTTTTTATTACAAATTGATAACAAATTAACTGGAGAAAGTTAAATAAATTTTACAATTGAACCTAAAGAGATTAATTGATTAAACATTTTATTATATTTTATAACTGAAAAAACAAAAACCAAAACCAATTCTCTAGATGAACAAATTCAGTACCTCTGCAGTGGAGAAAATGTGGTACAACAGGTGTGAGGTAACTGATCCCAGTAACTCTCTTCTACCTTTAGTCTTGAGGCCTCCTCCGAATGATTGCAGGAATCCCCAAGCTCACAGAACTTGCTCCTGATGCCTGCCAGCGTTTTGAGACCCGGCAGCTCAGCGTCTCAAGACCAGCTCCCGGGAGTAATCTTTGACAGAGGTCTATACAGGTTATTTCCTTTCTCACACAGAACAATGTCCAATTGATTCAGCTCCCCAACCCTTCTCCGGGCCTTCTGAAATCTGTAACAAGTAACAGGTTATTAGATAAAAGTAATGGAGTAAGCCTGAAAATGCCATTGTCTCCAAAATTCAAAGATGTTTGTCCTCCAGAGGGAAGGACGCCTCTCATCTTGTGATGGCCCCCTAGCTCCTGGCATCCTGGACAGTTAGTATTTGCTTATTAATCTGTTGGGGCGGGGGGTGGGGAGTGGGGATTTATGTAGGGTCTTGACATGTTACTTTAAGGCTATTGCTTAAATGTAAAAGTGCTGTCCCGAATATTCATCTTCAACAGAAAAGAAATTGCCAGATTATGCAAGTCTTACATGCCATCTAGAGAAAGGGAGTATAGCCCTCAAACGTACAAATGCAGTCATCAGGATGCAGCTGATTCTATTCATGTAAAAGCATTGTCGGGGAGACAGCAAAGACAAGAATAGGCTTAGGTCCTGACCTCAGAATCTTGCACCTTCCACGGGGTGCTCAGCATGGCTTACCCCATCCTTTCTGAGCACTCCATTGTAAATTCTTAGATTTAAAGAACAGGGATGCAAATTCTGCCTCCACTAGCTAACTATACATTTGGGAAAATCACTTATACATCGTTTTGTCTGTTTTCTTACCTACATGATGGAGAGGATGAGGGTTTGGAGCCTCCTGAGTGTTAAAACGCTAACCGTTATTGGTTCCATGGAGGTAGTCTAGCATAGAGGTTGAGAGCATGCGATTTAGACTGAGGCAGCCTGGTGTGAGTCTCAGTTATCAGCGTTGTGACCTTAAGTATTACTTCTCTAAATCTGTTTCCCTTGCCTATAAAGGGGACAGTTTTAAGGAGATAGAATAGTTCTGAGGACTGCGTGACAGAATCTAAAACCTGCTTTGCATTTCTTCCTGGGCGAGTCCGGCGGCTATGCAATACGGGGAAGATGTACGCAGCTTCCAGCTGGTCATGGCCATGCCCCGGCTGCCCTTGGCCCTTTCTGGGGTTGCAAAGCTGCTCCCCACACAACTCCACCAACCTTTAGCCACCTGATAGGTTGCAAAACTAGTTTTCCTGGTGTCTTGCCACCTAATCAGCTCTCACGTGAGGGTTTTTTTTTTTTTTTTTTTCTGGGTCAGAGGATCATGAGTTCTTGGGTTCACTGTGGTCAGAGTTAATAACCACCTATCAGGAAGTTGCTTTGCTTATGAGATAATTCAGAATTTCTTCAGGAACTTTAATCTGTTGCTGGATAACTAACTCCAAACCTAAATCCACCCAGGTTTTCCATTTTCCTAACTAGAACAACTGAACACAGTTGAGTCAGGAACACCCTAGGATTCCCAGGCTGTCAAACACTCAGTTACACTTGGAGTATTTGGAATCTCTCACATCTGGAGCCCGAAGTTCTAAGCAAGTCATGTCACATGACTGTCTAGCCGGGTCAAGATGGCCCTTTCTACGTTAGGCAATGGTTCCCACTAACAGCCTTCGTTTCTGGTTTTGGAAAAGATATAATGATAATGCTATTTGCTACGTGCCTCTTACTATAAATGTTAGGCACTGTTCTGAGCACATAATATATACTAATTCATTTAATACAGTGCTACCATATAAGGAAACCTAGGCACTGAGAAGTCAGGCGACTTGCTCCTAGACACATAGGCTGTTTGCTTTGTCTATTCCATACTTGATTTTAGCAACCAGCCAGAGGAAAGAAGAAAGCTCCACAGTAACATTTGTTTCTAATAATTGCAAAGGATTATTTGTTTCTATTACTAAATTTACTATAGTTTTATTCCTGCCGTGCAAAAGAGCTTTAAAAATACACTAATTTCACAGGCATGTAATTCTAATTCTTAAATATATATATACTTGGATCAAATATAATGTGAATCTCACCATTTTATTTATCATATTTTAACTTTCTTTTTCTTAAAATTTGTTCTCTTATCATGTGATTTTTTTTTAAGATGTAGCTTGATTTTTTTTCTTGCAATTCTATGCTGATTTGGTTTATTGGGACCTAACCTGCCTTATTGGATGGATATTAAAATGCTTCCAAAATATCCAATTGAAAATTTCACCCAATCAATTGCTTTGCAACCTTTTGTAATATCCTTGTTAAATACCCCCTTGGGGGGCACCTGGGTGGCTCAGTCAGTTAAGGGACTGACTTTGGCTCAGGTTATGATCTCACCAGCTGTGAGTTTGAGCTCCCGTCTGGTTCTATGCTGACAGCTAGACAGCCCGGAGCCTGCTTTGGATTCTGTGTCTCCTTCTCTCTCTGCCCCTGCCCTGCTCCTACCGTCTGTCTGTCTGTCTCTCTCAACAACAAATAAACCTTTAAAAAATTATTTTAAAAAAATCCCAGTTGATTTGTTTCCAGAAAGAGATTTTCTTTAGGGTAGCTATGATTCGGAGGCTATTTAGGTACAGTCTGTTTATTAGCAAAATGCCTTACACCTAGCACGGTACTTAGTAATACTTCATGAATGAAATAGTTAATATGTACTTTTGACAAGGTTATATTTATATCCATTCCATGTAAGAATGCTCAACTTTCAACTGCCTATTTAGTTAATTTTATTAATTAGAATAAAATTTTCTTCACAGGTTGGCTACTAACCATTTCTTCTTACTGCCCATTTCTTTCTGTTCAAGTGGCAGAAATAGGGTGGGGGAAACAGGGAGGAGGTGAGGTAGCTGCGTGTGGAAGGAAAACCCCTAGAGCCTTGGCTTTCAAACCTATGAGACCCGAAGCCCCTTTTTTGACAAATATTTTGTTATGCTCCTTTACTACTCTGAAATGTAACCCATAGAAAATATAGTCTATAATACACATAATTAAAATTATACCCCCCCACACATACAATGTCTTAACTGCAATACAAAGGAGAAATGAAAGGAAAGAAATATATTTTTAAATGTGGAAATGCACCGATATACCTATACTAAAAAACATAATGAAGTGGTCATATGCCTACACTGATTATGAATATGCCGGAATTTAAACGATGCAGGAAAATCTTCAACTTGATTCTTCTTTTGAGATGTGACATTTTAAAAAATGTTTATTTATATTTGAGAGAGAGAGCGAGAGAGGCAAAGAGAGAGGGAGACACAGAATCTGAAGCAGGCTCCAGGTTTTGGGCTGTCAGCACAGAGCCCAACACGGGGCTTGAACTCACGAGCCATGAGATCATGACCTGAACCAAAGTCAGATGCTTAACCAACTGAGCCACCCAAGTGCCCCAGATACGACATTTTGAATAAAGACTAAAAAGGTATGTATGTATTTTAAAGTTTTTTTAAAGTTCACTTACTTATTTTGGGAGAGAGCAAGGGTGGGGAGGGGCAGAGGGTGGGGGCGGGATCTCAAGCAGCCTCTGCACTGTCAAGGCAGAGTCCGAGGTAGGGTTTGAACTCATGAACCATGAAACATGAACTGAAATTAGGATTCGGTAGCTTAACCCAATGAGCCGCCCAGGTGCCTGAGAAAGGTATATTTAAACGAGCACTTAGCACCACCGTGAATGAAGAGCTACAAAGGCAGCCTGTTGCCAGTGTGCTCTGTGGGTGACTCAGCTCTACTCGGTGCTGCTGGTGCCATGATCCTCAGGGATAGTTACAACTCTTGGTCAAGTTCTTTTTTTTTTTTTTTTTTTAAATGTTTTTTATTTATTTCTAGGAGAGAGAGGGACAGCGTGAGCAGAGGGAGTCAGAGAGGGAATCACAGACTGAAACAGGCTCCAGGCTCTGAGCTGGCAGTCAGCACAGAGCCCGACGCGGGGCTCGAACCCACGAACCGCGAGATCATGACCTAAGCGAAAGTCGGACGCTTAACCGACTAAGCCACCCAGGCGCCCCTCTTGGTCAAGTTCTGAATGAAATAAAGCACAATCTTCTTGACTTACCTGGTCCTTATACTCCTGGAACACTGATTTTTACTAAAACCACGCTACAAGTGATTTGTGCTCAGATGTAAAAAGACTTAAGTTTCTACGAAACAGAAGTTTTTCATCTGTAAGTTTAAGGCAGGACATCAAAATTTGTGAGAGACACTTGCCAATATTTTGCCATGGGTGGGGGGTGCCCTATGCATCATAGGTGTTAATGTCCCTGGCTCTCCACTATATTAAAAGGACTCAGTGCCTCCAATCCCAGGGACCACCAGAAATACCCCTGCAAAGTACCAAGGGCCCCTAGTGGATAGGCCCCTCTAAAAGGGGCGCCTGGGCGGCTCAGTTGGTTAAGCCTCTGACTTTGGCTCAGGTCATGATTTCACGGTTTGTGGGTTTGAGCCCCACATCAGGCTCTGTGCTGACAGCTCAGAGCCTGAAGCCTGCTTCAGATTCTGTCTCTCCCTCTCCCTCTAACCCTCCCTCACTCACACTCTTTGTCTCTCTCAAAAATAAACATTAAAAATTAAAAAAAAAAAAAGAACTGTCTCGGAGGTTTGTGATAAGCTAGGATGAAGGGAACTTCTTAATAATTAAGTCTTTCCAGAGAGTCAAATTCACAACAGTGGATTTCTTAACCTATTGTTTCATAGAACTTTCAATCCACTTTTTACAAAATTTTTATTTGGAAAATCTTGTTGGAGCAAATGAATACAATATTGCAAGCTATGTTTGAGCCGGCTCATCTGGAGGGCAATGCTATTCTCACCTTAATGCTAACTGAATGGCTTTCCATTTGTTGGCAAATATAGTCATCTTTGCAAATTATTTCCTTTAAAAGATGGACTTCTAGATTCTTCTTCTGTTCAGGACATTCTGATTCTTCAACAATTCCAGCCAAGTTGAGTGATTGAGTGTGGATTTTGTAAGTGGTTTTCTAAACCTTTGGCTTGGCAGTTTCCCTCTGAAATCTGTACGCTCTTCATGATTACAAAATGCTATCACTGGAAAGCTGCTACGTGGCCTCAGTGGAATGAATTGTTCCATTTGATCAAATCCATAGTAGATAAAAATGGCCAATTACTACTAGGTTGTACAGAGAAACTAAGTTTAAAACAGTCTTTCAGACTGTTAGTTTTCGCTTTAGAAATGAGTCACAGAGTGTGAGCGGATAAAAACATGTTAACTGCTACTTCTTTTTTGGCAAAGAAACGCCTCAAGTCCGTGGAGTAAGAAGCCCATCGTCTTTCAGAAACAATGCAGCAGAACAAAGCAACATAAACAGCAGACTTCTTAGGTAGTCAGCATCTCTTCATTCCCTCAGTCTCTTCAAGTAAGGAATCACGAATCCTGGACTGTGGAGCCCCAGAGGCTGATAGACGGTAGCTGCTGCCCCCTAGTGTAGAGCTCCTTGTTACTGCAGGCTTCAGGTTGACGCGTTGGAAAGAAAGGTGCTCGGTTTAAATGATGCAGATAATGGGGAACTTTTTAGTATACCATTCTCTCGGAATGAGTAGCTATAACATTTTTGTTTGTAACCGCCTGAAGAAATAGTCATTTAAATGTTTTCCTGTCACTGGTTCAAGTTTGGCTTTCTCATCATTTTCTGCTTTTCCTGTCGAATCTGGCTACATAATTTGCAGTCCCCAACCTAAATGAAAAGGTGGATCTAAAAATCGGGAAAAGGGTTCCATTAAAGGTCCAAAAATGCCTTTTGCTTTCTTCCACAATTTCTCCCTTGACTTAGTGTTTTTTTATTTGCTGTTTAGTTGTCATTCTAAAGTAAAGAACAATTTAAGATCTTAATTACTAGGATGAATTTTATCACTCCTCTTTCTACTGTGCAATGCAAATTGTAAGCACAACCATCAGAACAAATGTAACTGTACTAAGTGCAACTATAACTTGTAGTGAAATTACACAATGCATATTTTGTGCCTCATACATGCATATGTATTTTGTTCTTCCCAGAACCGTGGAAATAGTGAAGAAAAGTACTTCAGTTGTCTTTGTTTCACTTCATGATTCATGTACATTCAGCCAACACCCTCTGCCTTTGGCTTACTGATGAGTAAATAAAAACTGAAAGGAAAAGGGGCTTATGGGTTGTCTTATCTTTCCTTTTTTCTTCTATGCCAAATATGCACAGTAAGTGGTTGGCTAAGTAACATGAGTCAGAAAGGATATTACAGGATTTCTTGGTCATTTGTGTTTCTGAGAACACCACTGCCTTCTATCTGCATCAGAAGAAGTTGTGGTAAAAGAAAAGGATGACCCCCACGGCTCTCGGTGCTCCCATTTAGACGGAACACACTTGCCTTGTATTTCCTTTGAGTCTTGCTGAAGTCCCTCGCATTGTGCCCCCGCCCCCCAGATGTTTATGGGACACTGTGATGCCCTATGCGGATGGGAAGGTGAGGAGTAATGGAGATGCTTGGTGAGTGGGTCTCCTCTGCCCACATGTACACTGCGTTGTCCCAGCTGACATCACGTACAAAACACAAGTTCAAAAACAGAATTATAAGTACCTCATGACAGTGACAGCAGAGCATTAAAGCAAGCCCAGAGCCTTTCTGTGTGCAGGGGCCTGTGCGGCCGCATAGACTGAACATCCACAAATCTGGCAGTGTGTAGCTTTAATCGATTCTGCAAAATTACAACCCAAATCTGTTTTGCTTGTTGGAATTTCCATCAGTTCTGAATGGGAATGTACAATTTAGATTCTGGAAGAATGTGGAGGGAGTTTCCTTAGTATACAACCACTGGCCAACAGGTACTCCTGACAGGAGCAGCTAAATGGGATTCTGTGGCTGGAGTCACGTGCCTCTGGAGTGTCGTGATTTGCACTCTGGTTTGTGTTCAGAGCCATAGTTTCTTTTTTTAATGTTTTTTTAAAAATTTATTTCTGAGAGAGAGATAGAGACAGCATGAGCAGGGGAGGGTCAGAGAGAGAGAGGGAGACACAGAATCCGAAGACAGGGTCCAGACTCTGAGCTAGCTGTCAACACAGAGCCCGACATGGGGTTCGAATCCATGAACCGTGAGATCATGACCTGAGCCAAAGTTGGACGCTTTACCGACAGCCACCCAGGTGCCCCCAGAGCCATCGTTTCAAAGTGAGGGTAGGGGCGCCTGGGTGGCTTAGTCGGTTAAGCATCCAACTTGCGCTCAGGTCATGATCTCGCGGTTGGTGGGTTCGAGCCCCGCGTCGGGCTCTGTGCTGACTGCCGGCTCAGAGCCTGGAGCCTGTTTCAGTCTGTGACTCCCTCTCTCTCTGACCCTCCCCTGCTCACGCTGTCTCTCTCTCTCCTAGAAGTAAATAAAACATTTTAAAAAATTAAAAAAACAAAACAAAGCGAGAGTAAAGATTACTAATGTAGGAATCAGGAGAGAATGTTCACTACAGCTAATGGGGGCTTATCTAAGAGACTAGAAGGATAGCTGCTGCAGAGCAATCAGAAAAGGTCTTCCTGACTCCTCAGCATAGCCATGTGACAAGAGGCAAAATTAACTTCACTTTTAAAACTTCATAGTATTTCAAAATAGACAAGCGCTAAGGTTTCTTCAGTTTAACCTTTCAAAAGAGGTGGCTAAGTCAGCCTGGCAGGAGGACTGAATTTTAGTTGAAAATTTATGAATGAATGCATCAAAGACTCAGTCAGATTGCATGTGTTGTGTGTGTGCCGTGCTTCGAGCATGTGCCCAGACAGAAAATGGAAGGGGGCGCCCAGAGGCAGAAGGCAGAGTTTCTGCCAACCAGGACCCAACTGTAGCCATGACATCATCAGAAAGTAGTATTAAGGTCCAAGTAAGAGAATTTTTACTAGTCTAGTAATAAACATTTATTTTATTCAATTTATTTTATTTTTTTTAATGTTTTTTATTTATTTCTAGGAGAGAGAGAGAGAGACAGAGACAGAGACAGAGACAGAGAGCAGGGGAGGGTCAGAGAGAGAGGGAGTCACAGACTGAAACAGGCTCCAGGCTCTGAGCTGGCAGTCAGCACAGAGCCCGACGCAGGGCTCGAACCCAGGAACCGTGAGATCATGACCTAAGCGAAAGTCGGACGCTTAACTGACTAGGCCACCCAGGCGCCCCTATTTTATTCAATTTAGACCCAGATTTCTTACAGACATATCTTACTTTTTTGTCTACTCAACGGTATCTTGAGACTCATTGTTTTCTAGATGGCCAACATGAATTGGCATTATTAGAATTTTAAAATGATTTCTTCTCCCCTCTTTCTCCTCCTCCAATAAATTTTCTTGTTTTCTTCCCTGGGTATAGGGTTATTTACTGAATTACTAGTGTATCTGTCTCTACCAGGCCTTCTACTCTCCATTTCTTCACTTTGCTGCCTCTGATCTGCTGGGCCGGAACACCAGTTAATGAACTTTGCTTCCACGTAAAGCTCTTTATTCCTTTGTGGAGATCCACATTTCCAACTGGTATCATTCTCTTTCTATCGAAAGGACTTCCTTTATCATTTCTTGTAGTACAGGTCTTCTGGTGAAGAATAATTTCAACTTTGTTTATTTCGCCTTCATTTGAAAGATAATAATAACAATCAGCCAGATATGAGATTTCCTTTTGAAGGTAGGTGCTCCTGTTTTAAAGTGAGTTTTTATTCCACTGGTTTTGTGGCCTTGACCCATTAGTCTCCTGACATAGATAAATAGACATGGCTGGATAGGTATTTAGTTTTCTTCCAATGGAAGCTTTCCTACAATGGAAGTTTTCTTACAGTGGAAGATTCCATTGGTTTTGCTTCATTTCTGCTAGTCTTTATGAAGAAGGAAAGTCCTGAGTCTTAATTATTGAAAGCATTATGTAATTGAACTTTATATCAAAACTACAGGCCTATAAGAGAAAGAAATCTTAGAATCATGAATTCTAACCCCTATCTCAAGACTACAAGTAATTTTTTTTTGTTTTAGCTTTACAGATGGAGAAGCTGAGGCAATTTGTAAGAATTCAGTCCATTTGCCACGTGTACACAGCAGAAGCCATATTTAATGTGTGAAGATCATGTTCCTTTGTCTTAGATTATTTGTTCACATTAGTAGATTTTCCTGATTTCCCTGAAGTCAGTTTTGGGACACAGCAGGAATGGTGATGAGGAGATGGCAGTGCATTAACTTCTAGACATGTAGGAACATTTTCTCTTAGCCTTAACTTACAAGGATCAGGGTTGGTGTGCTTTTGTATTTGTAGTACATAGCAGAATGCCTGAATCGTAGTAGGTAGTAACTCAATAAGTGTTTTTACTGTTGGATGATAAAGATGATTAACTACTATCCATGACTAAAACACTGATGCTGGAAACTAAAGAATCTATGGAGTGAAGGAACATTGAAGTTAAAAATAATTTGGAAAGAGAACAGTAAAAGAAAACACTCTTGGGCACCTGGGTGGCTCAGTTGGTTAAGTGTCTGACTCTTAGTTGTGGCTCAGGTCATGATCTCATGGTTTCATGGGTTCAAGCCCTGCGCTGGGCTCTGTGTTAGCAGTGGAGCCTGCTTGGAATTCTCTGTCTCCCTCTCTCTCTGCCCCTCCCCTACTCATGCTTTCTCTGTCTCTTGTCTCTGTCAAAATAAATAAACTTAAAAAAAAGATTTTTTTTAAAAAATTAAAAAATTTTAAAATTTAAAAAGATGACCACAATGACTGTGTCATTTTTTTCTTGAAAGATCTATATGTAAAGCCATCAACGTCTGTTTAAAAGAACATAGCTAATGTAACAGAGCCATAAATATGGCCATTCAAAGGCACAAAAGATAGGTGGGACATAAAACTAATTTATATGATTTTTTAGAAAGGTGATTTTAGTAGAGAAGGGTGATCCAGGTGTATGCATAAGGTGACTGATTTTCAGAGCTGGAAGAAATCTCAGGTCAACCCTTTAATTTTACAAAAGATAACACTAAAGCCCAGAGGAATGAAGGCATCACAGTAAGTAACAGAAAATTAGGCCTAAAACCCAGCTCATTTCTCATGACAACACTTCCTGCTCTTCATCTCAGCCTGCTCTAAATGTTTTCCCTGCAGTAGGAAGGATCAAATCAAAATATAGGCTAAAATATATGGTAGAGATCCAGAACAAAGGAAAAACAAAAAGGGAATTGGTTTTATACACCAAGGGCTTTTTGAAGTAAATTAAAATCAGAACATTAATATCTGTATCAGACCCTCCCCCCCAAATGTGAAACTCTTCCCAGCACCAGACTTTTTCAATGTAGATAGAATTGTGTGTGTGTGTGTGTGTGTGTGTGTGTGTGTGTGTGTGTGTGTGTGTGTAATTCAGTAGCATGAAAACAAATGTCCAACTTTAAACAGATGGGGATTTGTGGGGGTAGTTACAGGTAACATGCACAGCGTCATGAAATTAAGCTCTGGCTTTGTGGAGGCTTTAAAAGCGCTGTGAACAAAACAAAGCCAAAATAGAGCCGTCCTGCAGAGGGCAGCGGACGACCAGGCAGGGAGCACACAGCCGTGGTGCAGTGCGTCACCCTGGAAGGGGGGACCCATTCTAGTCACGCTCTGATAGAAAACTGGAGAATGCCGTGGCAATGGGGGAAGAAGGCAAGATGCAGTGTCAGGCTTTAACTGCATGTTCCACGCGGGCAAACTTTCTGACTCCGCACACATTCTCTGCACTGTGGGCTGGTTTGGGGGAAAGTTAGGCTTTTTTTGTTTTGTTTTGTTTTTTAATCAAAACACTGTCAACAGAGGCTGAGGAAAGTCTTTTGAGAATGCATTTTCTCCGAGTTATGATAAATAGAACAAACGAGTAAAAGACTCGTTAAAAAGTACTTTGAGCCATTCACATTTTGGCAATTTGCTTTGATGACATTATAAGGTGAAGAAAGATAGGTAAACTAATTTCCATTTGGGCAGGACTGTGTTTATTCTGCATATCTTAGAGGTATTAAGCCTAATGGTTTTAAGGAAATAATTCAGTTAGAGGGAGCCACGGGCATGCAAGAGCGGGGGAGGTAGGCAGATACAGCAGATGGAGCGGACATGTTGAGGAGTGTAGCTCTGGGCAAGAGAAAGGAAGGAAGCAAAGGACACCTGGGCTCTGGAAACGGACCCGCAGCTTGGCATGGTGGATCAAGGGCTGACCTCAGATTACGTAACCCAAGTATCTGGGCCAGAGATAAAATTGCTGCACTAAGTATGAGAGACGATCCCACATCGAGTCCACTGGAGAAATACAAATACCATGTCTTTCCAGGTTGAGTGTTTGCATACGGGTGTCCATGATATAGACGGAGACGAATGAGAGATGAGAGGTCATGGTTCTGAGTATTTCACTATGCTCCCCCACACTGGGGCAAGGGCCTCATGTGCTAAGACCGTCTGCAAAAAGGCAGACAGACTTCTTTCAGGTAGGTGCCGAGTTCGTACTCCTAAGGCATATACGGAGCACTGGCAAGCACGTAGAGGAAGGACCGTGGGGACGGACGGGGTTCGCGGCAACATAGCCTCAGCTGTGTGTCCGCTCCTCCCTCATCACTTCCTCCTGCACCAGTGCTGCTGGGAGACCGGAGTCCAGGAGAGACATGAAGACCCCACCCAAAGTGGAGGCTGGGTGTGCAGGGGCGCCAGTGAGAACGCATCCCTGTTCTTGTTACCTCATGTTAGTGATTTGACTTGGTTAAAGAGACTTCATTTTCTCATATGCAAGATGAAATTCATTCATTCACTTTTCGTTCAATTAATATTTTTTGAATGCATACCATATGCTGGAAATAGAGGGTAACACACCGTATGTGCTGGAAATAGAGGGTAACAAAACAGTGTAGTAAAGATGGACATTAAATAGACAAACCACTCTCATTATGATAACTGCTGTGATAGTAAATCAAGGATGCTATTAGCACATAATAAGTGAATCTAAAGGGTGGGATGCGGGGGAAAGGGGGAGTGTTAGGTCAAGTTTTTTAGCTAAAACCTGCAGGGCAGATGTGAGGATTGGCAGTACAGGTGACTCTTCGTGCAGTTGTCTTTAAGAGCAACAGGCAGCCTGATATACAAGGACACTACAGGGAGCATGTGGGAGGAGGGAGGTTTCAGCTAGAGGCGGCTCTGTCCAGCCACACTGAGTGGGGAGACTGGATCTCCATCCTGTGTGTTAGGAGTTAGTGACCTCTTTTCAGTCTGCTTACCTCTTAATAATTCTGTCTTCCCTGGCTGTCCGTATTGTGGATGATGTTCTAGTAACAAACTTTAAAGCAATTAAACTGACGGACAAATTTAGTTGCTGCTGTATTTGTGATTCATGTTCTTAATCTTCATGACGTTTGGACATTTCTACATTTATGGTCTTTGCTACACATCATTGATTGTGGGGGCTAGAACTGGGAAAGAGTTAGAAATCATCTCATCTCAGGTCTTCATATTACAGAAGTGGAAACTGAGGCCCAGAGACTCCATGCCTTGCCCAGTGTCATGTGGCTATTATGAAATAGAGATGGTGGTAGTTAGAACTTGAGTCTCCAGGCTCCTTTGCATTTTCTACTCTGATGATTTTTTTTCCTTTAATAAGTATCTGACAGAGTCAGGAAATGGGAAATTCAGGAAAACATAATGGTAACCTATTAAACACCATTTTCAATAAAATCTGTCTGAAATGAAGCAACCCTGGCAATAGATGGTAAAGGAAATGAAAAAGGCATCACATTTGTTCTTTTCTCTAATTACATACAATATCAGTCAATTTTTGGCACTTTCCCTACCCTCCTTCTTTGCCCCACTTTGGAAGCACAAGCAGCCCTGGACTTCTATAATTCAGGAAAAAAGGAGGGGCCTGGTTCGCAGCCTCTTGAGGGAGAAGCATTTGAAGGTAGCTGGCTGTGCCAGCGGCTCTCGCCCAGACCTGTGTGTGTGTGCGCACGCGCGCGCACACACACACACACACACACACACACACACACAGCCACGCCCCCGCAGCCCAGCTCCGCACTGCCCGGATGCCACAGAGACTGTGCAGATGGCTCTCCCGCCTGGAACCTTCATCCTTCCGTCAGTGCTGGGCAATCTCATCTCCAGCTGTGAGGCTATGCTTCTCAGGTCCAACCCAGCCTACTCTTTTTTTTTTTTTGGTAGCCTGTTACCATTAAACCATAAAGATTATTTGCAGGGCCGTCTATTCCCATTTCAAAATTCTCTTCACTTAGCCCAAATCACTCACCTACAAAAAGCAATTTGCTATCCTAGGAGGTAAGAAGAGCCCAGATGTCTGGATCCTTTCTCCTTTCAGGGCATGGAGGTCAGAGGAGCAGAGAAAGGGAATGCCACTAATATTCTCTAGAAAATCTGGAACTGCTAAAACCAAAAATACTAAACACTAAAGTACATTGGTTACTTTCATCCTCCTACCACCCCATTACTCAAGTAGAATTCTGTTTAGGCAAATGTTCCATCCACCTGCTTGTTGACAATGACCCTTCTGACATTTTCAACTTCTGATTCTTCATGGTCCCCCTCTCTGGTCTCCTGTGTGTTGGCCTTATAAATGCAGAGATTCTTCCAGCTCCGGTCCTTGCTCTTCTTCTTGGTGTACTCCAGCACTTCTCCAAGTTGAATGTGCTTATAAACAATGTGGCATCTTGTTGAAGCACAAATTCTAATTCATTAAGTCCAGAGTGGGGGGGGGCTGAGACTCTAAAATCTCCAACCGGTTCTTGGTGACACTGAGGCTGCCGGTACTGAGTACCAGATGTTTGTCCTCTCTGAGCAAATTTATTTCCTTTTCATTTAAAAATATATTTGAGGGGCGCCTGGGTGGCTTAGTCGGTTAAGCGTCCGACTTTCGCTTGGGTCATGATCTCGCGGTTGGTGGGTTCGAGCCCTGCGTCGGGCAGTCCTGTGCTGACTGCCAGCTCGGAGCCTGTAGCCTATTTCAGAGTCTGTCACTCCCTCTCTCTCTGACCCTCCCCTGCTCATGCTGTCTCTCTCTCTCCTAGAAATAAATAAAAAAAAAATATTAAAAATATATTTGAATGTATTTCAGGGGGTTTTCCTCTTGCATTTTCAACTATTGCCTTGGTGTGGATAGTTTCTATAGATCCATTTTCACCTTTATTTCCTTCTCAAGCTTCAGACCTGCATATTTAAATACTTTTTTGGGTCCTACCGGCATCTTGACAGGACAAGTGCAAAACTTGACTCACTATCCTCCCAACAGCTCCTTCCTGGTGGATGTCACTTGCATTAAAGATATCAGAAAGTAGGGGCGCCTGGGTGGCTCAGTCAGTTAAGCGTTCGCCTTTGGCTCAGGTCATGATCTCATGTTTCATGGGTTCGAGCCCTGCGTCGGACTCTGTGCTGACAGCTCAGAACCTGGAGCCTGCTTCAGATGCCTCCCTCTCTCTCTGCCCCTGCACCACTCATGCTCTCTCTCTGTCTCTCAAAAATAAAACATTTAAAAAATTTTTTAAAAAAGATATCAAAAGTGGTAGGATTTCAGAATAATGTCCACCAGCTCCCCAGTGCCCTAAATGGACCCCCAAAACATGCTAAATGTTTGCTGATTTGGAAAAATCAAGGATATAACTTTGAAGCAATAGCAAATGAAAAAAGTGAAAACCTAGTTTGGAAACATTCTCTCATATTTCCTTGTGCCATAAAAGAAACTGCCAAGGCAGCAAGCCACTATGGTTAGATCTGAACTGGTTCCTATGCAACAGATTTTCAAGAACTAGCCTGGACTCCACTTGAAGTTTTATTTACCACACTGCAGAGGGAAGCCCTCCCTGAGTATTTGCTCAGAGAAGACCCTGTAAAGAGCTGATCCTCTGTTTTCTCTAAATCTCAAAAATTTTGTGTCACAGCTCTTGGCAAGAGGGATATGGTCAAATAGCAATAGCAATAAAGCAATTCCAGGGTTTACTTTAGACTCATACTGGAGAGTTTGTGTACAATGGTACACAAATAAGAAAGGTTTCTATTTGGCTATTATAGGCATCATAATATAAATACTATGTATATATATATAAGGCACATATTTATATACATATATAGATCTATATGCATACATATGCATGTGTGTGTGTATATATATGTGTGTATATATATATACATATATATGTACCTACATACTGTGATGGTTAATTTTTATGTGTCAACTTGACTGAGCCTTAAGCTAGATGACAGGCTTTGGAATTTTTCTATGCCATTGTTGAGTGATCTCTCTGTATCTGTTCTTGTATGGTGGAGTCTAGGAATTGTCCATTTAGGTACACCTGGGGTTTTTTCATGGGCAAAATGGCGACACAAGGTGAAAAGTTGACACTGCTATTTATTAGAGAATTTGGAGGAGGTGAAACATCAGGGCAGTTTTCATAGAAGTGTAACATTTATCCAGATCTATTACAACTACTTCCCAAGGGGTGTCCCTAATACCGATCTCTTTCTGCTGCAACTCAATCACTGCAACGTTGCCATAGTTCACTTTCTAAAAAGCAAGTCTAATCTTAAGGCTCCTCTGACTTCATTTGACTCTCCACTACCCACCTGATGAAATTCAAAGTTCTTCACGGTATGGTTCCATCTCCTGCCCGACCTTACTCCCTACTCAGTGCATGTTCTACTTTTCCACAATCCCCCAAATGTCTGTATTAGTAGTCTCCATACAATGTAAATCTGAAACCTTTCCTGGGAGTCCAAGGAACTCAAATTATAGTTCCCTTCCACAAACATAGACTGTATCAATGACCATCATATGGTAGAGTACCTGAACATGACTTTTGTTTAATATCTTGGAACTGAAAAACTTTTAAGTTATAAAGCTGCATTAAATTTAGGAGGGATGTCCAGCAAAACACAGTATCTTTATGAAAATATTCCTTTAGCCACTATTTTGAAAACTAGAGGTCAAATGTAAGTCTATTCACAGGACGTTTTACTTCTGAATTTAAATTTGGAAAGGATTAAGAGTAATTAAATTCAGATTTTAAACTTTTAAAATTTCTCCCTTTACTTACTCAGATGTGAGAGGATCGATCGAACGAGTAATTGGGAGAAGGAGTTACTGGCTCACAGCCAGAAAGGGGCCTATGCATTCTGAATCAGTTGCTTAGAAACAGAAAGCTAGACTCCACAGGCTTTTCAGGCAGCGTCTGCCTTTCTCACAGAAGCCTAACGGGGGCTTATAGAGTCCAGATACCTCCTCTTCATTTCTGCAGGTGTGCTGGCACTACCTTTACATCTTTCCTCCAACATCATCTTTGAAGAGAGGCCTCAGGCAACCTCTATAAAATTGCAATTTTTCTCCAACTTCTGGTACTTCCTATTGCTATTGGTGCTTTATTATTTTTCTCTTTAGCTCTTATCACAATAAAAAATACTATCTATTTGGGGCGCCTGGGTGGCTCAGCTGGTTAAGCATCTGACTCATGATTTTGGCTCAGGTCATCGTCTCATGGGTTTTGAGTTCGAGCCCCACTTCAGGCTCTGTACTCACAGCACATGGAGCCTGCTTGGGATTCTGTCTCCCACTGTCCCTGCCCTTTCCTGTTTGTTCTCTGTATCTCTCTCAAAATAAATAACAATAAAAACTTAAAAAATACTACATATTTTACTTCTTTGTTCTATCTTTTCTTCTAGCATATTAAGCTCCAAACGAGCAGGGATTTTGGCCTTTTTTATTCACTGCTGTATCTCTAGTGCCTATCACATAGTAGGCATTCAATAAATATGACTGAAAGCCTATTCACTCTTAAAGAGCCCAATTCAGGAGCCTAAACCTCCTCCATTGTGCCTTTCCTGATTTTCCCACTCGCCTCCTGTATGCTCCCATAGCACTCTGTCCTTGACCAAAGTGTCGTCATTATCTATCTGACATTAAAGTTCACATCTTCCTTCTGGAAGTTATTCAAAGTTTTAGAGATGATATGTATTGTGATAAATTAAAATTCTGTATATGCATCTTAAAACTCAACCACACACATACAAATCAGGAAAGATTTCACTGACAGTAGAAAGTGTGGAAAAGGGCTTTAGCAAACTATCAATCAATTCAATAACTTATTTTTCTTTGTACATTAAAAATTTATTTTTGTTTTTCTTTTAACATATAGTGCAATAATGATTTCAGGAATAGAATTTAGTGATTCATCACTTACATATAATATCCAATGCTCAACCCAACAGTGTCCTCCTTAATGCCCATCACCCTACCCAACACCCTGACAGCAACCCTGTTTGTTCCCTGTGTTTGCTTGTCTCTAATGGTTTGTCTCCTTGTTTTTATCTTATTTTTGCTTTCCTTCCCCTATGTTCATCTCTTTTGATTCCTAAATTCCACTTATGAGTGAAATCATATGGCATTTGTCTTTCTCTGACTTATTTCCCTTAGCATAATACACTCTAGTTCCATCCACATTGTTGCAAATTGCAACATTTCATTCTCTATGATGATCACTGAGTAATATTCCATTGTATCTATGTACCACATCTTCTTTATCCATTCATTAGCTGATGGACATTTGAGCTCTTTCCATACTTTGGCTATTGTCGATAGTGCTGCTATAAAACACCAGGGTGCACGTGGCTCTTTGAATCAGCATTTTTGTATCCTTTGGATAAGTATCTAGTAGTGCAATTGCTGGGTTGTAGGGAAGTTCTATTTTTAATTTTTTGAGGAACTTCCATACTGTTTCCCAGAGTGGCTGCAACATTTGTGTTCCCACCAGCAGTGCAAAGGTGTTCCTCTTTCTTCACATCCTCACCAACATCTGTTGTTGCCTGAGTTGTTAATTTTAGCCATTCTGACTGGTGTGAGGTGGTAGCTCATTGTGGTTTTGACTTGTATTTCCCTGATGATGAGTGAGGTTGGGCATCTTTTCATATGTCTGTTAGCCATCTGGATGTCTTCTTTGGAAAAGTGTCTATTCATGACTTTTGCCCATTTCTTCACTAGATTATTCGTTTTCTGGGTGTTAAGTTTGGAAAGTTCTCTGTAGATTTTGGATATTAACCCTTTATCTGACATGTCATTTGCAAATACCTTCTCGCATTCTGTTGGTTGCCTTTTAGTTTGGCTGATTGTTTCCTTTGCCATGCAGAAGCTTTTTATCTTGATGAGGTAGGTCCCAATAGATCATTTTTGCTTTTGTCTTCCCTGCCTCTGGAGATATGTTAAGTAAGAAGTTACTGTGGCAGAGGTCGAAGAGGTTGCTGCCTGTTTTCTCCTCTAGGATTTTGATGGCTTCCTGTCTTATGTTTAGGTCTTTCATCCATTTTGAGTTTATTTTTGTATATGGTGTAAGAAAGTGGCCCATGTTCATTCTTTTGCATGTTGTTGTTCATTCTTCTGGATGTTGCATGTTCCCAACACCATTTGCTGAAGAGACTATCTTTTCCATTGGATATTGTTTCCTGCTTTGTCAAGTAGTTGGCCATACGTTTGTGGGCCCATTTTTGGGTTCTCTGTTCTATTGATCTATGTGTCTGTTTTTGGTGCCAGTACCATACTGTCTTGATGAGTACAGCTTTGTAATAAAGTTTGAAATCTGGAATTGTGATGCCGCCACCTTTGCTTTTCTTTTTCAACATTACTCTTGCTATTTGGGGTCTCTTCTGGTTCCATACAAATTTTAGAATTGTTGTTCTGGCTCTGTGAACAATGCTGGTGTTATTTTGATAGGGATTGCATTGAACGTGTAGATTGCTTTGGGTAGTGTTGACATTTTAACAGTATGTGTTCTCCCAATCCATGAGTATGGGATGTTTTTCCATTTTTTGGTGTCTTCTTCAATTTCTTTCATAAACTTTCTATTGTTTTCAGTGTATAGATTTTCTACCTCTTTTGTTAGGTTTATTCCTAGGTATTTTATGGTTTTTGGTGCAGTTGTAAATGGGATCGATTCCTTGATTTCTCTGCCACTTCATTATTGGTATATAGAAATGCAACCGGTTTCTGTACATTGGTTTTATATCCTGTGACGTTCCTGAATTCATGTATCAGTTGTAGCAGCCTTTTGGACTTTCCACATAGAGTATCATTTGTCTGTGAAGAGTGAGTTTGCTGACTTGGATACCTTTATTTCTTTGTATTGTCTGATTGCTGAGAGTAAGACTTCCAACACTATGTTGAATAACAGTGATGAGAGTAGACATCCCTGTCGTGTTCCTGACCTTAGAAGTCAGGATGTTTTTCTCCATTGAGGAGGATATTAGCTGTGGGTCTTTCGTATATGACCTTTATGATCTTAAGGTATGATCTTTCTATCCTTACTTTCTTGAGGGTTTTTATCAAGAAAGACGCTGTATTTTGTCAAATGCTTTTTCTGCATCCATTAAGAAGATCATGTGGTTCTTATCCTTTTATTAATGTGATGTGTCACATATAGATTTGCAGATACTGAACCGATCCTGCATCCCAGGAGTAAAGCTCACTAGATTGTGGTGAATACTTCTTTTAATGTATTGTTGGATCTGGTCTAGTGAGTTCAATGATTTAATAGTGGGAGGAAGTTCACAAAAAACTTAATGCCAATACAATAAACCATTTAGTTTTAGTTTTAGGTTGCACAACAATGAATTAAGTTCCTGTGCTGACCTGGTCAAAATCACAAATGGAATTTTGTAATTAGTTCTGGCTGCCATATTCAAGAGTGTCTATAGCATGTTCAAGAGAAAGGAGACTGGAAAATTTATTATTTGAATGAAGTGGAAATTCAGAAAGAGAATAGCAGGAGACATAATAAATGCCTTCAATATCTTTAGTGTTGTCATATTGGTGGGAAACTGTTTCTTCTGTGTGGTGTTAAGAAAGGTTGTGCATTACAAGGAAATCTATTTTGGCTCAATGAAAGGGGTAGCTTTTTAGCCTGTTCAGGGGCCAAGGATGATAGTGCTTGAAGGTTCTAATGCAGGCTGGGTTTAGTAGGGATGTTATGGAAGATGGTCACAGCTCAGTGACTGCCACAACTGGCAGAGTGGGTGGCTCCTGGTGAGCGTCTTGCTCATGTTCCTGCTTTCCGCAGCCTCTGTTTGCATGCTATCTGTTGGTACACACCATTTTAGCTCATCGTGTTCTTTGTTTAGTATCTTTTTGTTTAGTGGTTTCTTTTAGGCTTTAAAAATCATTTGTTATTTAAGTATTCCAGTAATTTATTCGATTTTCACACTGCTAGCAGTTGCAGGAAACTTGTAAATATTGGCTTGGCATAGACAGAGACGAGTTTGTATTGTCCACCCTCTTCACTTACTTTCATTTTGGACCATGGTCAGCCCCTTGTAATATCCTGGACACATACGCACGGCAGATGAATAAAAGTGACCTATATAGAACACAAAGTCAAATATAATGGTGTGAAAACAGGATTCCAATATACTAGATGAGAAGATTGATGGTTAAATCTGGTGCTGCAGAGAGAGCCTTCCTCAAATCCACACCATCCTTTCACGAAAGGCTGCGTGGACTCTATATAAGAGAGAGGCCCTTTTGAAGGTCACTTCTCAAATATATATTCTTCAGGTCTTTATTCTCTCTTCCCTTCCTCTTTTCCCAATCTTTTGCCCCCAGCACACAGAACAGAGTATCTGTGACTACTCATCATTAGGGAACTCACAGCACCATTACTACCAGGCATTTAAGGCTGTGGATAGCTGTCAAACACTAGATTCCTTTTATTCTGCCCCGACTATTTAAGTACCATATGCTTTAGCCACTGTTCTTTAGAATGTCTGTAACTTGTTTGGTTCTCTTCTTCCTGGCACAAAGTAGGTGCTCAATAAACATTTGTTATCGAATAAACCCCAAATGCTTACTTTCTTAGTTCAAGTTACCATTACCTGTGCCTGAGACTCCTGGAGACCTCTTAAGTGGTCTTTCTTGCCTCTAGTCCTGACCTTCTCCAGTCAGTTGTCCACAATGCCAGTAAGAATGATCTTCTTAATATGCAAGTCTGATCATTTCACTGCCATGCCAAATGCCTCCATAGCTCTAAGGATAAAGTCCTTACTTGCCATGGCAACCAAAGCCCTACATGATACCGACAACCTTCCCTCTCAGCCCTCCTGACCTTTTCACCATCTGGTCACAGTCCCACAGGCTCTACATCTTCCCATCTTCAAGTCTGTGCCAGATATCCCTCCCCAGTTCATATTCTCTTTTCCAGGGTGTGCCAACTCTGGACCAGGGTAAAGCCCTTCCTGTGTGTTTCCATGGCACTCTATCCTTGTTCCTTTAATGGTGATCATTAGACTGTAACTTCTTTAAGGTACAAAGCAAATCATATTAATTTCAGTACAGTGTCTGACCAACAATAAAGGCTCGCAAAATGACAACAGAAAGCATGAATGTGTCTAGCAAGTTTATGCCTGTTTTATATAGTTCTGTTGGTCTTTCCTAAGAGGCAGCACAAATATGTGAAATGGGCAGCAGGTGAAGAGTCAAGTGAAGAAAGGTTATTTCTTGCTCTGCCATTAACTAAACAAATGCCTGTGGAGGAGATTAGGATAATTAAAATTTTAAAAGTCCCCCAAAGTAGGCCAAAGAATAATCTGTATTTTGCATTATTTTGCTAATAATTTGTTTTTTTCTTTTTTTTAAATTTATTTCTAGGAGAGAGAGAGAGAGAGAGACAGCATGAGCAGGGGAGGGTCAGAGAGAGAGGGAGTCACAGACTGAAACAGACTCCAGGCTCTGAGCTGGCAGTCAGCACAGAGCCCGACGTGGGGCTCGAACCCACGAACCGTGAGATCATGACCCAAGCGAAAGTCGGACGCTTAACCAACTAAGCCACCCAGGTGCCCCATAACAATTTGTTTTTTAACATACTGTTGTTCATATGTATAACTTCTTGGTCAAGATATAACTTATACAGAATATAAAAATGACAATTTATCTACTTCACATTACTTTTACATTAAAAACAGAAACTGGGCATTGTAAAGCTTATGTAGTTTATCATGGAATATAGACAAGTACTTTGGTATCAGTACTTTTTTTCAAGTGCCCTGAAAGCTACTCATTAGTTGTGTGATTTGGAAGAGGTTCCCTGGATGGCTGAATGTACCTCCTATTATTATACCTGGCACACAGTAGGTATTTAATTGATACTTTGGTATCACTTTTTTTCAAGTGCCCTGAAAGCTACTCATTAGTTGTATGATTTGGGAGAGGTTCCTTCGATGGCTGAATGTACCTCCTATTATTATACCTGGCACACAGTAGGTATTTAATTGTTCCCCTCATTTATGGTTTTAAAGAAATATGAGAATACACAGGTTCATTAAGATATAATTTTTCCTTTTGCTTCTGAAATAAAAGGGAGGCATTAATTTCTTAATTCAGTTTCATTTGGATAAAACAGATACCTTATTTAGCAATCGGTAATTCTTTTAACATTACTTTTAGAGAAATGTAATTTTATGTCATGATTATGCAGACCTTTTCTCTTTGGCGTCTTTTAAAGAAAATGAGCTCCTATTTTAAAATATTAAACACATAAGAAACAAACCAGCAACTGTAATGCCCCAATGAATCCTGAAAATTTATTACGTGGGAGAATATCAGATATCGATCTTTTGTTTTACAGCTCATGATAATCAGAAAATATACATTTTGAAATGAAAGTCAAAAAAATTACATATAATACATATTACAGATCTTTTATTGGTATATAAGCAAAGCAATACTAAAAGCATATTTATGTGTCCACAGTAGTGAACGTGGCAATTTTCTGTTTAAAGCTGCAGCAACTCAAATCCTCCTTGGGTCAATAAGAAAAGATGGACTGGAAATACATTTAGGGCTATCACCACGTCTGGCTGTAAACCTATTTTTTAATCTTTCCCTCCCCCCATATATATATGCATATACTTTATTGCCTTTATATTTCTGCTGGTTTAATATAATTAGTATACTAAATAGTTATCTGCATTTATTTGGTTTCTAAAAATATATAAAATGCATTGGAATAGAGCTCCTGCAGCTTTCAAGCAGTCACTGTCCTGGTATCGAAAGCTTATTCTGGAAACGTAAAGCAGCAATACTGAATAAATAGTGATTGTTTTGTCTTCTCCACACAGCTGATGGCCTTCACCCAAAACTTAAAAATACTGTAGCAAATAGTATAAACATGCAAAAAATTGGCATAATATAAAAGTAATACTTATGAGCTAAATTTTAATACAATATGGATTAATAAAGACAACTTTAGGTAGAAGAGGGATGTGAACACAGCACTATTATATACATATAAATTAAGGCCCAATTTTTCAAAGGCAATGCACACAGGGAAATGCCCTCTGCCCACATCCTTTGTACACCTGAAATCAAGAGTTTTTGCCTTTTCTGTATTATTTCCTCAATCCATCATTATAGTTCTAATTTGGAAAGATGTTCACAGAAATGGCTTTAAATGAAGTTTCTTTACTCTAAAGACCATTTTTCTCTTATTCACAAAGAAAATGTTCTTTTAATGCAGGTACAAAATTTTATTTATGTTCTGGAAGCGAGTGCTTTGTTCTTGGACACTGTTAAGAATAACATTTCACACCATAAATTCTGTATCTTTATTGTTTTAGCTCTAGTTTATGATTAATTTGAACTATGGGAATTGATGATTAGTTCAGGGATGACTGAGGGAATTAAATAGTATATTCATATTAACCGAAGTCTGACATATCAATTCCCTGTGCATCAGGACAAAAAAAAAAATGCTAATCAATGAAAATATCTCATCAGGAAAAAAAGGACTGAGACAACCAACTATGGATCATTCTCTGAGGATGCCAGACATTCCAAAGGGTCAGATATACCAGTGCTATTTCAAATTGTTCCTTGGTATGAAAAAAATATCTTCTAATGTATTGAATACAGTAAATCCTAATAAAACAATGACTTACAATATAATAATAAAAAAACCTTATAAGCTAGTTTAGTATTTAGAACCTGAATACTCCCACAGATGCAAAATTTTGTATTTGGTATTTTGTATATCACTGCCCACTGCCCCCGGCTGAAATGTATCCAAAAGATGTGGCACTTAATCTAACGCATCTATATTCACAATAGATAAAAATGATCAGGAGTAAAATATAATATTTTTAAGATATTCTAGGGAAATGAGTTTTCTTTCTTCTATTTTAAAAAAAGAGTTAGAAAATATTTCGTAGAGATGTTCTTCCAGAAGTAATATAACCGATTAAAAAGTATAGCTGCTCAATGTATTTATCAAATTCACATTTATATATTCTTCTCATCTAGGAAATAGTATTTCTATCCATAATTAGGTACATAAACATTACTTGGCATTTGAAAATTCAGAAGAAGTTGTCACAATGCTGCCAGTCTTTCTTTGAAGTTATTAGGTTAATGCTGATAATAATTTACAACAATTAAGTTGGATATTGACTTTGTGTTTTGATGGCACACAAAGGCATCTCTGCAATTACAAATTGCAAAGTTTAATATATCTTCAGTTTATTTCAGTTTTGATTTAAATAGAATGTGATCAATTTATAAAAATGTTTTCTTTGTGAATAAGATCTTAATTTCTCTGAACAACAATAACAAAATGACTCTTGGTATAGGATGGAACCCTTTAAAAATAAGGCATATATTGGGCATACATAAATCATTACTGTCACAAAATCTACAAATTATTTTGATTTTTTAATTCTCCTAATTTTTAAATATATGTAGATATGAAATAACTATTATAAACTGAGAGCAAATGTATATAGTATGTGGCTATTTAGGTAAGAATAACTTATTTCTCAAGTTATTTGCAAATAGTATAATGGCAAGGTCAACTCGATAACTCGAAGAACCCAAAGAAAATAATATCTTTAGTTGAGGTCTGCCATTTAGCTGGATTAGAAAAGGCAACTCTGCATTATTACTTTCAGTTCTCTAGAAGCTTCTACATATTTTCACAGCCATTCTTAAAAGTTTGCATTGGAAACCTAAATGCAGCATTCTTGGCATTCATTAAACCAAAATAAGTCAAATGTGTTAAAACATCCAAAGTTGCCCTCATGCATAAGATATAACTTACATCTTTTTATTATTACCATGGCATTTATATACTAATCCACTTTTACTTTGTTGCATGTAGGTAATACAGAGAATATATTTTCCTCAGAATTAAAAACTACTTTAAATTTCAGATTAAAGTCTTAATTATACTGTACCAAATTTTGATCAGAGGGAATGTCAAAATGGCTAAATGGTATCTGACCACATCCATCCAGATATTACTCGTGAATCTTAGGTAAGTCACTACTCATGGGAGAGGTGTTGACTCATTTTTGGCTTTATAAATAAGAGAATATATGTACAAATGGAGACTCATGTCCTACATGTAAAAGTCAAGCTCAAAAATGAAAAAAAAAATTAACTTTCCTTTGTAAAAAGTACCTAACTCCAACGTACTCTTTCTCTAAGCGACTGGAGAGCTAGCAATCATTCGTAAAGTACAGAGTAAATGATGTGCAAGCAAGAACTTGCCCATGGGTGCTTACACCAACAGATCATATATATGAAGTGGGTCATTTTAAAAACACATCACTTAAAGTAGCCTTTGTGAAGCAGACCCACCAGACATCTCTAACTCACATATTATGGCAACTCTTGAGGACCCATGAGATTCAAATGATTAAGGCAGGGCAGAAACAAAACACTAATGTATCAGGGAACCCCATGCCTGTTTGGATAGATAGTCAACAGTTACATTTTTGTTTAAAGTGTCTGAAGTACTGGAAATCTTTTAAACATACAATTTACCTCATGAAAATATTTCTATTCTGCTATGTGGTCATTTATGTACTGGAAATACTGTAAAGAAAAGATGAAAGTCCAGATTAAAATAAAACCTGAATGATTTGATCTAACTACGCAGTGGTTAGGACAGGTACACAAAATAAATACAAGTGGGTTCTTCTGGAGTTAGTTTTGATGGCGGAGCACCCTATGACACTTGTGTATCTGTAAATCAGCAATGGATGGATGGAGTCTGGCAACATGCACACAGTCATAATCACACAATATATAATGTAATTCAATCACAGGATAAGTATCAATAAAAAATATTAAAACATCAACATTCACCCATTAATTGATTATATGGAATAAATTAAACTAAGCCAGTCACATATTTCTCTTCATTCTTGTCATGGTTTTATTTCATGTATACACACAGTATAATACTTTCCTAATGCTCTCAAAATGCTACAATAAAAATGAAATGAAGGCTTTGCGTTACAGCTGCTGGACAAAAACGTCAACACTGTTGATGTGTGAAAACACAGTTTCTTTGTTCTTTAGCATCAGTGCACAGGGTACGGCTCCAAGTGGTATGCAACTTAGGACAGGAAAAAGATACGGTGGCTTGTGAAATATATCCTCTGTTCATCATTGGCACAAATCAAAGAAGGAATTTTTACTGTCCTTGGTACCTTTATGGGTCTCTCCCCTAAAGGCAGATAATGTTATACATATATGCCTTCAGGATTAAAACCAGATGAGATAGGATTCTGTAGAATACGGAGATTACTGGGGAGCTGCCGAGAGGAACCAGGCCGCTTCAGGGACCCGGACTGGAATGGTGTCTCTACACAGAAAACAAAGAAAGCCATTTTGTGGACTCAGCAGCTTGAAGGACTTAGCAATATGAAAAATTAGATCTTTTCCTGCCTCAAGAGCCAACTAACATTACACTGTACAACTGCAGTCCCCTGTGGGCCCTGGGGTAAGAGGAGAGTGCTCACTCTTCTTGACCCTCTCAGTTGATGAAAAGACTTTTCAGTGGTTTCAACAGTTAATGATCTTTGTAAAAAGGTGAGCACGTTGCTTCTCTTTCTTGGTTGTTCGGATGATATGTATCTTTTAAATAGCAGCACAAATTATTAATAATAAAGACTTTCAGGAGGGGAAGAAGGGGCATCAGGAACAGAAGCTAAAACTCAACAGTTTATGACTCATACATCAGGAAAAAGTTTCTTAAAGAAGCAGTTTAAAACAAATGATAGAAGATTTGGGGATTACATGCTTATCTAAGTAAATAAATAACCTAAATATTATTGATTTCCCCTAGAAACAGGAAGTACATCAATTTCTTTTTTAAGTGGCCCAAGCTTAGAGTGGCAGGATAACATTTTAACTGAACACAAGTAGTTTACTCAGTCAACTGGTGAGAATAAAGGAAAAAAGCAGAGTTCTCAACACCTTACCCCTTTCTATGTCTGCATGTGAGGCCTCTACTTCGATGGGCTCCGCTGGCAAAACGGTAACTTTTGTCCCTGTCTGTTGGATAAACTGCTGGAGATTGACTTGCCGCAGCTCTTTAGTCAGCTGCTCCAGTTCTTGTTCTTTGTCCTAGATGCAAGTGAAAATTTTTCTTTTTATTGGAGGAGTCACTACTGGCCAGCTAAAGACATCTTGGTGATAGTCCATCTGCTTACAGGAGCTGTGTGTGCGATACTCGCTAGCACAAGAACGTGGTCCACAAATCTGGTTAATACTGATAAAATAGGCTAAAAAGAGGTCATTTTTGTTCTGTGGCACAGGCCAAAAAATAAGCAAATAAAGGACAAGAAGTTATTTAGTCTGTCCGTTTAAATGTGATGCTTTCCTCTGTCAGGAATTCAGTGGGTACCTGACGAAATTAATATGTCTATAGACTTTCATCAATAAATACCGGTTTCCATCCATCCCAGTGTTTATAGCAATCTTGCTGTACGTTGTTCACAATGAAATTTCCCTGTTATTTACTTCAAAACTGACTGAAAATTCATAGTCATTTGGTCCGTGAGAGTCAGAAAAGTTATTGTCTGGTGGACTGTTTAAATGTTCATGGGCTCCATTATTGAGATTTGTATTAGAGCATGAGGAAAGCAAAGTTCCCACAAGATTTTCAATGTGGGGTTCTTAAATTCTTGGCAAAGACAGATCTGAGAACAGAAGATCCTTAAAGAAAGGAGATCAAGTTTGGATAGCCAGAAAGCTCAAAAAGCAAGTAGTGGAATTCTATTATTTAAATGGATGAAGTTCTCTCTCTCTTTCTCTCCTTTACTGCCCTACAGGGAAAAGTGGCAAGGACTCGCCTTGGTGGAGTGTGTTGGATGAATCTGGCAGGGGTCGGGGAGATACCAGAAATGAGTGGTTGTTTCCTCCACTTACCTTGAGCATAGCGGTTACTTGGAGATATGTTAGTTTGATTAAGAGATACTTTTCAATGGGTAGTGAGATTTACTAGCACTAACTGCCATAAATTAGCGTTTCCTGTAAATAATAGCAAAGGCAACACAACCTCCAACTGTATGCTTTTTAATGGTCAAAGTGAATCCAAATACCAGAATACCGACAAATCAGAGGTTAACAACTTTCCGCTGCATGAGAAATTCTCAATTTTTAAAATTTTGGTGGTAGTTTTATTTCTCACTATGGTTAGTGGCAGAGAAAGGAAATCATGAAAGTTCTTCCTGAAAGCTCAGCTTTCTCTGCTGGTAAAACTGTTCATATTCTAGGGTGGGTCTTCTCAAGCTTCCATGTGCACAGACACTATTTGGAGATCGTATTACAAATACAGATTCTGAATTTTTAACAAGTGTGTCCTGAACTTCATGGATCACTCTAAACAGCAAGCTTCTAAACCAGCACTGATCAATACAGCAACACCTAGACATGTGCCACAGAGCACTTGAAATGTGGCCAAATATAACAAAACTCAGAAATTAAATTTATTTAATATTTTAACTATTATTTGTATTTAATACCTCTCTGTAATTCTCCTAATATCACCACATTTTCTTTTCAAGAATGGGTGTCTAAGAAATTTAACTTGAGTAATCAGCATCTAATGACAAAACATAAATATTCTTGTATGTGAACCAGAGAGCAGAGAATCAGAGAGGAATCTCTGTGTTCCTCTTCTCAGGAAAGCAAAGGAGAATAAGTAAGTGGAGAGAGGAAGGGAACTATTTACATCTCAGAAAGATGGGGTTAGCAACAACGGATAAATAATAGATAAGCAGTTAAGTAGCCATACAATCCTTGGTAAACCAATCTGCAGTAATCTCTTTTGGCACTGGTTTCCTTATCTCTAAAGGAGTGAAGGTCAGATTCACTATCTCATCATTGGTGTCCATCCAGCTCTGGGGTTCTGTTCTCTGTATCCAATTACCTAATGTTACAACTGCCACACAGTAAGAAACCTCTTTCCATAGAGCAAGGATCCGTGTGGCCTTAGCTCTCATCTGTTTTGGTCTCACATCTTAGCTTTGTCATAAGTCAGACATTCTAAGAAACTGATAAACCGACGTAGGTTGCTAATTTTAAATATAAGAGAAAATGGACAATCATTAAGGAAAATGCCAAGAATATATTAATTCTTTTAAACAGACGAAACTTCCTTTTTATAAAAATGTTCTTACCTGTAATCGTTTGGTGGCTTGTCCAAGAGATCTTTCTACAGCTTTAATGCCATTTTCCAGCCTCAGACTTTGTTGACCTTGAATGTCAATTTCTCCTTTGACCTTCCCAATCTTTCCTTTAACCTCTTCTTCATTGACTTGTGCCTCCTGAACTTCCCGTTGTAATTTTTCTGCTTCAAGACCGCTTTCCATAGTCTGGATCTGAGCCAAATAGTCCTTTAATTTGCTCTCACATTCTGTTATTTTCTGTCTTATTTCTTGAAGTTGATCCTTCAGCTGTTTTTCATTTTCTTGTTCAATCTGTAATTCATTTTCCCAAAATTCTTCCTCTTCAATTTCTACATCATTTCTTTTGATCTTTTGCTCCAGGCGGACAATTTCCTCTTCAAGGTTAGAATTATATTTTTGCTCCCAAAATTGTATTTCGATTTCATTTGATTCTAGCTCTTTCTCAATGGATTGAAGCTTCTCTGTCTGCAACCGAATCAGTTTCTTTAACTCATCTGCTGTTGTTTTGCAGTTATTCAGCACCTTTTGCTTAAATTCAGTTTCTTTACCCTTTCCAAAAATGTCCATTAACCCTTTGGCACCTCCTGTAAATGTTAATGATTTCCTTTTAGGTTCCCGCCTTTTGATGGACTTGTCGATCTGTGGCCTCAGTTTGGCTAAGGGGGGCAAACTCTGCCTGTATAAAGTTCTTTCGGGAATTCGAGCCACACTGTCTGAAGTGGGTCGCTCACTAAGGGATGGCCCAGTTCGCCGTAAAATTAGTTGTACATCACTAGCATACTGTCCCCATTTGTTTAAGGATATGATAGGATTTTCATGAGGCGCTAAGTGTCTTTCAGTATCTCTCCATTTTTCTATAAGAGTGTACCTTCCAGTTCGACCTAGATAAAAAAAAGATAAGAACACTGTCAAAGTGGCATATGCAATAGCTAAAATAATGCTATAGAGGACACTATTTATTAAATGTGTCTTCTTGATTAGCATCAAAGTCTAGTACATGCTGCTTTTATTTTTATTTATTTATTTTTTAAATGTTTTATTTACTTCTAGGAGAGAGAGAGAGACAGTGTGAGCAGGGGAGGGTAAGAGAGAGAGGGAGTCACAGACTGAAACAGGCTCCAGGCTCTGAGCTGGCAGTCAGCACAGAGCCCGACGCGGGGCTCAAACCCACGAACCGCGAGATCATGACCTAAGCGAAAGTCGGATGCTTAACCGACTAAGCCACCCAGGCACCCTAGTACATGCTGCTTTTAAAACGTCCCTTGAAGGTATGTTAATGGCATAGAATTATGGGATGTGAGTTACATATACCCTTCAGATTTGTTTAGAAATTCAACTTCACACTTTAAACCTCAGGGAGACTTTTACACTCTTATCAAATGCCTGATTGCCTAGACTTTCCTGTGTGGGACAAGACTTCTAGGAAAAAACAAAGGATGACAGTGGAATGCCCCACTGGAAGCCATCAGGGCCTGGCTGCAGGAACTAGGTAGAACTTCGAGACTGGAATACATTTCCTCTTTGTGAATTCCTATGCTTTCTCTCTGCACATTAGAACTTGGGAAGGTTGAAGGCCCCATTTCTCTCCTGAAAGGAGATATTGAGCCAGTAGACAACATGCTATACAGGCCTTTCCTCTGTGTCTGCATAAGGGCTTGGCCATCCCATAGCTCACACTGCTGGTATCATTCTGCACACCTGTGGCAAATAAAAATCACTTCAGTGAAAACAACCCTTCAAAATAATTTTGTATAAAAATAGGGGCCGGAAGAGAAGTCTACAGTTTTGATAGCTGTAGCTTCGAAGCTGGTTAAAAACATTTTAAAGGGAAAAACATTAAAAAATAAAAACAGTGAAGTCATATTTAAATAGAAATACTTAACCTAACTAGTAATTACAGAAGATAAAATTTCAGAAGACAGTATAATATTATAACTTGAACATACTTCCTAAACATTTTCATTTAAGGTGGGTGGGTCAGATGGATTATATTTTGTTAAAAGTGTCTACTATATACCTGAAACTAATATAAATGTTACAAGTCAATTAAATCTTAATAAAAAAGTATCCATTACTAATTAACATTATTACAAGGAAGAAAAACCCTGATCCTGTCATCTAGCAATTATAATACTGGTCCATACAGCTATTGATTTATCATCACATACACATATTCTCCTTTAAGGAAACTGAATTTTGGGTACAGCTGCAAAATTGTAGCTTGGGAGGCAAACAGACTGGAGTTTTAATCCTGGATTGGTTTTTTTTTTCTTGAGAGAGACAGAGACAGGGACAGAGAGAGAAAGAAAGAGGAGGAGAAGGAGAGGGAGAGGAAGAGGGAGAAGGAGAGAGAGAATCTTAAGCAGGCTTCATGCCCAGCACGGCATCCAACATGGGGCTCCATCTTACCACCATAAGATCATGACCCGGGCCAAAATCAAGAGTCTGAGCCACTCAGGCACCCCAATCTACACTTTATTTTTTTTTTATTTTATTTTTTTTGCAAATAGTTTATTGTCAAATTAGTTTCCACATAACCCAATCTACACTTTAATTAGCTACTGCATAAATAGCATAACCTCACTTCTAAAATGGAGACAACAGCAATACCTCACAGGTTCTGGGAGTCAGAGTCAGACATAATAAGCACCTACCACATTGCTTGGCCCATGGCAGGCATTCAAAACATGGTAGCCATTATTAATTTAAAATACTGTTATTCACATAACAAAAGAGCTGACCAGAGACCTCTTAAAAATTATGTGACATGACAATAATCTGACTTAAAATCCTTCAGCAACTTTCAACAACTCTCAACTACACAGAGCTGGAAAGAGTAAAAAGACTCTGGAGTCAGGAGGCCTGTGTTCAGGTTTGGCTCTGTCATCTACTTAAATGATTTGCATAATGCATTAAATTTCCTTCGGCTTCAGTTTCCTCATCTAAAGGGTGAGAATAGTATTTTCTTACTGACACTGTTGTGAGTCAAATGAGATGCAAAATATAAAAATGGTTTCTAAAATTGAAAAGTTCTCTACAAATGTTAGTTGTTACTATTATCAAAATACCAGGGCAAACAAGGGGAATGAAGAAGAAAGCCTTAGTACAGTGGATTGGCTTCTTGGAGTAAAAATGTTTCTAGTGATTTTCAGGTTAAAAATTACTATAATTAGTCCAAGAAAAAACCACATGACAAATATGCAAGGTTAAAACTGTTCCACATGTACACACTGCTTCAAAGATCACAGCACTCGGTGTTCTTGGCTTTGCTGCCTGTCAACTACTTTTAGAATCTCTCTCTTATCTGGAGCTCTGTGTCCTCATCAGTAATGTGAGGGGTTAGACTAGATCAGCAGAGCCCTCTCTAATTCTACCAGGCCAATGAAGCATCTTTACAAAGAAAACAGAATCATTACATTATACAAGTTATATTAACAATTTTAAAGACCCTAATTTACTCATAATTAAATATGAAGCTAATTTTTGCAATGGTTAATGGTAATGCTGCCCTATGAGAATGTCTTGGTAGAAGATTATTTAGAATTGCTTTTAATGCCAGTTTTCCCTTTTTGTCAAATGATGCATATTTATTGCAGTTAGGCAAAAAGAAAAAAATTCTATCCAGCAATATAAAAAAGCTTTTATAAAAGGTAAATGAATCACTTTATTTTATTATAAAAATTAGGCTTTAGATAGGCTGTGTAACAGTTACATCCCATAATCATATTTTTAATACTATACTTGTCAAGGCCCTAAAAATCCTATTTCATTTGGATAGATCCAAATTCCTCCTGCAAAACTCCTTTCAATGTATTTTATTAAATGGATACACTGAGTTGTACCTTGCATGCCATCTTGATATACTCCTAAAACTAACAAAAAGGAATAGCTACACACCTACCTATCTACCTACCTGTAGCATTTATAGATTAGGCTGTTTTGGCTATATAGAAATATGTGCCACAATAATGAACAGTAAATAAAATACTGATTGTACTTTTGAATAGATGAAGCAATTGAGTGTATTCCTAAGGATCATTAATTTCATATAATAAGGAAAATCACATGAAGAGACTTTAATGTGTTAGTGGAATCTCACTAGATGATTGGCATAAATTAAAAGGAAATATGATAACAGATTATTCTTACCTAAGTTAAAGCAGAATAGTATGTAAAATTAAGGTTTTGAAAATATACACCAAAACTCAAATATTCAAATGTGAGTCACTCAGAAACATCATGCCCTTATTTCAACCACTTTTTTCATGGTGCAATCATTTTACACAATTTTAGAAAATTTCTCCAGAAATTTCCTAAATAGAGCCAAATAACAAAATCATGATTTAAAAGTCCCATCTTGTTATTTAGTAAACAAATATATATAGAATATCAAATATCTGTCAGAAATTGCATCAGGCCCTAGGGATATAAATTCTCTTGAACACCTTGATCATCAACCCTCTTTCTAAGTTTTAGTTATAAGTGACATTTAGTTTTTCCTTCAGTTTCACATCATTCTAACCCCAAAGATGAATACTATACACTATTCAAAAAAACATAACAGAGAGTTGGCATTTATTGCTTATGAAATTAATGTTAACAAATCTTCCTGTTTGGATATATTAGAAGTAATATCAGTAAACTTATTGTTTATCATGAATCCTATCCCCCTGAATTTTTCCAATAACAGATACTTTTTGCTCCTTAAGCTATATAAACATTTTGGATTCTTATATAGACTATAGTTAACATAACCAATCATTCTTCTAATGACTTAGAATCTTACAAGGAATGTCTCTGTAAAAGAAATTGCATTGTATCATTTTATAGTCTGTTAAATGCTTTTGACGCTGACATATATATATATATTATATATATACACACACATATATTTATTTAAATCAAAGATATATAAAATATATAAAAATGTATCTTATATACAGGCTTAATTCGTTTTGTGAGATAAACAGTATCGATATTGTGATCCTCAACTTTCCAGTGAAGAAATCAAAGCTTAAAGAATTTAAAGCAATTTATCAATCACATACAAATACTCTAGAAATTTATCAATGGGTTTTCTATAAGTCCTAAGTGTGGCTATTAAGATAATTTTAACCATAGAATATTTAATTTATAACTATAGTGATACAATGTAAATATCTCTGAGCATAATCTGTTGGTCAGCTATAGACAACCCATAGTTAAGTCATGCACAGTATATTTTCCCAGAGTGTTTATGAGAATATCATGTAATCTATTTATTATATAATATCATAGAACCACTGCACATTAATTTAGAAACTATTTAGGATTATATGATAAGCTTACTACTATTAAAAATAAAACATAAAATTTACCGATTTCACAATGATTAAAATTTATTATGCCTATATTTGCTAGGCACTATGTTGCTTACTTTACATAAATACTATTAACCAAATAACATAACGTTTATCACTGTAGTGCTCCCTTTGGCAGCACATATACCAAAATTGGAACAATACAGAGAAAATTAGCATGGCCCCTGCACAAGGGTGACATGCAAAATCATGAAGCATTCCTTATTTTTACAAGCATGAATCCTACAAAGAACACAATGACTCTAAACCCATATTTTTCAATAATAACACTGAATGTAAATGGGCTGAATGCTCCAATAAAAAGACATAGGGTAGCAGAATGGATAAAAAAACAAAATCCATCTATTTGCTGTCTAGAAGAGACTCATTTTAGACGTGAGGACACCTTCAGATTGAAAGTAAGGGGATGGAGAAATATCTATCATGCTACTGGAAGTCAAAAGAAAGCCAGGGTAGCCATACTTATATCAGACAAACTGGACTTTAAAATAAAGGCAGTAACAAGGGATGAAGAAGGGCATTATATAATAATTACACAGTCTATCCATCAGGAAGAGCTGTTTTTAGAATAAAAACAAAAAACAGTTGAACAGATCAATGAAACCAAGAGATGTTTTTTTGAAAAAATAAACAAAGTTGATAAACTTCTAGTTAGGCTTCTCAAAAAGAAAAGAGAGAGCACCCGAACAGACAAAATCATGAATGAAAATGGATTTACTAAACCAATACCTCAGAAATATAAGCAATTATCAGGGAATACTATGAAAAATTATATGCCAACAAACTGGACAACTTAGAAGAAATGGACAAATTCCTAAACACACTACCAAAATTCACACGGGAAGAAATAGAAAATCTGAACAGACCCATAACCAGTGAAGAAATTGAATCAGTTATCAAAAATCTCTCAACAATAAAGAGCCCTGGGCCATCCCTGGGGAATTCTACCAGACATTTAAATCAGAGTTAATAACCATTCTTCTTAAGCTATTCCAAAAAATAGAAATCGAAGGAAAACTCCTGGACTCATTCTATGAAGCCAGCATCACTTTGATTCCCAAACCAGACAGAGATCCAGCAAAAAAAAGAGAACTATAGGCCAATATCCTTGATGAATAGGGATGCAAAAATCCTCAACAAGATCCTTGCAAATCTAATTCAACAGCACATAAAAAGAATTATCCACCATGATCAAGTGGGATTCATTCCTGGGTCACAGGGCTGGTTCAATACTCACATATCAATCAATGTGATACACCACATTATTAAAAGAAAAGATAAAAACCATATGATCCTGTCAATAGATGCAGAAAAAGCATTTGACAAAATACAGCATCCCTTCTTAATAAAGACCCTTGAGAAAGTTGGGATAGAAGGAACTTACTTAAACATCATAAAAGTCATCTATGAGAAGCCCTCAGCTAATGTCATCCTCAATGGGGAAAAACTGAGAGCTTTCCCCCTGAGATCAGGAACACAACAAGGATGTCCACTTTCACCACTGTTGTTTAACATAGTGCTGGAAGTTCTAGCATCAGTAATCAGACAAGAAAAGGAAATAAAAGGCATCAGAATTGGCAAAGAAGAAGTCAAACTTTCACTTTTTGCAGATGACATGATACTCTACATAGAAAACCTGACAGACTCCACCAGAAGCCTACTAGAACTGATCCATGAAGTTGGCAAAGTTGCAGGGTACAAAATCAATGTACAGAAATCAGTTGCATTTTTATACACTAATAATGAAACAACAGAAAGAGAAATCAAGAAACTGATCCCATTTGAAACTGCACAAATAACCATAAAATACCTAGGAATAAACCTAACTAAAGATATAAAAGATCTGTATGATGAAAACTACAGAAAACTTATGAAGGAAATTGAAGACACAAAGAAATGGAAAAACATTCCATGCTCATGGATCAGAAGAATAAATATTGTTAAAATGTCACTACTACCCAAAGCAATCTACACACCCAATCAAAATTGCTCCAGCATTCTTCTCAAAGCTAGAACAAACTATCCTAAAATTTGTATGGAACCACAAAAGACCCCAAATAGCCAAAGTAATATTGAAGAAGAAAGCCAAAATGGGAGGCATCACCATCCCAGACTTTAGCCTCTACTCCAAAGCTGTCATCATCAAGACACTATGGTAATGGCACAAAAGCAGACACATAGACCAATGGAATAGAGAACTCAGAGTTGGACCCACAAATCTATGGCCAACTAATCTTTGACAAAGCGGGAAGGAGAATCCAATGGACAAAAGACAGCCTCTTTAACTGATGATGTTGGGAGAACTGGGCAGCAGCATGCAGAAGAATGAAACTAGACCACTTTCTCATACCATACTCAAAAATAAACTCAAAATGGATCAAGGACCTGAATGTGAGACAGAAAACCATCAAAACCCTAGAGAAGAAAGCAGGAAACAATCTCCTTGACCTCAGCCACAGCAATTTCTTACTTGATACATCCCCAAAGGCAAGGGAATCAAGAGCAAAAATGAACTCTTGGGACCTCATCAAGATACAAAGCTTCTTCACTGTAAAGGAAACAATCAAAAGAACTAATAGGCGACTGACAGAATGGGAAAGGATAGTTGCAAATGACATATCAGATAAAGGGCTAGTATCCAAAATCTATAAGGAACTCGCCAAACTCCACACCCAAAAAACAAATAATCTAATGAAGAAATGGGCAGAAGACGTGAACAGACACTTCTCCAAAAAGGACATCCAGATGGCCAACAGACACATGAAACGATGCTCAGTGTCCCTCCTCATCAGGGAAATACAAATCAAAGCACACTGAGATACCATCTCATGCCTGTCAGAGTGGCTAAAATGAGCAAATCAGGAGACTACAGATGCTGGTGAAGATGTGAAGAAACAGGCACCCTCCTACACTGTTGGTGGGAATGTAAACTGGTACAGTCCCTCTGGAAAACAGTGTGGAGGTCCCTCAAAAAATTAACAATAGAACTCCCCTATGACCCAGCAATAGCACTGCTAGGAATTTACCCAAGCGATACAGGAATGCTGATGCATAGGGGCACATGTACCCCAATGTTCATAGCAGCACTCTCAACAATAGCCAAATCATGGAAAGAGCCTAAATGTCCATCAAATGATTAATGGATCAAGAAGATGTGGTTTATCTATACAATGGAATACTACATGGCAATGAGGAAGAATGAAATCTGTAGCCATTTGTAGCAACATGGATAGAACTTGAGGGTGTTATGCTAAGCAAAATAAGTCAGGCAGAAAAAGACCGATACCACATGTTTTCACTTATAAGTGGAGCAGGAGGAACTTAACAGAGGACCATGGCAGGGGAGGGGGAGAAGGGGAAAAAATAGTCAGGCAGAGGGAGAGAGGCAAACCACAAGAGACTCTTGAATACTGAGAACGAACTGAGGGCTGATGGGGGTGGGGGAGAGGGGAAGGGGGTTGATGGGCATGGAGAAGGGCACTTGTTGGGATGAGTACTCGGTGTTATATGGAAACCAGCTTGACAATAAACTATTTAAGAAAAAAAAATGAAAAAACCAAAACCATTTATCACCGTAGACATTAAGATTTGGGGAACTTTTTATTAATGTAGCATAATCTAACCCATCCTGACTGATGCATGCTATGAATTACCTGTATTCACATTAATTAAAATAATCTTTATGGATGTAGAAAATATAGAAAGTCCTTTAGAATTATGAATGATTCCCCTACGGCTATATATATCAAAATTATAAAAGATAATCTTGGCTACAAAAATGCAGTATGTTTTACTATTAAAAACTTCTATTTCTTGTTTCAATACAATTCAGTCAATAACTATATTTTTTAACAAATGTCCACTGAGATTATAGGAGGTGTAACCAAAACAGTATAATAGAGGTTAAGGGCAGGGTTGTTGAATCAAGACTCCTGGTTTGGGCGCGCCTGTGTGGCTCAGTTGGGTAAGCGTCTGAATTTGGCTCTAGTCATGATCTCATGGTTTGTGGGTTTGAGCCCCAAGTCGGGTTCTGTGCTGACTGCCAGCTCAGAGCCTGGAGCCTGTTTCTGATTCTGTGTCTCCCTCTCTCTCTGACCCTCCCCTGCTCACGTTGTCTCTCTTTCTCTCAGAAAAACAACAACAACAAAACATTAAAAAAAAAAAAAAAAAAAAACTCCTGGTTTGAATCCCAGTACCCTCTTACTGGCCTTAGGAGCTTGGACAAGTTATCTGGTATCTCAGTGCCTTAGCTTGAACATCTATAGAGATAATAACAGGGCTTTCCTCCTAAGACTTGTGAGCATTAAATGGAAAAATTAATTCACAATCCAGTAAACGAAAAATAAGACTTTAAAACTATCAAGAATTATGGAGCATGAAATCTTTATTTTTAAACTCATCTAAAGGTACATAAAAGGAATGATTATAGTGATTACTTATAGGAGGTAGGATCCTGATTAGGATCCTGATTAGGAGGGAATTTTTTAAATTTTCTTTGTATTTTTTCTAAATTTCAAAAAAGTCTACAATGAATGGTATTACTTTGTAAAGAGATGTAAAATGGATAAATTTGTAAATTTCTAAAATTGATAACTTGTGCATGAAATTAAGAGTTAAATGTGACAATATAAGATATTATTTTCCTTATCTTCTAAAGGATCATATAATCTTAGAAATGGATAAGACATCAGGTGGTCACCTAATTCAGTCTGTAATTTATAGAAAAATTTAAAAAATTCATTCAGTAATTCACAAATACATATTGAGTGTCTACTATTTAGGCATGGCTTTAAGTTATCAGAATAGGCAATAACAAAACAGTAGCAGGCAATATATAGCACACAAGTAAATGTAGGTCTGCTATCCATTATCCAACAGCTTTAAGGCCAGATATGCTGAAAACTTGGAACTTTTTGTATTTTAGAAAGGTAACATAGTGCTATCCCTATAGGTCTATAATCAAACATATTAAAATTTATGAAGTAAAATGTATCAACATTAATATCAAATGGAATAACTATAAATTAAAAACTGCCTCATATCGATTCAGAATAGTTTTTACCACCAAATGAGTTCAAGACATTCCAGGTATGGCTAACAAATGAAATATGATATGCTTCAGGCTTTCAGAAATGTTTATATTTAAAAATGTGTATATGGTCTATGTATGTGGCCTATTTGTAATATGTCAGGAGGGGTAAGTGCTATAGAGAAAACTAGAGTATGGCAGATGAAGAGTATGTGAATGTGTGTGCATGTGTGTATGGATACGTGGTCAGGGACATCTTCTGTGGGAAGATTTTTAAGCAGAGATCCAAGGGAATGAATTTTGAAGATATCTGGGTGCAAAGTATTCTCAGCAGAGAAAAGAATAGATGCAAATACCGAGGCAGAAATATCTTTGGTATTAAGTAAGAGGGGACAATTAAAATAAGTGGTAGGAAATGAGGTTAGATCGGTGAGAGGGTAAAGTAGAGATTCATTAGGGTCTTGAAGACGGCTGTATGGACTTACACACATACACATGCACACACAATGTAACATTACTCAGTCAAAAACAAGAATGAAATCTTGCCATATGCAACAGCATGGATGAAGCTACAAAGTATTATACTAAGGGAAAAAAGTCAGTCAATGAAAGACAGATGCCATATGATTTCACTCACATGTGGAATTTAAGAAACAAAACAAAGGAGCATGGATTGGGGGGGAAGAGGGAGGGACAAACCAAGAAAAACTCTCTTAAATATAGAGACCAAAGTGATGGTTATCAGAGGGGAGGTGGGTGAAAGGATGGGTGAAATAGGTGATGAAGATTAAGGAGGGCATTTGTTATGATGAGCACCAGGTGTTGTACATAAGTGTTGAATCACTAAAGTCTATGTGTGAAACTAATATTATACTGTATGTTAACTGGAATTTAAATAGAAACTTAAAGAAAGTATTACTTTAAAAGAAACACGTAACACCTGGGTGGTTCAGTCAGTTAAGCATTCAACTCCTGATGTCGGCTCAGGTCATGATCTCACAGATTGTGGGATCAAGCCCTGTGCTGGGCTCTGTACTGACAGTGTGGAGCCTGCTTGGGGTTCTTTGTTTCCTTCTCTCTCTGACTTTCCGCCACTTCTGTTTTCTCTCTCTCTCAAAAATAAATAAAAACATTAAATAAAATAAATCTGTTAAGAATAAGCTGGAGGGGACCAAGATGATGCAGGGGAGATGAGTTGGAAGGCTACAGCAAAAACCTATGTGAGAAATTATGGTTGCTTATATCAAGGTGTTAACAGTGACTGTGAAGAGAAACAAGATTCTGCATAGGTACTGAAGGTAGTACAGATAGGATTTGTTGATGGATTGGTTGTAAGAGAGAACAAAAAGAGAAAGATCGCATTAAAGTTGTAGGTCTAATCAATTAAAAGAGTTTTTTCAATTTGTTGAGGTAAGAACAAAGAAGAAATGTGGGTGGGCAGTAGTTGAGATACAGAGCTTGGGTTCTGATATTTTAAGTCTGACATACCAATTAGTCATCTTCGAGAACTGTTTACTATAATATCCATGAACCACTAGCCACATATACATTTTAATTAAAAATTCATTTTCTCAGTTATACTAGCCACATCTCAAGTACTCAGTAGCTGCATGTGGCTAGTGGTTACTATACAACAGAGGACAGATACCATTATTATCTTTGCAGAAAGTTCTACTGGACAGCACTGTTTTAGAAACTATGTTTTACTGAATACTTACTTTAGGCAAAGCAATGGTGTAAGAAGAATAAACAAGCAGGATCCCTACTATAGGGGGACTTCCAGAGAAAAGAAGCATTAAATAGTTAAGCTAGAATTCAGTATAAAATGTGCTTGTTTGAAAACCGATCTTCATGGGGCAAATTATACAAAACAAGGCTTCCTAGGAACAGTTCACTGCACCTTGGACCCCAGCCCCAATCAATTTGTTTATATTAAATACTAACTCTGGCCCCAGTTGAAGGAGATATGGTAACAAGATCACAAGAAGTGGGAACAGAGAAAAATTATAAATCTTTGGTACTTCAAATGGTACAAGGAAACAAAGGAGTGTGAATCAGAAAACTTTTCCCTCAGTCTCCTTGATTTCTTCCTCCTCTTTTCCTCTCTAATCTTTTGTTAGCCATACTTTACTTAAGTTCTAAGCTACTTGAGGGCAGAAATACATTCTTTTCATATTTTGGGAATAGTGTAAAAGCAAATTCATTTTCTGGACTATAACTTGAAACAGATGAACAGTCAACGGCTTTTTGTTTCACATACAGATTTGAGAAGCAGTTTGAATTGTGAAATCAGGGCATTTCTGGGACAGTTTACGGGAGAAACAAGATAATATATCTGAAATTGGGAATGTTTCAAAAAGCCCAAGATGTATACAGTGACCAAACACATAGCATGCTGCAGGCCAGTTTATCCACTTCATGCCACTTAAGTGTTTCAGTTGTTTTTATTTTGTTATTCTGTCTCATTATTCGACCACCTAGATATAACCTGTCAACGTAGTCACAGATCAGAGTAGAAAGGATTTCTTTCTATACTATTAGATGCATTAAACATCTTTTACCAATTTATGTTCTATTTTTAGCTATTTTCTAATCTGATTCAATTGATTAGCAGCACTGAGTCAGAAAATGTTTGCTGCCATATATATTTGCAGATTAGCAAGTTATGTAAATATTTTTATGTCCTGATGATTTCCTGAAAGTAATTCTAGCTATCTGGAAAAATTCAATAAATCCTAATCAAGAATATATCTATAGTGTTTCCACCCCATGAGGGAAATATGTGGGTTTGAACCCAGGAAGGTATTCTACAAGTTGTTTCAGTATAAAGTTTTTAGAAACATCTGCAGTTTGCTCTGTCAGTGCACACTCTGCTAAGAGGATACCTAAACTTCTACTGTGCTAAACCATAGAAATTCTGGGGCTGTGTCACAGCACTAATATTCCCTAATTAATAAACCCCTTATTGTTTCTTACAGTGGAAATTAGGTCAAAATAATACTATAAAACTTTCATTTAGTGTTTAAACTCTGAATACCAATAAATCACATTACAATATGGATAAATATTTAAGTATGTACCAAAGCGTACAGCATTTGAAGCTGAGAAAATCTTACAGCAGAAGAGAAACAAGGATCAACAGCCCTTGGCTGGTTGCCAGTTGAGTCATCTCTCAGATGAATTCTGAATTTAATGAAGTATTTATGATACAGAAAAAGAGTTGTTTGGCCAAATTTCGAGAAATATAAAACCTCTACATTCAAGTTGTCAACTTTTCAAAACAGTCTGGACTGAGTTATTGAGAAAGCAAAAATGGGGGTAGATTTTAGTTAAACTTCTTTTTAGCTTGTTCACAAAAAAGCACAGTACACTGTTTAGTTCAAATGGATGAACACACACCTGGCACATCTGGGCATTTTCTGTTTGAAATTCTGTGTAGAAAATTTGGCTACCATATGATACGCACAGATGCAGATTACTGCACTCCTTAGCCACCCTGTAGAATACACTCATTTTCTTTTAAACTACTCCCCTGGCTTGATTCTTTTGTTTTGAAATTAAAAAAAAATTTTTTTTAATGTTCGTTTATTTTTGGGGAGAGAGAGAGCATGAGCAGAGGAGGAGCAGAAAGAGAGGGAAACACAGAATCTGAAGCAGCCTCCAGGCTCTGAGCTGTCAGCAGAGCCCGACGTGGGGCCCGAACCCATAAACCGCGAGATCATGACTTAAGCTGGAGTCGGACACCTAACCGACTGAACCACCCAGGTGCCCCTGTTTTGAAATTTTTAACCATTTATTTATTTTTGAGAGACAGAGAGAAACAGAGTACGAATGGGGGAGGGGCAGAGAGAGAGGGAGACACAGAATCTGAAGCAGGCTACAGGCTCCGAGCTGTGAGCACAAAGCCCGATGCAGGGCTTGAACTCATGAACTGTGAGATCATGACCTGAGCCAAGGTCAGATACTTAACTGACTGAGCCACATAGGTGCCCCCCAACCCATGGCTTGATTCTCAAATATAACAGAGAAAGTTGGATTTGACAATTGCAATTTTAGTTTTTGCTAAGCAGAAAAAAAAGCTGATTATTTTGATTCAAATAAATTATGTGAATTTTTCTGATTTGTTATTTCTTGTAATTAGTCATTGGAGTATATTTAAAATCTCCCATTATGATAGTGGAGTATCAGTTTCTCTTTCCAGTGCCATTGGTTTTTCTTTATATATGTGAGGCAATGTAATTTATAAATTAATTACAAATTATAAATAAATTTACAATCTTTTATTTTCTTTTGAGTTAAATCTTATATATACTAATGTAAGTCTCTTTTTTGCTTGTAGTATCCTTGGTCTTAAAACTATTTTTTAAATATTAATATGCCTAAATGACTTTATTTTGGTTAGTATATATGTAATTGGGTCTTGAGACAAAATACCTGTCAGTTTCTATGTTTTATTTTCTTGTCTTTCAATTTTTCATTTATTTTTATTATGAAGTGTAGCTGATATACAATGTTTTATCAGTTTCAGGAATATATATAGTGATCTGACAATTCTCTATTTTATGCAATGCTCATCACAATAAGTGTAGTTACCATCTGCCACCATACAATGTTCATATACTATTACTGACTACATTCCCTAGGCTCTATTTTTCATCACTGTGACTTATTTATTTTTACTTGAAAGTTTGTATCCCTTAAGCTCCTTCATCTATTTTGCCAATCTCCACACCCTTCCTCTCTCACAACCACCAGCAAGTTCTCTATTATTTATGAGTCTTTTTTAATTTGTTTTGTTTTTCAGATTCCACATTTAAGTGAAATCATTTGGTATCTGTCTTTCTCTGTCTGACTGATTTCAATAATAGCTTCTAGGTCTATCCAAATATTATGTTACATATATATGCTATATCTTCTTTACCCACTCATGTATTGATGGAGATTTAGATTGCTCCCATATCTTGGCTATTGTAAATAATTCTGCAACAAACATAGGAGCGCATGTATTTTTTCAAACTAGTGTTTTTGTTTTCTTTGGGCAAATACCCAGAAGTGGAATTACTGAATCATATGATATTTCTATTTTTAATTTTTTGAGGAAACTCCATGTTCTTTTTCATAGTTGCTGCACCAATTTACATTCTCCCAAGCAGTGCACAAAGGTTCCCTTTTTTGCCACATCTTCACCAACACTTGTTATTTCTTGTCTTTTTGATACTAACCATTCTGATAGGTGTGAGGTAATATCTTATTGTAATTCTGATTTGCATTTCCTTGATGATTAGTGATGTTGAACAACTTTTTAGGTGTTTAGGTCTGTTGGCTGTCTGTATGTCTTCTTTGAAAAAATGTCTATTCAGATCCTCTGCCCATTTTTAAGCAGTTCTTTGGTTTTATGGTGTTCAGTTGTATTTCTTAAGAAATTTTATATATTAACCCCTAATCAGATCTATCACTTGCAAATATCTTCTCCCATTCAGTAGGCTGTCTATTTATTTTGTTGATGGCTTTTTTTTGCAATGGAAAAGCTTTTTATCTTGGTGTAGTCCCCATACTTTTTTTTTGCTTTTGTCTCCCTTGCCTGAGGATACATATCCATAAATATGTTGCCAAGACCAGTGTCAAAGGATTACTGCCTGTTTTCTTTTAGGAGTTTTACGGTTTCAGGTCTCACATTTAGGTCTTTAACTTATCTTAGTGGGGGAAAATCCACCTTCAGCTTATTTTTGTGTGTGGTCTAAGAAAGTGCTGGTTTCATTTCGTTGCATGTAGCTATCCAGTTTTCCCAACACCATTTATTGAGGAGACCATCTTTTCTCCATTGTATATTCTTGCCTTCCTTGTCAGAGACTGACAGTGATTAGAGTATAGATCCAATGATCTATATGTCTAATGGTAACATACTGTTTTATTATAAGCTTCGTAGTATATCTTGAAATACGGGATTGTCAAACCTCCAGCTTTGTTGTTCCTTCTCCAGATTGCTTTAGCTATTCGAGGTCTCTTGTGCTTCTGTACGTATTTTAGAATTATTTGTTCTAGTTCTGAGAAAAGTAATATTTGTATTTTGATAGGGACTGCATTGAATCTATAAATGGCTTTGGATAGTATAGACACTTCAGCAATATTAATTCTTCAAATCCATGAGTATGATATATCTATTTGTGTTTCTTTCCATTTTTTTCATCAAAGTCTTATAGTTTTTACAGTGTAGGTTTTTCACCTCCTTGGCTTAATTTATTCCTAAGTATTTTATTCTTTTGGGTGCTACTGTAAATGGGACTGTTTTCTTAATTTATCTTACTGCTACTTTATTATTAGTGTATAGAAACCCAGCAGATTCCTGTATATTAATTTTATATCCTGCAACTATACTGAACTCATTTGTTAGTTCTAGTAGTTTTTTAGTGTAGTCTTTAGGGTTTTCTATATATAGTTATGATGTCATCTGCAAATAGTGAGTTCTTTCTTCTTTAACAATTTGGATGCTTTTTATTTTTTTCTTTTCTGATTGCTGTGGCTAGGGCTTCCTGTACTATATTAAATAAAAGCGATAAGAGTAAACATTCCTGTCTTATACCTTAATATTAGAGGAAAAGCTTTTAGTTTTTCCCCATTGAGTGTGATGTTTGCTGTGGGTTTTTCATATATAGCCTTTATTATGCTGAGGTATGTTCCCTTTAAATCCACATTTGTTCAGAGTTTTTATCACAAAGAGATGCATTTTGTCAAATGTGTTTTCTGCATCTGTTGTCATAACCATAGCTTTTTATCCTCCCTCTTGTTAATATGAGGTACACATTAGTTGATTTGTGAATATTAGCTGATTTGTGAATAACGAACCATCCTTGCATCCCCGAAATAAATCCCACTTGGTGTTGAATGATCCTTTTATGTATTGCTGAATTCAGTTTGCTAAGATTTTGTTAAGGATTTTTGCATCTACATTCATCAGGGATATTGGCCTGTAGTTTTCTTTTTTTGTAGTATCTTTGTCTGGTTTTGCTGTTAGGGTAACAGAAGCTGGTCTTGTAGAGTGAATCTGAAAGTTTTAGAAGAACACGTATTAGCTATTACTTAAATTTTAAATGTTTGGCAGAATTCACCTGTGAAGCTATCTGGTCCTGGATTAATGTTTATTGGTAATTTATTACCAATTCAATTTCGTTACCAGTAATTTGTTTGCACTGTTTGCAGATGACATCGTAACTACATACAGGTTTTCTATTCTTTTGATTCAATTTTGAAAGATTTTATGTTTCTAGAAATGTAACAATTTCTTCTAGGTTATCCAACTTGTTGGCATATAGTTTTTCTCTGTATTCTCACAATCCTTTGTGTTTCTGCTGTGTCGTTATTTCTCCTCTTTCATTTCAGATTTTTATTTATTTGAGTTTTCTCTTTTTTTCTACCTGAAGGTCGGTAATGGTCTGGCAACTTTATCTTTTCAAAGAACTTAGTTTCATTGATTTTTTTAAAGCTGCTATTTCATTTGTTTCCACACTAACCATTATTGTTTCCTTGTTTTTACTAACTTTGGGCTTTGTCCCTTTTTTTTTCCTTCTAGCTCTTTTAGTTGTAAGGTTAGACTGTTTGAGATTTTTCTTGTTTCTTGAGGTAGGCCTGTATTGGTATAAATATCCCTTAGAAATGCTTTTGCTGTATCCCAAAGATTCTGAACTGTTGTGCTTCCATTTTCATTTGTCTTCATGTATTTTTTAAATTTCCTCTTTGATTCTTCACTGACCTTTGATTCTACATGGAGACTGTCCAGCCCCCATGTGTTTGGGTTTTTCTAGTTTTTTTTTTTTTTCCTTGCAATTAATTTCTAGTTTCATGTTGTTGTATTTAGAAAGATGGTAGAAGAAATCAAGAAATTGATCCCCTTTACAATTGTACCAAGAACCATAAAATACCTAGGAATAAATCTATATTTATATACGTTTTATATATAAAAGATCTGTATGTGGAAAACTATAGAAAACTTATGAAGGAAATTGAAGAAGACACAAAGAAATGGAAAAACATTCCATGTTCATGGATTGGAATAATAAATATTGTTACAATGTCAATACTACCCAAAGCAATCTACACACTCAATGCAACCCCAATCAAAATTGCACTGGCATTCTTCTCAAAGCTAGAATAAAGAATCCTAAAATTTGTATGGAACCACAAAAGACTGTGAATAGCCAAAGTAATATTGAAAAAAAAAAACCCCACAGTGGGAGGCATCACAATTCCAGACTTTAGTCTCTACTACAAAGCTGTAATCATCAAGACACTACGGTATTGGCACAAAAAAGGACACATAGACCAATGAAATAGAATAGAGAACCCAGAATTGGACCCACAAATGTATGGCTAACTAATCTTTAACAAGGCAGGAAAGAGAATTCAGTGGAAAAAAGACAATCTCTTTAGTAAATGGTGCTGGGAGAACTGGACAATAACGTGCAGAAGAATGAAACTAAACCACTTTCTTACACCATACACAAAAAATGAACTCAAAATGGATGAAAGACCTAAACGTGAGAGACAGGAAACCATCAAAACCCTAGAGAAGAAAGCAGGAAACAACTTCTTTCAACTCAGCCGTAGTAATTTCTCGCTTGACACACTGCCAAAGGCAAGGGAATCAAGAGCAAAAATGAACTCTTGGGACCTCATCAAGATAAAAAGCTTCTGCACTGTAAAGGAAACAATCAAAAGAACTAAAAGGCAACTGACAGAATAGGAAAAGATATTTGCAGATGATATATCGGATAAAGGGTTAGTATCCAAAATCTATAAAGAAGTAACCAAACTCAACATCCAAAAAACAGGTAATCCCCTGAAGAAATGGGCAGAAGACATGAATAGACACTTTTCCAAAGACAACATCCAGATGGCCAACAGACACATGTAACGATGCTCAATGTCACTCATCATCAGGGAAATACAAATCAAAACCACATTGAGCTACAACCTCACACCTGTCAGAGTGCCTAAAATGAACAACTCAGGAAATTACAGGTGCTGGCAAGGACGTGGAGAAACGGGAACCTTCTGGCACTGCTGGTGGAAATGCAAACTGGTACAGCTGCTCTGGAAAACAGTGTGGAGGTTCTTCAAAAAATTAAAAATAGAACTACCCTACAACCCAGCAACAGTACTACAAGGAATTTATCCAAAGGATACAGGGGTGCTGATTTAAAGGGGCCCATGTACCCCAATGTTAATAGCAGCACTTTTAACAAGAGCCAAATTATGGAAAGAGCCCAAAAGCCCATCAACTGATGAATGGATAAAGAAGATGTGGTTTATATATACAATGGAATACTACTTGGCAATTAGAAAGAATGAAGTCATGCCAGTTGCAGCAATGTGGATGGAACTGGAAAGTATTATGCTGAGTAAAATAAGTCATTCAGAGAAAGACAGATATTATATATTTTCACTCATATGTGGATCTTGAGAAACTTAACAGGAGACCACAGGGGAAGAGAAGAGGAAAAAATAGTCACAAACAGAGAGGAAAGAGGGCAAACCACAAGAGACCCTTAAATACAGAGAACAAACTGAGGTTTGATGTGGGGAGTGAGGAGAGGGAAAAATGGGTAATGGGCACTTCAGAGGGCACTTGTTGGGATGAGCACTCAGTGTTGTGTGTAAGCAATGAACCATGGGAATGTACCCCAAAAACCAAGAGCACACTTTACACACTGTATGTTAGCCAATTTGACAATAAATTATATTAAAAAAGAAAAGAAAAAATGCTTGATACGACTTTAGTCTTCTTAAATTTACTGAGATTTATTTTGTGGCCTAACATGATCTATCCTGGAGAATATCCTGTGTGCATTTGAAAAGAATGTGTATTCTGCTGTTTTTGGGTAGAGTATTCTATTAATCATTAAATCCATCTGGTCTAATGTGTGGTTCAAAGTCACAGTTTCCTACTGATTTTCTGTCTGGGTGCTCTATTCATTGATATAAATGAGGTGTTAACGTCCCCTACTATTACTGTGTTACTATCAATTTTTCCCTTTATGTCTGTTAATATTTGCTTTTGGATTGAACCCTTTTATCATTACATAATGTCTATTTAAAAACCTCCTATTACAGTCTTTATTTTAAACTAAATTTTGTCTGATATAAGTACTGCTACTGCACCTTTTTTTCTGCCTCCATTTGTATGGAATACCTTTTCCCATCCCTTTACTTTTAGTCTGCGTCTTTTGACATGAATTTTTCTCTTATAGGCAGCATATAGATGGGCCTCTTTTAAAACTCCATTTTGTCACACTGTTTTCTGATTGGAGCATTTAGTCCATTTATATTTAAAATAATTATTGATGAGTATATACTCATTGCCTTTTGTTAATTTTTTACTGGTTGTTTCTGTAGATTTTCTCTGTTCCTTTCTTCTCTTGTTGCCTTTCTTTCTTTAGTGTTTTGTGTGGATTCCTTTTTCTTTATTTTTTGTGTATTTACTATGGATTTTTGATTTGTGGTTGCCATGGGGTTCATATGAAGTTGATAATAACTTAAATTTGAACACATTCTAAAACACTAAATTTTTACTCCCCTATCTACATTTTATGTATGTGATAGTTTATTTTTTATATTGTGTGCCCACTAATTTTTGTAGATATAGTTGACTTTTACTATTTTTTGTGTTTGAACTTCCAAATTGGCTTCATATGTGGTTGATCTATTTTTACCAGTAAAATATTTTCCTTTTCTTTTGTAATTTTCTAATTTCTAGTCATGGTCTTTTCTTTCCAGTTAATTCCTTTTAACATTTCTTGTAAGACCAGTTCAATGATGATAAGCTCCTTTAACTTTTGTTTGGGAAACTCTATATCCCTTTCGGCTTGAATGATAACCTTGTTGCGTTGTAGGTTTTCTCCTTTTAGTACTTTGAAGATATCATGCCACTCCCTTTTGGCCCACAAAGTTTCTGCTGAAAAATCAGCTGACAGCCTTATGGAGCTTCCTTTATATGTGTTTGTTTTTCTCTTGCTGCTTTTAATATTCTCTTTTTATCTTTAGTTTTTGCCATTTTAATTATTATGTATTTTGGTGTGGACTTCCTTGGGTTCATTTTGTTTGGGGCTCTCTGTTCCTGGACCTGGACGTCTGTTTCCTCCCTCAGATTAAGAAAGTTTTCAGCTATTATTTCCTCAAAAAAGTTTTCTGTCTCCTTCTATATCTTATTCTTTTGGGATTCCTATAATGTGAATGTTATTATGCTGATGATATTTTTGAATTCCCTTAACCTCTTCTTATTTTTTTAAAAATATTTTATTTATTTATTTTTTGAGAGAGAGATAGAGACAGCATGAGCAGGGGAGGGTCGGAGAGAGAGGGAGAAGGAGACACAGAATCCGAAGACAGGCTCCAGGCTCTGAGCTAGCTGTCAGCACAGAGCCCGATGCAGGGCCTGAACCCACGATCTGTGGGATCATGACCTGAGCTGAAGTCAGACACCCAACTGACTGAGCCACCCTGGCACCCCTAACCTCTTCTTATTTTTTACTATTCTTTTTTCTTTTTGCTGTTCAGGTTGGTTGCCTTCCATTACCCTCTCTTCCAAATTGTTGGTCTTCTTCTATATCCTCTAATCTGCTCCTGATTCCCTTGAAAATGAAATGTATTTTTCATTTCAATTCTTCAACTCTAGTTGGTTATTCTTTAAAGTTTCCTATAACTTTGTTGAAGTTCTCATTGAGTTCATCCACTGTTTATTCAAATCTGTGAGAATCTTTATAATCATTACTTAGAATACTTTATCAGGTTTTTAAAAGGGACAATTACTAAATAAGTTGGTTGCAAAGAATATGAAAAAAAATTAAATGCCTTAATTCTCCCTTCTTTAATAGTTAAACTTAAGTCCACAAATATAAATAGGCCCAAATGCAAGAACTTCATTGAGTGGGAAAGCCTAGGATTTTTAGCATTATTTTAACATATGTATGTGCTACACAATATTTAAGGAAAAATCAAGATATCAGTATTAAAAGAAAGTCTTGGGGTATCTGGGTGGCTTTGTCAGCTGAGTGTCCAACTTCAGCTCAGGTCATGATCTCACGGTTCATGAGTTTGAGCCCCATATTGGGCTTGCTGCTGTCAGTGCAGAGCCGGCCTCAGATCTTCTGTTCCCATCTCTCTGCCTCTTCCCTACTCCCATTCTCTTTCAAAAATAAACAAACATAAAAAACAAAAAGTCTCTATCTTTGCACAGGGCATTGGCAACTTCTAACAGTGTATCTGCCACAACTGCCTCTACAAAATGCTAAGGTATCATGGTACAGGGTGATTTTTGTCAATCCTAAATGAACCTGACATGTTTCCAATATAAATTAGCATGACACAAAGTAACCTTATGATCAGTTGCTCAAAGACAAAGAGGCACTGAGCACCTGGCATGGTGCTGGATACAACTTCTTTTTAATCATGTTTGCTAAATGACTGACTTAAGATGCAAATATAAGGTGTAACTCACATTACTAGCTTTTCTGATGCAGGTGCTTATGCCCTCATCATGTTCCAAAAAGGTTAAAGCAACTAAAAAACAATACAGGATATGATAAAGATAAACTGAGACTAATAAGAAGAAAAGTTACAAGTATGCAGGTGAATATGATGTACTTGACAACATCTTCACTATATAGTAAGATTTTAAAAAGCACACATTATCTTGCTATTGAAGAACCATGGCATTTGTGCATTTTTACTTTTATTTTCATTTTTTAAAGAGCAGTATCTTTTTAATGCTTATTTATTTTGAGAGAGAGAGAAAGAGAGAGAGGGAGAGAGAGCGCTCACAAGTGAGGGAGCGGCAGAGAGAGAGGGAGAGAAAGAATACCAAGCAGGCTCAGCACTGTCAGCATAGAGGCTGATGTGGAGCTTGAACCCACAAACTGTGAGATCATGACCTGAGCCAAAGTCGGATGCTTAACCAACTGAGCCACCAAGGTGCCCCTTATTTTTATTTTTTAAATGTTTATTTTTAACATTTTAACACTGTTAGTGTGAAGCCAGATGCGGGGCTCAATCTCATGAGTTGTGAGATCATGACCTGAGCAGAAATGAAGAGCTGAATACTTAACTGACTGGGCCACCTCAGGCTCCTCAAGAGAGAGTATGCAAGTGGAAAAGAGGGAGAGAAAGAAAGAGAGAGAGGATATCTTAAGCAGGCTCCATGCTCAGCTCTATCCCACGACCCTGGGATCATGACCTAAGCCAAAATCAAGAGTTGGATGCTCAACTGACTGAGCCACCCAGGTAACCCAGCATTTTTCTTTTCAAAAAAATAGAATAAACAGTAAATAGGGTTTTTTTCCTAATGAGGGATCTGGGAACTAGGATATCTATGTTTTGGCTCAAGAAAACATCTTTAGTTCTAGAAATCATTGTTTAGGATAAACAACAAGATAGTAGAAGACAGTGCAGACTCTAGACTTGAGATCAGTTAAATCTGAGGGGAGCCAGAAAACAAGTGTCTTTACAGATTTACTTAAGCATGGGGAACTGTAAATAAGTGCGCTCTCGAGTTGTATTATGGAACCAAATAAACAAAAAACTAGAAATCTATATTTAATACAAAAAACTCCAAACAATAGGAAGTATAAACCATTTTGTCTGAGACTCCCAGAGAGTTCACTTACCTATTGCTTGAGCTAAGGCTATTACAACCTCCTGGCAAGTTGTAACTTCGGTGACCCCACAAACAATCCTCTGAACTCCATCCACCCATACTTTAAGTTCCATGGTGCACCAGCCAGTCACCCAAGGGCCCTGAGACTGGTCATCAAGGTGTCAGGTCATGTCGCTGGCTATGGAAATGTGAGGAAGGCAGAGTCTTGTGTAGTCAACTAAAAAGAAGAGAAAACATTTTTTAAAAAAATGAGTCTTAAAATTTCTTCTTTTAAGTATTATTCAAAAGAAATTTTAGTATCTCATAATCTTACTACCATTAATGACCAAGTACTTACTTATTTCACAGAAATGAATTCAGCAGTATGAATACAACTATAGCCACTTATTCATGACATTATTTCATATAGTTTTATTCATTCATTCATTCATTTATTTTTGAGAGAGCAAGCAAGCTCACAAGCAGGGGAGGGGCAGAGAGAATCTCAAGAATGTTCCATGCTGTCAGTGCAGAGCATGACATGGAGCTCAACCCCATGAACTGTGAGATCATGACCTGAGCCAAGATCAAGAGTTGGATGCTTAACGGATTGAGCCACCCACATGCCCCATGTAATTATAATTTTAATTACAAAGTAACTCTTTAGTGGGTAAAGAAATGCTACTTACTTGACCAAGCCCTATTGCTCAACATAGAAGATATTTCTTAAAAACATATAAGCTATTTTTTAAAAATACCTCATTAGGATCATTCCTGAGGTTAAAAAAGATGTTTGTCATTTTGTGAATAATAACTGAACCAGTTTCCACAGCCTTGCCAGCATTTTTAAGTGTATCTTCAGAACTCCATTGCATTCCTTTGTTTCATGTGACCCTTGCCTTCCTCGCTTCCCAAAAGGACAGAGAGTTGTTTTCCCCACAGAAACTAGAACACCAACCGTAGTATAACACAGAGGTGTGCATAAAATAATTAGTTGATGGAAACTAATTCCTTTACTTAAAGCTCGCAACTTCCCCATGTATGAACTGCTTGGCCTTTTCTCATTTATTTTTGATAATATTCTTAAATTACAAGACTTATTCCAATAGTATAAATCTCAAATTTGTTGTACTTGCTGCGTTTCCCCATTTTTTTTGTTGTTTAGCTGCATTATTTATATGCCATGAGAAATGTTCACACTCTCCTACAATCAAACCAAATGCCTTGATTTCTCGTATTGATTAGAATGCTATTAGCTTGCTAAAAATCAATTACACACAATTCTTTTTCCTGTAGGTTTTAAAAATCTCAGCTCTTCCTGTGTTAAACCTTTAACCTATGATTTGTCCATTGTCCATTGTCCTATGATCTTCCTGGGTTTTTTTTTTTGTTTTTGTTGTTGTTGGTTTCTTTGAAAAAAATGCTAACAGTTTATGAGATGTCATAAACATTAATTTAATTAATTAAAAACAACATTTAAATTTATCTAAAGGCTGATAATGAAACTGGTGTTTCAGCATTAATGACTTATTCAAAAGCTTATTTAAAAAACACTAAAAACTTTTCTAGTAAAACAGCATTTGCTACAAACAGTAACACAGTCCTCGTGCATTTTCTTAAAGAACCTAAGATAGTTCTAGGCCACCTGGGTAGATGAGTCAGACATTTGTGAGCGAAGGCGAATAAAACGAATAAACCTATTTACTTTCTCCAGGGAAGGTGCAAAAATACTTTTTGTCATCCTGAAAACAAGGGAAAGGCTGACAGTTCCCAGCATGTTACTTCAGCTCCCTCTGCCTACACTGCAGTACCAAGGTACTATGGTTTCATCAACTTCCTGTACACCCAGAAAAAGGGCTATCTGCCTCTGACAAGCTAATTGCCATAACTGTATTCCTTAGTTATGAAATCTCATGAAATGCTAGTTTCGGGGGGGGCGGGGGGAAGGGTTCCAAACCCAGAGAAATGTAAGAAGTCCTACAAATAAAGCTAAACAAGTTCCTTTACAGTTAGACTACTCTAAGCATTTAATAGGTTGGTGTATACTCGAAATTTCAAATGAGAATTCCAAATATGCTACTGTCCCCAATCCATTTAAAGACCATTTAATGAAAGGAAAAAGAATTCTGACTTTAAAAGAAGATATTTTTCCTTCTCTGCCAGACACTCTGCTTACTAAAAATAGAATATGCTAAAAATAGAATTTCTTTCTTGAAATATAATTAAGATTAAAAAATTGGCCCAACATTAATATATTGTATTAAATTAATATATTTAAATTACTTTATTAAATAAAAAACTCAGCTCAATTAAAAAAAAAACTAAACTGAATTAAAATCTATTTAATACCTAGTATTTTTAATACCTAGTCCATTATTTTTCATTGAAAGACCTTAAACTTGGGAAACCTTGCAAGAAAGATAGCCTATCTCATTAAAGCCCTCCTCCCCCAAAAGAAATCTTTTAAACCATTAAAAGAAACTTATGAGGTTCATTTTTTATTTCTATAAAGGTTTTAGTACACCAGCACATATTTTCCTATCTTGAATTATCACTGTTTACCTCAAACTTTTAATCATTAAGAGAATACAAATGAACAAAGAACACATATACATCTATTAAATATTACAGAGTATAGTAACATTGTGGGGAAACACAGAGCATAAACAGTTGATATAAACTTGCAGGGTATTTATCCTCTTGATAAGAGGCTTCCTACCACAGCTCATCACAGAGAAGACCAGCATCTGCGTTTTTAAGATCACTAATATTCTCTTTCAAACTTAAATCCTTAAGGAGGGTTAAAAAAAGATGTCTTAATAGATCGCCTGGTCTAAAATTTTATTCCTAACAGGGCCACTGTTTTTAGAATATGGCTTCTGTCAAGTTTGGGGCTGTACTAACAATCATCCTAGCTTCCCTAAAAATCATGGTGTTATTCATCAAAGTCATTTGAAGAATATGTCCCTTTCTAAGCCCCTAGGTACTCCCTTCCAGGAGCTGCAATCCTGTTCTATCCTCCAGAGTCCAATTCCTATGGCTCTGCTCCCAATCCCAGAACTAGACGAGAGGGAAAATGAAAGTCCTACACTGTAGGTGCGTGTGGTAGACTGGTCATCATTGCAACGGAGGACTTGAGAAGCTAAAGGGCTTTGGCTTCTCAGTTGGAATTTGGAATACACTTTTCCATGGAAACAATGATGTAGGTAGAAGTAAGGTTCTAATGCAAAGGTATTCTTATATTATAGTTCAGTTAAGGTTTCCACCATAAGGTTTCTATATATTTGAACCATTATTTTCATTGTTATAACGAAGAACTAGGTTTATTCAGTAAGAAGCTACTGGGAACAAGTTAAAAACAATTTACTGTTTTGAAAGCCTGTTGGAACTAAGCATTTACATTTGTGGAGACATATTCCTCCAAGACCAGTGCTTTAATAAAGCAATTTCAGTCAATCCTCATTATTCATGGGTTCCTTATTTGTGACATCACCCACTTACTAAAATTTATTTGTAACCCCAAAATCAATATTTACGTGTTCACAGTCATTCACAGACATGTATACAGCAGTGGAAAATTTGAGTTGCCTGAATTACAGATTTCCAGCTGAGGTTGTAGAGAGGCCCTACTCTGCCTTATTATTTCAGCTTTCATAATGTCAATAAGTTATCTTCTTTCAGTGTATTTAGTGCCATGTTTTTGGCATTTTTATGGTCTTTGTTGGAGATTTCACTGTTGAAAATGGCTCCCAAATGCAGTGTGGACACTATTTAGTGTTCCTAAATGCAAGAAGGCTATGAAGCGACTCACAGAGAAAATCTGTGTTATTAGCTAGGTTTTGTTCGGGTGTGAGTTATAGTGCTATTGGTTGTGAGCTCAATGTTAATGAATCAACAAACAATATCAAATAAGGGGTCTTTCAAGAGAAAAACACACTAAACAAGGTGAGGTCTTGATCAGCTGAGAAAACTGTTGGGACCAAAGGCTCTCACAAATAAGAGTTGACTGTGTATTTTAAAATGGTATCACTTACTTGTGATGGCTACTATTAAGCTACTGAGCAAATTTCATTACCCCCTGGACATTAGACACAAGCATACAGGTGGCTTATTGACAATTTTAACATTTCTTTCATGTCCAGTTTTGTTCAAGATCTGTGGTTACTGCATATAAAAGCATTCTTTACAGAAACAGCATACAGATAAAATGAGTTATAATAAAATCTTTACAATCAAATTAGCTACTTGAATTAAAGAAAATACTGATGCTAGCCACTAGTTCTTTCAGCATCATACAAAAAGAAATTCTGCACAACGAACAGTGTATATTCTGAATAGTACTTATTAGAGTCAATAGTAAGATATCCAAATTCTCTTTTGTATAGAAAACCAGTGAAAAAATAAAAACTAAAGGGACTTTAGATTACCTTATTCTAAAACCAATTTGATGTGGGAATTATGAAGTTATGTAGAACAACTCGTACAATCTAAAAAAAGGATTAACTGGGGCACCTGGGTGGCTTAGTCAGTTAAGCGTCCGACTTTCGCTTAGGTCATGATCTCGCGGTTTGTGGGTTCGAGCCCCGCGTCGGGCTCTGTGCTGACTGCCAGCTCAGAGTTTGGAGCCTGTTTCGGTCTGTGACTCCCTCTCTCTCTGACCCTCCCCTGCTCACGCTGTCTCTCTCTCTCTCTCTCTCTCTCCTAGAAATTAAAAAAAATAAATAAATAAAAATAAAAAAGGATTAACTTTTTAATGCCCAAATAATTATTGAGGTAAGGAAAAAAAAATAGGTTCATGTTGCCTGTGGGTGATGGGAAAGTAATGGAAGTTTAAAAAAAAGAAAAACAATGTGGAGGACAGGACCAGATGAAGCACAATGTGGGAGGAGGAAAAGGAGAAGAGAGAGAGTGAGAACAGATTAGGAAGGAAGGAGGTATGTAAGAAAACAGATTTTGGTAGGTCCAGGTAATAGGTTCTGGAAAACTGTGTCAGATGCCAGTCATAGGTTACTTGCCCCTGAACTGTAGTGCTCAGGTGATGCATGTTTAAAACACTCTGGTTCTGCATTTTGGAAACCCAGTTAAATGTTCAGTTGCTTTTAGAAAATCTATTATTTTGCTGTAATAGTTCTGGAAATGGTGTCACAGAGAGTAGGTTGTCATAAAAGGTACAAAATGTTACAAGTGGGCACGAAGGAAGATGACCTTAGTGATATCAGTAAGATCCTCTCCAGATGAAATATTAGGAACAATAGTCAGGTGACATGCACCATGGGGAAATAAGGCTCCCCTGTCCAACAATTTTGGGAAGCATTTCAAAACACATTGCCTCTGAAGGACAATGTACAGCAAGATACCCTACAGTAGAGAAACTGGTTAAACTTAGCACGGAGGGTGAGAGTGGAAAAGACACAAATGCCTATAAAATATTCCACTGAACTACAGGATACAAAATTACCAACTTTTGAATATATGCTATATATAAAATGAGATTTCTGCTAGCCTTTTAATGTATTTTGAAACTCAAAGTGATGGATACACTATTTAGAGTTGTACTTGTAGGGACAATATAGAACAAATAAGAATATTAAATAGTTTTTCTCTTTCTTTAATATGACAAGTCTTTTTTTTTTTTTAATGTTTTATTCATTTCTAGGAGAGAGAGAGATAGAGACAGCGTGAGCAGGGGAGGGTCAGAGAGAGAGGGAGTCACAGACTGAAACAGGCTCCAGGCTCTGAGCTGGCAGTCAGCACAGAGCCCGACGCGGGGATCGAACCCATGAACTGCGAGATCATGACCTTAGCGAAAGTCGGACGCTTAACCGACTAAGCCACCCAGGCGCCCCATCTTTTATATGAAAAGTCTTAATTGCCATGATTAAGGCATCTCTTCCAAAGCCAGGTTTTATATTTTTCTTTTTATAAGATTAAGTCATAGGAATTTTTCTTCGATACTATGTTTTAAAAAATTCACAGTGATAAGCAATATTTGCATATTAATTATTATATCCAGCAAACCCATGCTTTTCCTTCTACTATTCATTATCTTCAGGTCACACCATTTAAACAGATGCAGTGATTTAATATTTCCCAGATTTACCATGTTCAAGTGACCGCTCTGCAACCATGGCAAGGAATGGCCTGAGTACCTACCATCTGCTCAGCGTAGTGTAGTGTTTCTCATTTATTCCTCACAATACAAGTCAGTGAGTTAGGTATCATCAGTCTCATTTGAAAGTTGAGAAAAGTGAATCTCAGTTTAAGTAACTCTCCCAAGGTCACAAACCTAGGAATTTAGGGACATATATTCAAAATTGGGATGAATAAAGAAACTAAAGGGGCGCCTGGGTGGCTTAGTTGGTTAAGCGGCCGACTTTCGCCCCGCGTCGGGATCTGCTAGCGCCTGGAGCCTGCTTACCCAGACTCCTCCACTCACTCACCCGTCTCTCTCTCTCCTAGAAATAAACAAAACATTAAAAAAAAGAAACTAAAGTGGGCGAATAAGGCAGGCTTCTCTAAAAGGATTCAATGTATTCAAATAAATGTGTTTTTTTTTAAATAATTCTTTTTTTTTTTTAATGTTTTTATTTATTTCAGAGAGACAGAGACGGCATGAGCAGGGGAGGGTGAGAGAGAGAGGGAGACACAGAATCTGAAACAGGCTCCAGGCTCTGAGCTGTCAGCACAGAGCCCGATGCGGGGCTGGAACCCACGAACTGTGAGATCATGACCTAAGCGAAAGTCGGACGCTTAAGCGACTAAGCCACCCAGGCACCTCTCAAATAAATGTTTTAAAAATGTCCTAAGTTACACTAAGAAATCTGAACTATCATCACCTAGAAATTTATTTTTATCAATAAGCAAGGATCAGACAACATGCACATTCTAGGAGAAAGTAGAGTAAACCAACTAAATCATGTTAAGAAAGTACGGTTTTAATTCAGAGAACCTATTATAGATAAATATACAACTCAGCAAAACGAGTTGTCTCATGATCAGGTTCATTTTCAGCACTCACAAGTTATTCCTTCAGTTTTTGAAAATTACATCCAGATTTACTTTTACAGAGTCCAAAATAAATATGTCTGCACATTTGTGATAATTTTTAACTTTTGCCTTAAATACAAAGTTTCCGAGATTTTTGGCATTTTTTTTTAGTTCACACCATTAAAAACCATTTTGGAAAAAGCCATTTTTCCCCCAACATAACACTGATTTGTGGAAACAGCATGCACTAAGGTTCCAATCCTGAATCAACTACTAACTGTGTGACTTAAGTCAAGAGCGTAACTTTTCAGGAGGCATTTGTGAGAAATGACATGTCTTTTTAAAATGGACTTAGTGGAGGGCTTGGCACAAAGTATGAATTCAACAAAAGTTAGTCCTGTGCATGGCAATAACTATAACTTTCAGAAGTTAGAAACTTTTTTACTATAATTTTATAATATAATTTTATATTTTATAAATATAAAAGCAAAGTTTCGGAAATGCTATTATTTTAATAACAGCATCTAAAACTAAAGACATTTTAGGTTATTATACCATATACCTAAGAGCAGCCAATATTCTCAGTTTTTAAATGAATATTAGAAATGATAATTGGGATTAGCATCCATATTAGGAAATTTCAATTGCACCTGGTATAAGCATGATACAAATCAAGTTGAAGTTATTGGAATAGAATATTGATTCTGCTATCAAGAATTACCTTTTATTTTCTTAAAAAAATATATAGCTAGTAACTTTAGTTTATTTAGCATCAAACATAGTGGCATAAAAGCCATTACCTTCAGTTGAGTTTCATATTCCAAACCCAACTCAGAAAGCTTATTGGCAATTATATTTTTCTGAATCATATATAACGTTAAACTGATAATTTATGACTTTGGTATCTCCCATACTCAGAGATATTAACCAAATGTTCATAAAGCAGTATCAAGAAACTTTTGGGAGTACAATACTTAACCAAATTAATTTCTGAACTAATAATTTGGGTAAACTTTGATCTGTTAATTAAAGCTCTAAGCAGGAACACAGGATTTCTATGTAAGAATTATAATTTTGAAAGGAAGCAAAATCTTTATAATTGCCCATTTTAGAAAAAAGAGATGTGTTTCTAGTAACTAAGGTTAGTCACAAAAGCAAGCTCTGATTCAGAATAATTCCTTCTACCAGTCTAATATACTGACACTACAAGAAAGTCATTGCTTGCCTATTCCCCTCAAAATGGTTGCCATTTGTAAAATTATTCTAATATCCCATGAAACCCAAGGTCATGTTTATTAGACTGAATTCTTCTTTGATGTCTGGTTGACAGAACACTACTAAATCAAGTGTTTTGCTTGGGAATTTAACTTGTAACATCACACCCTGAAAACGATCACAAGAGAAGAGGCCAGGGAGCTATGGTGGTGGTATGAGACAATGGCCACTTGGTAGGTATGTAGGAATATCATAAAAGTGATGGAGATGAGTTTAGATAAACACACGGAAACATTTGATTCAATTCAGGTCAAGTCCTTCAATGGGCTCTGTACTGTCAACTGTAAGCCAATTCCTGGTTGTCACAATCTCTCTAGTGGTAACAACCCTGAGTGAACTTTAACTGGAATGTCACCATTCCACACAAGTGCCATTAAAATCTGAGCACATGCACCTTCTTTTTCCTTCTTTTCTGCCATTCTACTTTTGCTTTATTCTTCTTCAAAAGTCACAAGACAGCCAACAATATCCCAAAATACATTTGGCTCTACTTGGTAAAACCTGTAACAAAGAAGCTGTGGATTCCACGCACTAGAGAAATCAGAGAGGGATGGGCACATGATAGTATTTTCTCTCATTTCATACAGTTCACTGAAACCAAATGGATAAGATATCTTGTCGTTAAGATCTAGCAACTCATTGGCCATTAACTAGTATAATCATTTATCTGAACATAGAAGGCTGAGGCCTGGCCAAATTATATCACTTGATCAAGATCACATGGAGAGATGTTAGCCAATATTTGGAATAATATTAGGTTGTCTGAAAACTGAAATTAAATATATTTACATATATTGAAATAAATTAAGTGCCTAGTATAGAAGATGTTGAAGGAGTTTCTCCTATAAAAAACTCTAGTCAATTTCCATTTGTGAATGTCAATATAGTGCCATCACTAGAGCCTCTTTCTCGCTTTTTAATAATGGAAATATAATTGACAAATAACATTGTACTCATTTCAGGTATACAAGGTAATGACTTGATATTTGTATATATTGTGAAATGATCTCCACAATAAGTCTATTTAACATCTGTCACAGTACACAGTTATACTTTGTCTTGGGATGAGAACTTTTAAGAATTACTCTCTCAACAACTTTCAAATATGAAATCCAGTATTATTAACTACAGTCACCCTGTTGTATATTATATTCCCATGAACAATTTGGAAATTTGTACTTTGTGATCCCCTTCACCAATCTGCCTGCCCACCACCACCCACCTCTGGCAACCACAAATCCACCAATCTGTTCTCTATATCTGTTTTGTTTTTAGATTCTCTACATAAATGAGATCATTCAGAAAACAAACAAACAAACAAACAAACAAAAAAACTCTAGTCAAAATTGTCAGACCAAGGGCACCTGTTTGGCTCAGTCAGTTAAGCATCTGACTCTTGGTTTTGGGAGCCTGCTTGGGATCCTTTCTCTCCCTCTCTCTACCCCTCCCCTGGTCATGCTCTATCTCTCACTCTCAAAAGAAATATATACACTTAAAAAAATTACAAAAAATAGACCATGAGGTTCCCACTGACCCACTGATATAAGATCAGAGGCATGAAAAAAATGTGTAGTCTGTTCTTGCTAGTTTTGTTAAATGTTTATGGACGGTGGAACAGTAGAGGGCCTTACAACTTGGTTTTACTGGGACAAAATCTCCTAAGTAAGAAATATAAAAAATAATATACCATTGGGTTCAATTTCTTGTTGCAGTAATATAAAAAAGGAACATAAAAAGCCATCTGTTTTGCAATGACATCTTCTGTTAGGGTCCCAGTCTACTTTGAGGCCCTTCAGGGGTAGTTGGAGGTATGTGTGCAGTGCCAAGATCAGTGACAGCTTAATTTGTGTTAGAGCTCTCAGCCTGGGATGAGGGATCACACTCTCAAAGTTTTAATGTGAAAAGCTCTGAATACTCACAATTAAATTGTGGCTTTTACTACATGCTATTTCATGGCTCTCATTCATAATCATTAGAAAATGTTGTAGTGAGCAAGGTTATAATGTATTTCTAAAAAAATTACTGAAGGACAGGAGGAGTTAAAGTAGCATGAGGACCCTAAGGTTGCTTGGTCCCTCGAACTCAGCTAGATAAATGTCAAATCATTCTAAATACCCAAGAAATTGATCTGAGGACTGACAGAACTGCACGTTTAGAGAGACAGAGAAGAGGGGACTTGTGGAAGGCAGGAGGTGCAGAGATGTGATTTGGGAGAGAAGCAGACTGTGGCTGCTGCAGAAGGGAGTGATCCCTGGTCACAGAGAAAGGTCAGAGAGAAAGAGGAGTGCACAGGGGATTGCACAGGAGAATGTTTCCCTAAAGTCACTGACTGGGAAAATGATAGGGGCTGATTTTCATGAATTTTTAAAACCAAAGACCGGAGTTTCAGAGGTCCATGATGTGGCAAGTGTGGAGCCAGTGGATGCTGCAGTGCTCCTGTAGAGAAGGAGGGCAGATAGTTCAGGGCAGATGGCTGTGCAATCTGAGGATCTCCTGGAATGCACTGGTAGAGACAGTTCCCCCTTCTAGGAGCACATCTGAGAGAGGTGGCATTGCCTCTAGGGGCACAAAGGAGCTGGTGGTACCATTTCTCTCCCCCAGCCCTCAGCATAAACTAACCAGTCATCAGCACAGTGCCAACAGTGGCAATGTAAACTACCAACGCCAGGTCCTCCCCAACCCCTGCACTCTGCAGGTGCTGCTTTGCTCAGGCAAGTGTGTCTGAGAACCAGTACAGCAGGCTTCTCCCAAAGAAGATTAGCACAGCCCTCCCCCTCCTACCCCCTGCACACACCAAGTTTACTGACCATAGAGTTCTACAAAGCTTCAACTCTAGTATAAAATAGCATCAGGTCTCTTTTAACAAGCAGACCAGAGTACGCCTAGTTAAAACCCGCCACACTCTGGACAACACTGAAACACTCCCCACTGCAGGTAAGGAGAAAGTCTGCAGAGGACTGATCTGTGGGAAACAGCAGCCAAAACACAGCAGCAGAGTACACACAGCATACACCAGAGACACTCCCTACAGTACCAGGCCTTGGAAAGTATGTGGCCTCTTTTTTATAAAGCCATTACTCTCAGGAGCAGGAAACATAACAGGCTTTCCTAAGACACAGAAGAAGAAGACAGAGACTTACATAAAATGCCAAGACGGAGGAATTTATCCCCCCCCAAAAATAACAAGAAAGGGGTCTAATTGAAACACATATAATAATATGCTTGATCCAGATTTAAAACAATGATCATAAGGGTACTAAGTAGGCTTGAGAAAAACCAGAGAGTCCCTTACCACAGAGATAAAAGACCTAAAAACTAGTCAGGCCAAAATTTAAAAAATGCTATAACTGAGATGTGAAACCAACTGTATGTAATGACCACAAGGATGGAAGAAGCAGGGCAATGAATAAGCGATATAAAAGATAACATTAGGGAAAATAATAATGCTGAAAAAAAGAAGGAAAGAAATATATTGGATGCCTAATGCAGACTTAGAGAACTCAGTGTGACTCCATAAACATTCATATCATAGGAGACCCAGAAGAAGAGAGGGGGGAAAAAGGGCAGAGGTTAATTTAAGCGAATTTTATAGCTGAAAACTTCCCTAATCTGAGGAAGGAAACACATCCAAATCCAGGAGGCACAGAGAATTCCTAAGAAAATCAACAAAGGCAGGCCAACACTAAGACATACCTTAGTAAAATTTGCAAAATACAGGTAAGGAAAAAAAAAATCCTAAAAGCAGCAAGAAATCCCTAACTTACAAGGGAAGACAAATAAAGTTAGCAGCAGATCTGTCCACAGAAACTTGGCAAGCCAAAAGGGAGTGGCATGTGCTGAATTCAATTGTGCTGAATGGGAAAAATATGCAGCCAATACTCCATCTAACAAGGCTGTCATTTTAGGATAGAAGAAGAGATAAAAAGAGTTTCCCGGATAAATAAAAAAAATTACTGAGAACTTGGTGACATTTTAAATGTAGATATAAGTACAAACAGATTTGTGATATTTCTCCTTGAGCTAATGTACTTTGGCACCTTCACTGTAAACCAGCCCTTCGTATAAAAACATGTCTTTGTTATAACACAAGAATAATAATAAATAGCTGAGTTCTAACTTTGTGATAGATGAAAAGATAACTGTTATATTTAATCTTTTAATACCCATCTATATCTCTATATCACATGAATTATTATGATAGAAATGAGGAAATGGAGGAATAGAGAGATTAGGAACTTGCCCAGAGTTACTCAGCCAGTAAGTGGCAGATCCAATCTGATAATGCTTGTAACTACTAAAAAGTTACTTATATTTATGAAATAAAGTTATTAGTAAAGTTTTTCAGGACTCTGTAATCACAGTCCTGGCTCAGGAGAGAAAGTAATCAAGTAGATGTGACCATGGGACAAATAAATTCCAATATGACTAAGCTGAGCGATACATTTAGCCTAATCATTGCCCTAGAGTTGAGAAGAAGCAAGGAACTAATGTTCAATAATAATCAGACTTAGTAAGGAATACATGACCTCTGAGATTTCTGCCAGAAACTGCTCTTCACACACCTCCCTTGTCTCAGTGAAGCAGGGATAGAGCTTGGGTCTAAATCCAAGTGTTATTAGACCTCCAAAGTCTAGATCCTTTCCACTACAACAAACTGTATGCAAGGCAAAATCATTTTTCTTCTCCACATCTGAATAGATACTGGCTACTTCATTAGTGATTTTTATCCATTAGAGTGACTGCAAATTATGCTGTGACCTTATGGTCATCATGCAGGTATAATGAATCTATTTCCTGAATTTAGTATTTATAACATTCTGTGATAAAACCCACTATTTTATTTAATAGGGGATAAAAATAATTTTTTTTTATTCATGAAGTCAAGATCACTACAGACTTCTCATTCATATTTTCATAAATATTGAGCCCATCAATTCTGACAAGTAAGTCCATTCTTATAGTTACAATGAAATAGGTATAAACTTTTCAACAGAACATTGTTTTGACTTACAGTTACAATGGTACTTCAAGTAAGCCAAATTTTATAGGCCAAAACATGTTCCTCTGAAGGTATAGGAAATTAGTATTTCTAACCTAAATTAGAATGTAAACATTTGAAACTCAAAATAAAAGATTTTGGGAGCAAATACTAATGAAATAAATATATGAAATTAAAGAAAATTTGATTGCCTGACTGCTGCGTCAAAGTAGTTGCCAGACTATAAAATTTATATTAACTTCAATTTTAAGATTTAATTAACACAGTATATAATGTGGAACAGTTCAAATGTTTTCTAAAACTTCATTACTATACTTACTCCGTTGGTAAAGTACTAAATGCTTTAGGACTATCTTCTAAGCTAGAAATTGTATCTGGCAAAACTAAACATGCATGATCCCTAAGAATCTTTGTTAAACTGGACTATTTCAATTCAAGGAAAAATTTAAAAGTATGAACAGGGGAGCCTGAATGGCTCAGTTGGTTAAGCCTCTGACTCTTGACTTCAGCTCAGGTCAAGATCTCATGGTTAGTGGGTTTGAGCTCCACATCTCTCTCTCTCTCTCTCTCTCTCTCTCTCTCTCTCTCTCTCTCTCCCTCCCTTTACTCCTCCCGTGCTCTCTTTCTTAAAATAGATAATCCTTATATATAAAAAAGTATAAACAATAGGAAAAGACAGCTTTCCCACAATCTTTTTTCTAAATTTTTTTTTTTATGTTTTATTTATTTCTAGGAGAGAGAGAGACAGCGTGAGCAGGGGAGGGTCAGAGAGAGAGGGAGTCACAGACCGAAAGAGGCTCCAGGCTCTGAGCTGGCAGTCAGCACAGAGCCCGACGCGGGGCTCGAACCCACAACCGCAAGATCATGACCTAAGCAAAAGTCGGATGCTTAACCGACTAAGCCACCCAGGCGCCCCAGCTTTCCCACAATCTTTAAGAGTAAAGAAGAGGAGCACTTGGGTGGCTCAGTTGGTTGAACACCTGACTCTTGATTTCAGCTGAGGTCACGATCTAACTCACAATTCATGAGATCCAGCCCCGTGGCAGGCTCTGCACTATCAGAGCCTGCTTGGATTCTCTCTCTCCTTCTCACTCTGCTCCTCTCTGACTCATGCATGTACATGTGCACATACTCTCTGTTTAAAAAAAAAAAAAAGATAAGAAAAAAAGAACCAAGAAGAATTTTGCTTATTCTATTTACTTCCTGAAGAAAAACTAAGTCAATTAAATAATTAAATCCCTAGATGATATGCAAAAATAGGTGCACCTTTTGGTGATATTTTAGTAGGTAAACTGCATTTATTAAGTAATAGGTATTTTCTTTTCTAGAAAAATTTTAATACAGAGGTTAATTATTCAGTGTACACATACTGCTATTGTTCCAAAGTGCCATAATTTATTCCTTACATTATCTTTAGTTTCCATTCTCTTTAAAGAGATATTATATGCTACTCTGCATTTAGTTGGGCAAGTTTGGGACTTCAAATAATCTATGAAGTATTGCATTGTTTGAGGGACCTTCAGTATTATCGGAGAAGACAGATGCTAAGTTTAAGATGTGTGCTATGACATTTTGGGGCAAAAGTCAAGTGTTTATTGTAAATATGATCAGTGATATTGACTAATGTGGTATTCTACTTGACAATAGGGGTGTGTGGGGAAACTTGGTTTTTGTTATGTTTAAATAAATTTACTTACATTTCATTAGTACACCTGGTTTCTACAATGTGTTTACATTTCATCAACTCCTATATTTTCAGAGTAAAAAGAAAAGCTCAAGCACTGCTGATCCCGCAGTTACCTTGACAAAGTCACTTGTAGAGTTATCACACAATGGAATGCAATGGGCCAAAAAATATAGCCAAGCATTACTGCAGTGATCACTAAAATCCATCCCTGCCTCAACGAGTCACAAGGTGGGAGCAGAGCAGCAGTATGGTGATCCGTCACTATTTAGGTTGAAAGGGGCTTCCCAGGAAACGGGACTGGAACAGTGTACAGGCTTAGCAGTTAAAAAAATTGGATTTTTAAAGAAACAGTATAACTGAAATGTAACATACTACAGAAAAATTCAGAAATTTTAAGTTAGATGAATTTCACAAAGCAAACACAGCTGTCTAAGCACTTTCTAAGACCAAGAAGAACCCCTCTCCCAGTCTTGTCCCCTCCCTGAAAGGCAAAAATTATTCTGACCTCTATCATTGCTGACTAGTTTCACCTGAGTTTGAATTTTGTATAAACGACTACATCCTGTGGAGTGGTGTCTGGTTTCTTCGGTGTACCAGTATGTTTACTGAGCTCCATCTGTGCTGCTGTGCATAGCACTGGTTCATTCTTTCTCACTGTAGTAGAGATTTCCATTGTAGAAATAAATCAGTTTAGTCATCTGTCTAGGGGTTGAGAGACATTGGGCTTGTTCTCAGTTTTTGGCTATTACAAATAATGCTGCTCTGAACACTTCCAGCTTGGAAGGGAGCTGCTGTATTCTGTGACAACCTGGCAGCTGATTCCTCTGCCTTCCCATCTTACTTCTTCCCTTGCACATCCATTTTATACATTACTGCTGGAGAAAAATCCTTCTTAAATAGAAATTTGACTCCACATTCTGCTCAGAAACTTCCAAAAGCCCTTGACTGTGTTCAAATCCAAAAAACCTAAAAATCCGTAAAATCCAAACTCCTCCCAGGTCACAGATGTACTACTTCTTGATCCTCTCACAACTCCCCAGTTGTCCTCTACTCCACCATATGCTGAGACATTTTCGTTCTTTGAATGATCATCCTCTCAAGCATCTTTGCGCGGCATATGCTCTTCTTCCTCCTTGGAAAACGCTTTTGACGTTGGCTTCCTTCCAGACATCTTTCCCCAAGTCTCTTGGCTCCTCTTCTGATCTGAAGGTGGCCACTCTCTGTGCTTCTAACAAGCATTAGGTTTTTGTTTCATCCTGGCAACTCTCAAAGAGTGCTTATCTGCTTAACTCTTCTGATTCCTGTACTACCTCTTGAACCCTTCAGCACAGTGGGTGATACGTAGTGGGTGCACCATATGTGTTTGCTGAATAACACAGGTGCTAATTGTACAGGACAGAAACTGACAGTTTACATTGAACTGGAGAAACTAAAGCACAGTTCTAATAAGAAAGTGTCAGTGTGAATCCAGAGGTGACAAAATCATCATTTACTCAGGGCTGACTAAAGCCCTGACTCAAACTCTTGGAATAAATGGTAAATCTTACCATTAATGATGCTGCTATGAATATTATACTACATTGTAAAATTCCTAAATATTATATATCTCAAGATAATACCTACAAAAGGAATGTTCCTGTTTTAATCTACAATTTGTGGCTTCCAAGTGATCTTAAATATTAAACTGAAATAATTTTATGGCTATTAATTTTTAAGTGCTCAGTAAAAGAAGTGTGCAAGTAAAAGAGTAGATAGAAAAGTAACTGCAAAAATAATGCCTAATGTTTAGAAATGGAAAAAATATCAGTGTAGTATAAAATTCTGCTGACAGGGCTCTTTCTTAACACCTTATCACTTTAAGCAAAGCTTTTCCCTCCCTAAAAACAAATTAATCAAAACAGGCCAAATGTCTCCACTTAAAAAGAAAGACATGCTCCACCCTACCTACTCAGAGGGTTTTAATAAGAAGAATGTAAGGAATTTAATGAAATCAAAACAAAGGAATTGATAAAGTAAACAGTACAGACTTCTCAAGCCATTTTCAGATTCCGGTTTATAAATTACCTATCTAAATAACTTATCTACAATTATGAAGACAAATAGACCCATAGATAGACCCATGACTAATATTCTTTTCCATTTCAAAGCTTGGAAATACACAGAGCGAACACAACATAGGGTCTTTTCCAAACTGTTCTTTCAAATACATGTTTTCTCTGTAAACAAGTTCTTAAATTGCTATGTTTAAGCTTATTTAGGTGGGGAAAAGATAAACTAACTTTTTTGTAACTATATTATTTCAGAAATGAAATTAAATAAACATGTATCTCATTTTATTTTTAAAACTAGACTCTAAAAGTTCCAAAACGTTTCAATTCAAATTCAAATTCTCAGCATTTTGCCATAACAAAAAGTTATTCAGTTTTGGATATTTTGAATTTATAAGAGCAATTATTTCTGTAGAGTTGTTAAGCAAAACTAGAAATCTGTATCTGGATCTGAGAAGACAGATCCAACAACATGACAGTATCAGAGAGGTGACATAAAGCTGTAAAACACACTTAAGTAGACTGTATGCCCTTAAACAGTATCTCCTTAGCATTATTGTACAAATTTATATGAGGTTGTCCTGTGCTTCCATTTTAAGACTAATCTAGATTTGCAAATTAATATTTTAATGTATGTATATGTGTATATATGTGTGTATACATACATATTTATACCACATCCTCTCTAATTCCTTATCTATTATCTGTCTATATATATATATTTAATTTTTTAACATTTATTTATTTTTTTTAAGTTTTTTTTTTTTTTAATTTATTTCTAGGAGAGAGAGAGAGAGACAGCGTGAGCAGGGGAGGGTCAGAGAGAGAGGGAGTCACAGACCGAAACAGGTTCCAGGCTCTGAGGTGGCAGTCAGCACAGAGCCCGACGCGGGTCTCGAACCCACAACTGCGAGATCATGACCTAAGCGAAAGTCGGACACTTAACCGACTAAGCCACCCAGGCACCGCATTTTAACATTTATTTTTGAGAGAGAGAGAGCAAGTGCACACAATCACAAGTAGGGAGGGGCAGAGAGAGGGAGACAGAGGATCTGAAGCAGACTCCACTTTGTCAGAGCAGAGCCCAATGTGGGGCTCGAACTCACGAACCATGAGATAATAACCTGAGCTGAAATCAAGAGTCAGCTGCTTAACCTACTGAGCCATCTAGGTGGCCCTCCTTAACTGTATTCTAAACCAGAAATCAGAATTCCTTTCCTTTATAACAGCTAATGTTGTGAAGAATGTGCAGGCTCATTATATTAGTAACAAATGTTTAAGTTACACAATGTCAAAGCCAGGAGATCGATGCATTGCTGATTGCCTAAATTTCCACAAATCCATAATGACACTAATCCAAGCTGAGTTCCCAGAGAAGTAAAAGAGTATAGACTTCTGAGGAACAAACTAAACAATGAAATACTCTAAAAGCTATACATATGAAAACAAATGAAAGAAATGTCAAAAGAACTCATAACTTGTGTTTTAATGTGATAGTTAGCAACATATTCAGGGGAAAAGACAGATTAAATAAATTATTAAATTTTAGACTATGAAAAAAATCAGAGACTAAAACCTACATATAAAAATATTAATATATTAAATTCATGTTAGTTCTATATGAATATATTCTGTGCTCAGAAAATAAAAAGTCTCAGTCTAATAAAGAGACAGCAGTTACCTTACTAATAAAAAGGGAATCAAGGATTCAAGGCCTAACATATTTACTTACCATTTAAAAGCTAGTAGATTTAATGTGTAAAGCCTGCGGAGGTGGGGGGAGGGGTAAAGAAAGGGAAGGGAGAAGGGCATTAGGGAGGTTTCCACACAGTAGCATGGGACAGAAGTATTTCGTCAAGAGGTATCCATCTAGAGCTAGTTAACTGAAACATTAATAGAAGTATAACTTGAACTTTTGGAAAGGTTTTCCATTGCTCAATTTTTACCTAGAAGTGTTAGAATGACTAAGAGAATGAAATCTTTCATTTTTAAAATTCAAATCCAAGGAACCAATTATTTGTGCCTAGCTACTGAACCAGAAATGCTATGTTAAGGAGATAAACAGTGTCCTAATTTCCTTTTTTAAAAATCAAGACCACTAATATATTTAAAGTTTTGATTAAAAAAAACAACTAAAAAAGCAAAAGCATTGATATTATTGCCAAAATCAAAGCCAAAAGCCACTCTTCAAATGAATCAAATGGTCAAAATTATGGAGTGGATGATCCAAGTCAAGAAAATGAAATAATGATTTAATTTTAAATACATGATGTGTTGACAAGTGCTAGATAATTTTTGAAGTTAGGCAAGGAGTTATCATCTTACAATCTATATAATCTACATTCTCTAATTATATCTCTATAATTTATAATCTATAATACTATCATGTTAGAATATTACCCCTCCCACTACCAAAACCAAAACAAAACACCAAACAGTTGAGGCTAATAGACGAGTTCAAGAGTTAAGGTAAAAGAGTTAGGTAAAGAACCCAGGTCTCTAATCTTCAGTCCTCTCACACTCAGTCTCAATAGAGTCTGGACTGAAATTAGGACTCTACCCACTCAAAGCCCGAACAGCCTCCCAGATTTATTACAAGTGAATTATAAGCAGCAGATAAACAAAGATGCCACCTTCCACCTGCCTAAGCAAAACCAAGGAATGGAGACTGTTTTATCTACTTAACAAAACTAATTCTTCTGGTGATTTCTTTGGAGATGCCATGAAAGTCATCATAAGAATTCACCTTCTGAGCCTGATCGCGAGCAGTATGTTAAATGAGAGGAGGAGCCTCATAGAAACCCACAGCTTTGAATCAGTTCCCTGCCCAATCATGAGGAACACCCATGATATCCTTTCCAGTTATGATTCTAATGCTTCATATTATAAGTGCCGGTAGAATACATATAATATATTCTAATTTTTATATACATAGAAATTATGTATATACATATATATTTCTATATTTAAAAAGGCAACCCAAAAATAAACTTGAAAAATATAAACATTTTCTAGGAAAAAAAGAAAAAGGCCTACCATTATGTAGGAAAAATATATATCTGGTGACGGTTCCACAAAGCTCTAAGTAGAAAGAACTGACACAGACCTGAGTGACAGGAAGGATTTGTCTTTGAAAACAAAGGAGTGATTTATCAGGCCAATAAATTCATTGTGAAGACACTAAAGTCAAATTAAATAAAACCAACAAGAGACAAAGCAATGTCCTAGTTTTGTGCACTGGGAGCTGAGGCTTCACTAAGCACTAATTATATGAGGCTGGAAATGAAGCAAATTAAACATGCTCTCTTTTAGTTTTTTTTTTTTTTTTTTAACAAGAATTTTAAAGAATAAAGCATTTTGAATTATTTTCCCAAATTAATCTTGGGAGTTAAAGAGGAGGCCGTAGAAGTGATATTTTTTCCTAATGTGCCCTGGCTAACAATGATGAAGCTGTACACTGAAGATACACTCAAAAGCCAAATATCTAGTTCTGTATTTCTGTGCTTTCCAACATGCCTCAAAAGCTGAGGTTCTAAACACGGAGTATAAAAACAAACAGGTAAATGAGCAGGATCTGTGGTGCTCATAATTGACTGAGAAGGTAAAATACTTTTTAGGAAACTCATGGAAGATTATTTTCCTTTAGGAAACTATCAAAGCCACATTATTTCAGCTTATTTATCTTTGTGGTCTTTACTGTATTTTTTTTTTTTTTTTTACTTCTAGTCAGTTCTATTTCCAAAGCAGCTGAGATGTTCTCCTTTGAGAGGCTGATCTTGAAACAAACTTTCACTCTACAAAATAGGTATAAAACAGCAGAGAAAACATTACAAAGAGAACAAAATATTTTATTACAGTGGGATTAGTTCATCCAAAGCATATATACTACATATAACCTGTGTGACAAATCCAGAAGTTTACAATCAGAATCCGATATGATAACTGATGATGGAAGTATGTACAAGGTAGAAAGACAATACACTAAGGAGGAGGTGAGATCCTAAGCATATATACGTCACAGGCATTCAAGCTCAGTCCCGGAAAAGAGCTGCGCTTGGTTTAATACATATCTGCTTCTCTCTCTTAAAAAACAAAACAAAACAAAAACATAATTGCTTCACACTCAGGATGGCTAGAAGATTATCTTCCTTTAGACTCTGACTATTGGGCAATAAGCATGTGGTGGTGACCTTTAGGGACCAACTCTTGGTTTCAGGACCCTGCCACTCCCCTGAAGCTCTTTCCCCTGCATCCCATTCACATATCTCTGTGTGTGTATAAACATGGGTGTGTACATACCTCCCCTCTCCAATGTAGAAGGGTCTACTAAAGTAGTTGTGGTGGTCCACCAGCCATAAAAAGGCTGTCCATGCTATGAAATATATTTGCTTCTGAAAACAGTTACTTAAATTTAGTGCTAATCTGAATAAGCTACAAGTGCTAAAAGTCTAATAAAACTTTTTCAGTCTTAAAAGTGTAATAAAAACAAGCAAGAAATTATTAATAAAATACAATCTGATCACAAAATTTTAAAAAATGAGATGAAGATTTTGACAGAAGGAAGAATAAAATGGGATACTGGGAGTAAAAAATTTTAATCCCTACACTATTTCTTAAACTACCTCCAAAAAGTATATAAAATACAAAAACTATATAAAATAACATGCAATTTTAAATTTATTTGTAAACAGTTCAGTTTTATAAGGATATACAAAAGAGAATAAGGAGTGGGCACTGGCATTGATCCACTGAGGAAAAGTATTTTATCACTGATATTATTTAATTTGAGACATTGAAATGGTTTCTTGTCTTTGTTTCCTTCTTATTTTGCTGCCTATTAAAAGGAGGAAATTTAGCAAACTGGGGAAAACAGTGCTAGGCTAAAACTCAAATGAATTCTGTATCTCTTAACTAGTCTGTTTAGTCTGCTGTACTTCAAAGCTATATTCATAACTCATTGAAATCTAGATGCTTTATCACTAGGCTCGACTGCTTCTCTACTTTTCGTTTTAGGATAGTCTCCCATCTATTTTCCTGTAGTATTTCTTTAGTAGAAGTTTGATGCATCTGAAAGGATACAGATCCAAAGCCCTTGAAAGGATCTATAGATCATCTAGATCAGGGACTCTTCATTTGGTCTCCAGCCCTAACACCAGAGAAACAGGACACATATCTTTCATGAACACAGTAGTCGACTAGAAGAGTCATAGCAATGGCTGGGGTGTGGGGATAAGTGAAGATATATCAAAATCCCTCAGTCCACAGGGGCAGGGTGAAACACTCCCATGCCCTATCTAGGATTCTATCACTCTTAAGGATTTCTGAAATTAAAACTTTTTTTTAAGTGGAAGTGATCAAACAAATAACATTCTTAGAAAAAAGTTCATTCATTTTTTTTTTTTTCCTGGCAGGCTAAGTAACCCTTAGTCCTCCTCCAGTATTTACTATCCATATTTCAAATTAGGGAACATTGTAGAACTTCCTGCTTCCTACTTCCTTACAAAATGCAGGGGTGAAGAAGGAGGAAATCAAATAACGGTGGGATAAGGTCCAAATACAGCAAAATTATTTATCTTTTCTACATAATCTACCTATTAAAATCTATATTAATTCTTAATTGTTTCTAAAGCCCATCTAACTAAAAAATACCACATAGCAGACTTATAAGCTGTAGAGTTCTTCCAACTGGTCTGTTGCAGACTGCTTTTTACCTTATGGATATTTTCTTTTTATTGCAACCCTTGGTTTTAATTTTTTTAATGTGTATTTATTTTTGAGAGAGAGACAGTGTGAGAGTGGGGGAATGGCAGAGAGTGAGGGAGACACAGAATCTGAAGCAGGCTCCAGGCTCTGAGCTGTCAGCACAGAGCCTGACACAAGGCTCCAACCCATGAACCATGAGATTATGACTGGAGCTGAAGTTGGACCTTTAACAAACTAAGCCACCCAGGTGCCCCTAATTTCTTTGTGCATTCGCTGCTATGAAATATATCTTATTATCGAGACTTATGAAGATTACTCTAGTATTTCCCTCTAAACTTTAATGGGCATTTTCCTGATTGTCCAATACCATTGATAAAAATTACTAACTTCTAGTGGCAAGGTTAATAAACTTCTTCTCGGGGAACCTGGGTGGCTCAGTCCGTTAAGCATCCGACTTTGGGTCAGGTCATGATCTCACAGTTTGAGCCCTATGTCAGGCTCTGTGCTGACAGCTAGCTCAGAGCCTGGAGCCTGTCTTTGGATTCTGTATCTCCCTCTCTCTCTGACCCTCCCCTGCTCACGCTGTCTCTCTCAAAAATAAATAAAACATTAAAAAAAATCCAAAACTCCTTCTCCAGGCTGTACTAAGGCACTGACCCCTCTTCTGTGAGCATTACTATCTATCTAGTTTTACTCTTGTATAATTAAGCTGTACGGTATAACGAAAGGTAGTCCCTATATTCACAGCTGTCCCCAGGTATCCACTGGTCTTAGTTTGATGAGATTGTGGTGGAAAAGACACATCAGCAGATGCGAAGAGCTTCCTCTATGCTAGGCACATATACTAACTCAATATACTGCAAAATGTTAATATCATCCCCATTTTACAAATGAGGATGTAGAGGCTTTGAAAGGTTAATTAACTAAATAAAACTAGTATAACATGAGGCAGGGATCTGAACTGAGTCCAATTCTAGTCCTTGCTTTTAATCTTTACCCAGAAGGTGGGAAAGCCCGAGGGGACCAGGGAAGTTTGCATATTCAATGCAAAGAAACAATTTTCCATCCACAAAGAAACAGGTTTAAAAAAAAACATGACCATAGGTTTCTTTCTATGAAGATTTTATTCAATTTAATCTTATATCTATCATAAAAAAAATCAATAGCCCTTCATATTAATTTTCTCTCTAAAATAAAAACCTAATCATATTAATGTCATTTTAATAGATAAATCATTTATGCTTTTGAAAATTTTAATGTGCTTTAGGATGAAAAGAGTGAGATAATAACCTTACTATGCATGAAGGAGGAATATAGTAGAAAAGTATAAAAAGATATGCAATAGTAATTTTCTACTGTAAAAATAAAAATGCTACAAACAATTTGGTATCTGTTGTGACTTAAAAGATCACAAGTTTTACTTAGAGTTTCAATACTTGCATGAGCAGATATCAAATTCTTTTGATCAAAGGAGCTCCAACAAATTCTATAATGGCTTGAAAGCTGAACCACATAATGTTGGTAAGAATTTGATCTCCAATTGATCCTAAGTCTCCTTATAGAGTATCTGGGGTCAAACTGAACCCATTAGCAACATTTACATTGTCCTTACTTTTTTTGCAGTGTATGTGCTACCAAAGTGAGCACAACACTGTCCTTACTTTTTGCCTGAGAGGAAAAGTCACAATTCAAGGATGGCTGAAGTATGTGATATATGTATTTAGTTCCTAACACATGTGTGGTTTAAAATAAATTCACACACATAAATTGCTCTCTGTAGTATATCTGTGGGTAGGAAGCTCCTTTAACTGATTATGTAATACTTTAGGTAGTAAAAGACCCCAGATGTTTACCCTAACAGCTTTTGTAGACACATGAGATTAATGTCAGACACATAATCACTGGTTTTGGAACAGGGCCAAAGCGTGCACATATGCTGTTTAATTATGTTGGCACCGCAGGCATTTCAAATATCAACAGAATTTCTCAGTTGATATTCCCATTACTAATCCTGCTTTAAATAACTAAAGAGGGGTAAAGAAAACTGGGCAATTCACATGTTAATGAAGTCTATCTAACGCCTTTGACTTTTAATAGATTTGGAGGTTTTACAGGTTAAAAAATATCTTAGGCTATAAAGAACAGGTAAATAAGATACAAAAATTGCCAGGAAATATCTTCTTCAAACTTCTTTGTTGCACACAAGTGTAGTGATTTCCAAATCCTTTTTTGTTATTGTCCTCCCTTCTAAAAATCCCCTTCGAGTAAGCCATGAAAGTTTCCCATGAGTCCTAGAACTTGGCTTTGGGGTTTACTTTTCTACACCAAACAGTGTTAGAAGTTTGTTTTGAATGAATATTTCAAAGTTCCTCACTTATATGATTTTAGAAACCTGCTGAAAATCTAACAGCATATAGACATAGTAGAACGGTTTTTATATTTAATGACTCAAATTTCTCCTACTCCTTTTTAGGAAAAATTAAGCAACAATATACATATTTCCACAAATTTTCCAAAAAGACATTTAAAAGCTTTTTGTTCATTTATTTTTGAGAGAGAGACAGAGAGAGAGAAGAGAGAGCAAGGGAGCGGCAGAAAGAAAGGGAGACACAGAATCTGAAGCAGGGCCCAGGCTCTGAGCTGTTGGCACAGAACCTGATGCAGGGCTCAAACTCACAAACTATGAGATCATGAACTGTGCCGAAGTCGGACACTAAATCGACTGAGCCACCCACGTGCACCACATTTTAAAGTTTTGTATGTGAAAATAAATGAGTCAATCATCACAAAAATAGATGAGCTGGGTGACTATCTTAAGAGGAAGGATATTCTCAAGGGGAAACACACTCAATGGAAAAATTCCTAAATCCAGAAGATTTCCAGCCATAAAATTTCCAAACTTCCCCAAACCATATGTTTGTCACTAGCTCTGCTAGGATATGGGAAGTTTCCTTCCTATGCTGCAAGCTGCTGATATCAGCACATACATTTGAACTAAACACACAGAAATGAACATTTCATTACAATAGCATGTGACAATGAGAAACAAGATATTTTGGTAAATTTATTTGGAATGCATTTATATGGAAAACATACAGGTCAAATCAAACCACTGAAGCATCTTTTCAGACTTCCTGAATTTCCCTGAATAAGAAGTATTTTCAGTAATGATGGGAATAGCTGTGGCTTTACATGTATAGTTGATATTTAAATCTCTATGAAACCCTCTTCTCTCAAGCTCTCCAACCCTGCTCTGATCACTCACACTCCACTTAACAAGCCACTTTCAGAAGCAGACACTCGTTTTCCAGTCCTCTATTTTAAAATATCTCAACCAACTGACTGCCATTTTCATTGGCAACAGTTCAAAGCCCTTATTATTATAGAGAATATTTGTATTTTACATGATCATTTCTATGGTACTGATATTTTGCAAAAACATATTTGTGATTATTGAGTGTTAGTATGTTCTTCCTAGAGCCAATTATAGAATATCTGTATTGTTTTATTACTACAGGACACTGAAATACTAGGTTCCGAAAGGAAATATACCAAAATCATGTTTGTGAAATTAAGATGTCTCAGGTTATCAACAGAATAGTGGTTAGTGGTACAAGAATAATTAAGTGTAGTCTGGTCTTTGATAATATTGTTTTCTTTATGTTATAGTTCGGATATATTTTGTGACATGCAAAAAGCATGTTTTTTCACGCATACTCTACAGACCAGTAGTACTTTTCTACTACCTTTAGATAACATGGGAATTTTTGTTTCATACCAAACACCTCAGCAAAAATGCCTGTGGCATTAGTAATAGCCTTTCAGAGCATCATAGCCTGTAAGAACAATTCTGTGTATGACAGACACAAACTCAATACTGGATTACAAACGAACAGAATCCATTTTATCTAGATACGTGTTTTTAAAAAGTCATCCTATTCAACTGCACAGAAAGTTCTTTGAAAACAACAGAATTCTGTGGAATAGATTAATTTCTTTTTCTTATATTCTCCCTACTCAGGATTATAAAGCATGAGAATGTAGACTTAAACTATCACAGAAACAATTTTCTTCTTTTCTCCTCAATAAAGCATTCTTTTGGTCATGGAAAAAAATTACTAAGAATTATTTTATTATTAAGTCTAATCATATTAATCATGATAGCATTTATCAGTTACATGTTAGAAAGCCAATGGATTAAAATCAATTTTGATGGGTGAACCTGGGTGGCTCAGTCCGTTAACTGTCTGACTTCAGCTCAGGTCATGATCTCACAGTTCATGAGTTTGAGCCCTATGTACGGCTCTGTGCTGACAGCTCAGAGCCTGCAGCCTGCTTCAGATTCTGTGTCTCCCTCTCTCTCTGCTCCTCCCTTACGCACATTCTGTCTTTCTGTGTTTCTCAAAAAGTAAATAAAGATGAAAAAAATTTAATCTATTTTGAGAAAATTTAGACATTCTATAGTATAAACTGTGGCCAAGATATTTTCTTTGCTTCATTTTTATTTTAAAATTAACTTTTACCATTTTTATAGTATGCATCTTTGTAAGTTGCCCTAAATCCTTTTTAAACAAAGTGAGACACAAATAACCAAATCAGAAAAGTCTGATATGAAAACAAAATTGACAATTCAGCTGCCATTTAGTGAGAAACTCAACAAGTGAAGAACAAATATCTCTGAGGAAGCAATCCAGTTAAATACTGGCTAGAGGGTTGGTTAAAAGATAAACACTAGCCTGGAGTATGAATCAGACAGTATAGTTTAAGATTGACAGGTTCTTTAACCAGTTGGTAAATCTGTTTTTCTAATTACAATAATCACTAAAAATGATAATAATAACTTAAACTAATAGAAAAGTTTTAAGTCTTAGTACCAAGGAGACAGTCTTGTTAAGAAAATATAATTATTTACATTAATATATTAATTAACTTTAATTGTTAATAAGTTATTGTAACTAATATATTATGCTATGTAACTATACTTAAGAAATTATTAATACTTTATTACTCATATTATATAAATGTATAATTTTTAGAGTTACATTAATAATTAAATGAACATATTTTATTAAGAAATATTTTAGATCCTGAATTAAGGCCAATTATGAATCCAGAGAGCACAGCTCATGAGTAACAAAAGATGCAGGATTTAAACATGGTGGCAAAAGATACTGATTTCGTTAGAATGAGTACATGGAACATTACAAAAAGTGGCAAAACTTGATCATATATGCACACAGAGCAGAGATGAGATAATTAAAGCTGTCTCTTGAATTTGGGGCTTTTTGTTTTAGCCACCAGAGGTCACCCTTCCCCAGAGAGATGAAAAGCAGGGTTTGTGAAGCACTTATCACTTACAGTGTATTTGTTATATGGATATAAAAAACAAAAACAAACAATACGTGCATTTGCAATATTATCTCCCCACCCAAACTGAGGAGCGAATCCCTCCACCGATCTTTACCCTTAATGTTGACATATAGGTAATGGAGAACAGGAAAACTGAACACAGCCTGAGAGGCTAAAATGATTAATGTAACAGTTGAGTCAAGCAGTGAGAGAGAGGTGGTTGAAGGGGAATAGGAAAGGCAGTTTCTTGAGAGAAGAGAGATTTGTGAACAGGTACCATGCCAGTGAGAGATACTGGAGGAAACTGGATGAAATTTCAGTTTCAAGAATTTTTACTGTCTACTGTATTATAAATCTAACCATTCCTGGACATTTTTCAGCTAAAAACTCCAGTGAAGATTTATACTCCTTTTAAAATTAGTTTTGCATGTCAAAATTAAGTTTTGTGTACCAAATCTGGCTTTAAGGAGAAAGTAAATTAGCCAGGGCTCCTTCAGGGTTCAACATATATATTTACAATTAAAGGGACCCTTAATTTATCTTAGTGTCTTGCACAAAATATGTGATCATTAAAACTCTTGCCCACTCATCCCATCTCTCATTCAATACAAGAAGAAGCAGACAAGCCAAAGTTTCAGTCTCTTTTGTTTCAATTCCATTAGGTAAGGCAGGGCCCAATTCTATCCATTTACTGTAAGCCATGGGTAGAAGTAAAATTTAAGGGTTAAAGCAGGTTATTTCATGTATGTAGATTAAAGGAGCCAAGAGACAGTTCAGCACAGACCCCTGTGATTAGATTATGATTTAGGGCCTTCTAAAACACAATCTTTCTTATTGTTAAGGTAGCACCAAAGGAAATCCCAAAGCAAAGGATACTTAGTAGGCCAGTGAAAGTCCTTAGCAGTTTGTAAAATACTTGTTTAGAAAACTTTATTTTGTGTTTCAACATATTAGCAAATAAGGCTATTGCACATCATTACATCTTTTAGATACCTAACAACTTTCTTTTCCAACTACAAAGGTAAAATAATGTTCATTATAGAATATTCCAGTAAATGGACAATGGCTCTAGGAAAATAAAATCAACTATAATTCCAAAGAATATGGGAAAAAAGAATAAAATTCTGAGTGGAACATATTTTTAAGACATAAAAAAATGTACACATAGTTTCAAATTCTTATAATTCATCTCCATTCACCTGTAATATGTCCTCCCTTTACCAATGAAATACTTCCAACAAGTTCATCAAGAATCTCGTATTTGGAGGGCCATATCTTTATACTCTGTTTATACCTTTTTTGATGTTCTATAGCACTGGCACTACAGGCCATTCCTTTGCAAACACTGCTGACCTGATTTCTTACATCCCACTCTCCATGGCTTTCCCCATTCATCTGGCCATTCTCTAGTAGTCATCATTGTGAGCTATTCTTTTTCATGTTAACATTAACTACTGATTTCCTGGCTCTGTCCTCTATGCTACTTATTTACACCTTTTCCCCAAGTGAGCAAAGTCATTCTCATGGTATCAATTACTAGCTACATGTTGATAGGCAATAATACACAACAGATGCTCAATGTTTAATTTTTATTAATGACTTAATGACTTTCTAATCTAATCTCCAAGAAATTCTTAGCTCCAAGACCAGAAGCACCCAGCAGAAGTCTCTTATCCACTACAGCTAGAACAGCAATTGGCTGACGAACTGTAAAAGTGGATTAGACAGTGAATCATAAAAACACATTTGACTTTAATCAAATAAATGTCCAATCATTTGCCAATATTTTTAGAGTCAAGGTCAGTATATAATAATAGGTCCATTCACTAAGAAGACATAATAATTACACGCAAATCATGGCATCCAAATATATGAAGCAAACATTGACAGAAACAAAGGGAGAAATAGCAATATAATAATATGGAACTTCAAAAACCACTCCCAACAATGGATGTCTCATCCAGAGCAGATTAAAAAAAAACAAAAAACAAAATTTGAACAACACCATTCACCAAATGGATCTAAAAGACAAATCCAGAACATTCTACCCAACAGCAGTACAAAATGTATTCTACTCAAGTGCATATGAAACATTCTCCAGGATATATCATGTGAAGTCACAAAAATGTTAGCAAATTTTAAATTGAAATTATAGTATCTTTTTTTAAAGTTTATTATTTATTTATTTATTTATTTATTTATTTATTTATTTATTTTGAGACAGAGTTGGGGGTGGAAGGAAAGGAGAGAGGGAGAGAGAGAGAGAGAGGGAGGGAATCCCAAGCAGGTTTCATGCTGTCAGCAGAGCCTGATGAGGGGCTTGAACTCATAACTCTAAAATCATGACCTGAGCGAAATCAAGAGTCAGATGCTTAACTGACTGAGACACCCAGGCACCCAAAGACTGGTCTTTAAACCATCAAATCCATCACATTACACTCATGTTGAAAAGAAAAAAAAAAAAAAAGACATCCAAATTGGGAAGGGAGAAGGAAAATTATGTTTGCAGATGATATGATCTTCTATGTTGAAAATCCTAAAGAATCCACACATATACACATATGTATTGTTAGAACAAATGAATTCATAAAATTTCAGGACATAAAACTGCAACACAAAAATCAGTTGTATCTCTAAATACTAATAAACTGTTTGAAAAAGAAATTAAGAAAATAAATTCATTTACAGTAGCATCAAAATGAATAAAATACTTAGGAATAAGCTAAACAAGGAAGTGAAAGACTGGTATATTGAGAACAACAAAACACTGATGAAAGAAATTAAAGAATATACAAACTAATGAAAAGAGAGCTCATATTCACGTACCGTCAAGCTTAGTATTGTTAAAATGTCTAAACTATCAAAAGCGATCCACAAATTCAATGCATTCTCTATCAACATCCTGACAGTTTTTATAAAAACAGAGGAAACAATCCTAAAATTCACATGGAACCACAAATGACCACAGAGAGCAAAAAGAATCTTAAGAAAGAAGAACAGAGGCACCTGGGTGGCTCAGTCAGTTAAGCGTCCAACTTCAGCTCAGATCATGGTCTCAGGATTTGTGAGTTTGAGCCCTGTGTTGGGCTCTGTGCTGGTAGGTCAGAGCCTGGAGCCTGCTTTCAGATTCTGTGTCTTCCTCTGTCTCTCTCTGCCCCTCCCCTGCTCACATTCTGTCTCTCAAGAATAAATATTAAAAAAGTAAAATAAAAAAAAAGTAAAATAAAAGAACAAAGTCAAACTATTAAAGACTTAAATTTAAGACCTAAAACTGTTAAAACTTCTAGAAGATAACTTAAGGACAAAGTCTGACATTAGGCTTGGCAATATATTCTTGGATAGGACATCAAAATTACAGGCAACAAAAGCAAATAGACACACTGAGCACATTAAACTAAAAATCTTCTGCATAATAAAGGAAAATGTCAAGAGGGTGAAAAACAACCTACAGAATAGGAGAAAAGATTTGCAAACCTCATACAAAGGATTAATATCTAAAGCATATAAGAAACTTTCAGAACTCAGAAAAAAACAAAAAAACAAAAAAGCCAAAAAAGCAAAGAAAAAAATAAAAACAAATAACCCAATTTAAATAAATGGACAAAAGACTTAAATAGATATTTTTCTAAAGATGATATATAAATGGCCAACTGATATATGAATAATGCTCAACATCACTGGTCAACGGGGAAACAAATATCAAAACTATAATGAGGTATCACCTCACATCTGTTAGGATGGCCATTGCATAAAACATACAACAGAAAATAAGTGCTAGTGAGTTTGGAGAAACACGGAGCCCTTGTGCACCATTGGTGGGTATATTATCGTAATTAAAACAGTATGGAGTTTCCTCCAAAAATGAAAAATAGAACTATCATATGATCCAGCAATCCCATTTTTTAGTATTTACCCAAAATAACTAAACTCAGGATCCCCAAAAGACATCTGTACTTCCATGTCCATTGCAGCATTAGGCACAACAGACAATACTTGGAAACTTAAAATGTCTAGGAATGGATGAATGTATAAAGAAAATGTAGTATATACATGCAACTATTATACTGCCATAAAAAAGAAAAAAAAATTGTGTCATGCTACAATGTGGATCAACCTGGAAGACATTATGTTCATAAAGTCATCAGGGAATGCCAGTGTCAGGTTAGCAAAACTCTGTCTCTTTTTCTTTTCTCTGGTAAGATATCTGCCCAGATCTCTGACTCAACTAATTGCTGGATAATTGTTCTATTGTTTTAAACAATGCTTTGGGGCATAAGTTGTTTCACAGTCTGATCCAGTTAAATGTGGGCATTGGTAGTTTTTCTGGCTAGTCTTTGAGGTTTGTTCTGACCTCTTTGCTCTTTGCCTGGTTCTCTGTTGTGAACTAGATGGCCTACGGGTTAGCTGGTCTTATTTGCTTAAGAGATCTCCATTATTTTTGGAGCATCATTAAGCTTGAGTTTCCCCATACTCTATTTCAAGTAAAATTAGTTCCTTTTGGGAGACCTAGGTACTACTCTCTGTTCTTATGGACTACCTCTTCCCCTAGGCAAAATGATGGACTCACTAGTCCAGGGGCTGAGTGGGGGCAGTAGCCTCCAGTCTTCTTGGGCTTGCCTCTCTCAGGGTGAAACTTGTTTTTCAAGCAAGGTAGAGTGAAGGCAATTGTTCCCCAGTATTCTCGGTCTGCTACATCTGGACTAAGTCTCCATTCTATCAGTAGGGACTGGGTGGAGGAAGGAAACCTATGACACTTTGGCTGCACTCACCAGGAATTTAGCCTTTATAACTTCAAGTTGGAGGGGCTGAGAAATGCTGGTAACCTGCCTTCCTCAGAAGGCATGGTATCCTTTCACTGGGAGATGAAAGAGAGAATACCTATCTTCTTAGCCATACCTGTTGAAAGTCCAGCTACTTTAACACTGAGCTGTTGGAAGGGGCATATGGTAGGAACTCGTCATTACCTAATTGCCTTACTGGCTGCCCCTATCAAGTACTAGCAGATTTTCCTGGATAAATATTTCTTCAATTGGTGTAAACCTATAGAACAATATCCAGTGACTTTAATTTTTTAAAAATAGTTTCCACTAGTTATGCTTGTTTTGCTGTGGAGCAGATCACAGAGCTTCTGGAAATGGAGCCTCTCTTCAGTGTCTATACCTTAAGTGAAGGAAGAATGAAATAGCTTTTGAAGTAATCAGGTGAACAACTTTGATTTTAAAATTTTTATTGCAGTATGTTTTAAAAAGACAAAAAAAGTAAATAATATACATTGCACACTTTAAAAATATGCTAGGTGTTCTTCTGATTAAAAATAATACACATTTAGTCCTCTAAAAGGTACATAGTTTGTTTTAGTATCCTCATTTTATTATTGTATTTATTAACGTGAACAGAGGCCCAAAAAGCTTCAGTGATTTGCCCAAGGTCACACAGTTAAGAAGTGGAAAAGCAGAGATTAAAGAAATTTAAATTTGCTCAGCAGACTGTATTTTTTAATTTCACTTTTCCTGTAAATAGATAGGTACTTAAAATTTAGTTCATAATTTAAAATTTTAAATCCTATTTTTACTCAGCATTATATGGTAATCGTATTTTTACCTTAAGTATTCTTTGAAAAGTTTCCAATGGCACCATAATTTTGCTCCACATTGCCAAATTTCCGTCACTTTCACAGCAGTGTATGAATGTCTGTCTTATCTAGTGACCATCACTAAATACAGTATACTGTTTTAAAAAACAGCTATCAATCTCTAAAATATTTTCTCATATGGCTGATTTATCTTATATTTGTATTTTATTTTTATATTTGCTTCATTACTAAGTGTCTTAGTCAGTTTGGGCTGTTATAAGAAAATAGCACAGATTAGATAGTTTAAAAAACATTTATTTCTCCCAGTTCTGAAGTCTGGGAGGTCCAAGATCAAGCTGACAGCAGATCTGGTGTCTAATGAAGACCCACTTCCTGGTTTGTAGATAGCCACCTGATCTCTTATGAGTAAACAAATCCTATCACATAGGTTCCTGACTTCATTCCAACCTAATTATCTCCCAAAGGTTCCACCTCCAGAAATCATCATCACACTGGAGTCAGTAATTAATTCAACATATGAATTTTAGGGAGAAACAAAGATTCAGTCCATGCAATTCAAAAGTGAATTAGTTTCCTGGAACTGCTATAATATATTACCACAAACTGCTTAATATAAAAGAACAAAAACTGTTCTCTCATAGTTCTGGGGGCCAGAAGTCCAAAACTCAGTTTTGATTTTGCACCAAAATCAAAGTATCAGTAGGGCCATGCATACATCACTGGTTCTAGTACAGAATCCTTTCTTTGCTTCTTCAAGCCTCTGGTGGCTCCAGGCATTCCTTGGCTTGTGAACACATCACTCCCATCTCTGCCTCCATGGTTCCACTGCTTCATCATCTTCAGTCTCAAAAACTCCCTCTGCTCTCTCTCAATATTACTGCATTAAGGCCCTCCCAGATAATCCAGGATAAAGGCTTAAAATACTTATTTCTTTTGTCATTTAAGGGAATATTCAGTCTTACCATGTAAGGTGACAAATGAGATTCTTATGTTCATTTTCTTCCCATTATGTCTTAGACAAATGCCATAAAGCTGAAAATTTTAAGCTTACAGCCCTGAAGCATTTTCAGAGATACAATTTTAAAAACATTATCAAACAATGGATATTTAGAAAATCAAATTCCCTCTTATAAGAGAATTCTCTAAAACATCAAAGTTAAAAATGTGGTATTAAAATAATCAGTAGATTTTTACTTCATCCAAACATTCCTTTAAAAGAACAATAACTGACTGCCTTTCTGCAAAATGATCTTTTCCTACATTCAGGTATGTTTTTACATTCAAAATATCTTATAAACTCAAATTAGAAATACACACACACATATAGTCTTCTACATAAGCCTATGAATGAAGAACATTTATATTATTTAGTCTACTCAAGGACATAAAAAGTTTGGATTTTGGTGCACCAAAGCTATTACTAAGAGTTATGAGTACAAAGTAATTAGACCACATTTTTCTTTAATATAGTATTTCATACTTCATGTGCTGACAGGTGCTGTACCCATTAGGGTAGGCATTTGGGAAAGTTATAATTTGCAACTTCTCAAGCAGTATTTGTAATTCTTTTAAAAATTTCTTCTGTATCACTTTATTATACATCAAAAAGTCTTATTTTTAATAGCCATATTTTCTTTGAAAATATCAGTTTAGTATTCCTAAACTCACTCATAATTATTATTCACTGAAAGTGAGATAATTACCTTTTTAAAATAAGATAATGTCGATACGGCATGTTTTTGCTATTAAGATTATTTTAATTATATAATCTTATGTTTAATTGTGTAAATATATATTAAATTATATTAAGATTATTGTAAAAGAATAATGTGGTACCCTGTAATCTGTAATCAATTTTGATAAACAGACATGTGGCTCATACTGGAGACATTTACCAATGGGCCACCACAGTCCAGCCTTCCAGTCCCCTACGTGCAGTCTACCCCCGAAACCCTCTCCTACAAATGTTTCAAGGACAGCACACTAACCCTACGGCCAAACCAAGCCAGGTAGAAGACAATGGTCTCTGCCGCAATGTAGACAGCCTCAGGTTCACCAGAGCTGAATTCAACTCTTGAGAAGGCTTATTGAGCAAATTTGGACATACCTACTTAAGTCACACATGAACTAGTTATTCTTCTATGTAACTGACAACAAAGGGGCCACCATTAGTCATCAGGTCTGGGGCCAGATTGAATTTTCCAAATGCAGTGAAAGGCTCTTCTGATAGGTAGATCAATATCCTTGATTTAGCCCGTATCCATTCAATATCACTTCTCCTCTGAAAGTGGCATGGGCAGGGCAACACAGGTTTACCTATAGATACTTTCTGCGAGTTCTCCCGTGGGACCTACATAATTCCTGGTCAGTGATTTCAAGTTTCAAATAATTTTAAGTGTTTAGTTTCCATACATCACTAATATCCCCTAAGAAATTAAAATCATGTTCTCTGTTTCACTACTGATGCTGGGATCCACATCTGGTTTTATAAATTTTTCTTATTCTTTTTAAGTCTTTTTTAAATTTTTTTTTAGTAATTTCTACACCCCACGTGGGGCTCGAATTCCCGACCCTGATAATCACATGCTCCTTCAAATGATCCAGCCAGGTGCTCTGTTTTTTTGTTTCTGGTCTAGTTTTTGTTTTGTTTTGTTTTGTTTTCTTAGCTCGCGAATTTTGTTTGTCAATAAGAAATAATAAAGCAGGGGCACCTGGGTAGCTCAGTCGGTTAAGCGTCCGACTTCGGCTCAGGTCATGATCTCACAGTTCGTGGGTTTGAGCTCCACATCGGGTTCTGTGCTGGCAGTTCGGAACCTGGAGCCTGTTTCAGATTCTGTCTCCCTCTCTCTCTGCCCCCTCCCCAGCTCATGTTCTGTCTCTCTCTGTCTCAAAAATAAACTATAAAAAATTAAAAAAAAAAAAGAAATAATAAAGCAGAATGTTATAAAATTTCAATCTAGTTATATAATGTCAAGAATTTTAAAATCAAAAAATGGATTTATTAAGCAAACAACAAGCTGCTAGAGCTATTTCAAAAATACTTTTAATCAAGAATAAATTCTTCCCAGGTAGCTGCCAATCCCTTAACATTTATATGGATGTTTATAGTCTAATGGATATGGGTCAGAATCATGATGAAATGAAGCAATGTTTTAAAAATAATAAAAAATTAGCTTTTATAGTGACAAATTCTTAAGGATTCATCCTCAAGAAAGCAGATATGCACTAATTACAGAGTATTAGTACCTTTCATTAGAAGTTAAACTGATATGCCTAACAACTCACATGCCTCTTACATTTTAGTAGGAATGAAATCATGCTATCTCACAGACATGGGAAAGGGGAAACATTTTTTGTCATGATCTTGCAGGTTGTGTTGGGTTATTAAATTATTGTTCCTCATCTCTAAATTCATCCCTTTAGCCCACCCTGAAAATGGATCTGGGTTTTCTTGGACAACTGCACCATGTGGAATTTTGTCAAGAGAGGGCACTGGAGAGACACACTAGAGAGGGCAAGAGGAAAGGGTTTTTTGTTCTCTGGTAGCTCCCTCAGTGCCCAGATCCTGCAAGTGTAGAGAGGTCAGCAGAACCAGCAGCTTTCCCAGCAAAGGCTTTCTGTGATTTTATAGTGGAGTGCCTGTGGTAAGATGCATCCTCAGCAAGTTCCAGGGGGTAGATTCTGGGTAAGTTCTATCAACAAGGCACCACAATGACTTCTCTGCAGGGAGCCACAGCCCAGCCAGGGCCTCTGCAGCAAATGCGGAAATCTCTGTCTCATGCAGCCTTTTCTCTGGATACTCAATCTCAGTTTTAGGGTAGTGGCTGTTAAGATCATGTTACATCTGCTATTCCTATATTCCACAGAGTTCTCTTTACCTCTTATCAATCTCTCACTTCATATTCCCTGCCATATTTATAGTCTTCTTTATTAAACTTCTCTGTTCAAATGACCATATCATTCTGCTCTCTCTTGACTGGACCCAGATTTGTTCAGCAATAGAAAGCATTGTTTTCTAATTCTTCTTTGTGTACCTTAGAATAAATACACTTACTAATAATGAACAATTCTGATATAATAAAGACAAAACAATCAGAAAAAAGCTTTTCTGTAAATATATTTTACTTACCTAACCTTATATGGAATTTCATTCCCATATGAAAAACCAGAGAGAAACAAGAATGTCCTCATTTAATATTATTTATCTACAGGGGAAAAGTTTCAGTTGAAAATACTAAAACTGTAAAGCCAAACCTTTCAGAAAAAAAAAAAGAAAGCTTGCCTGGTTTGTACACAGCAGAGAAATAAAGAATCAAGTTAATTTTACAAATCACTAGAAATGAAAAGAGAAAGGAAATGTCTCAACTAATGAATGAATTTCAGATAACATTTTCATTATCTATCCTATCTTGTTAATGTAAGTAAAAACATACGAATGAACATTTATGTACTAGGACAAATACAAATCAGATAGCATGAAGAAAAAGGGGAAGAAGAAAATATTTTCCTACCTTTTAAATGGGCTGACATAGGCAACTGCCAGCAAACAACTTTATAAGCAACTTAAATTCTGAAAATTATCAATTTTTTTATTTTATAACTACCTAAAACAACTTTCTCATTCAATAAAAAACTGTACAGAACTTTAAAATTTATAAAGCTCCTTTTCAACGGTCCTTATAGATAAGACATATAAAGAGATAATAACAATATCAATAAGATCCCTCCTATAATGAACTATCAATAATAGAAATTAAGAAAACAATCCTATTTATAACTGTGTCAAAAGGAATAAAATACCTAAGAATAAATTTAACCAAGGAGGTAGAATATCTGTATACTGAAAACTATAAGACACTGATTTAAAAAAATGAAAGACACAAATAGATGTAAAGATATTCTATGTTCATGAATTGGAAGAATATTGTTTAAACAACCATACCACCCAAAATGATCTACTAATTCAATGCAATCCCTATCAAAATTTTAATGGCACTTTTCACAGAAATAGGACAAACAATCCTAAAACTTGTCTGAAATCAAAAAAGACCTCAAATAGAGCAATCTTGAGAAAGAAGAACAAAGCTGAAGACGTGCTCCTGATTTCAAACTATATTACAAAGCTACAGTAATCAGAACAGTATAGTACTGGAATAAAAACAGACATATGGATCAATGGAAAAGGACAGAGAGCCCAGAACAGAACCAATGCATATGTGGTCAATTAATTTATAACAAAGGAGACAAGAATATGCAATGGGGAAAGGATAGTCTCTTCCATAAATGGTGCTGGGAAAACAGCCACATGCAAAAGAATATTTTATACTGTAACGACGACAAAAAAAAAAAAACAAAACCCAAAACCTCAAAATGGATTAAAAAATAACTCTAAATATTTTATACTATACAAAACAAACCTTCAAAATGGATTAAAAACTTGAATGGAAGACCTGAAGCCATAAAACTCCTGGAAGAAAATATGACATTGCTCTTACAGATTAATTTTTTGGATGTGACTCCAGAAACAAAGGTAACGAAAACAAAAATTAACAAGTGGGACTAGCTCAAACTAAAAAGCTTCTGCAAAGCAAAGGAAACCATGAACAAAACGAAAAGGCAACCTACTGCATAAGAGAAAACATCTGTAAATCATATATCTAATAAAGGATTGACATCCAAAATATATAAAGAACTCATAAAACTCAATAGCAAAAATACAATCAGATTAAAAAGGTGGCAGATGATCTGAACAGGCATTTTTCCAAACAAGACATACAGATATCCAACAAGTACATGAAAAGATGCCCAACATCATCAATCATCAGGTAAATGAAAATGAAAACCACAATGGGGGCATCTGGGTGCTTTACTAGGTTAGGCATCCAATTCTTGATTTCGGATCAGGTCCAGATCTCACAGTTCATGGGGTCAAGCTCCACATCAGGCTCTATCCTGACAGTGAGGAACCTGCTTGGGATTCTCTCTCTTCCTCTCCCCTACTTGCTCCTTCTCTCTTTTAAAATAAATTTAAAAATTAAAAAAAAAAACAAAACCCACAATGAGCTATCACCTCACTCATGTTAGAATGGCTATTATCAAAAAGTCAAGAAATAACCAGTGTTAGCAAGGATGTGGAGAAAGGTAACCCCTGTGCATTGTTGGTAGGAATGTAAATTGGTGCAACTACTATGGAAAACAGTGTAAGTGTTCCTCAAAAAAATTAAAAAATGGAATTACCATATGGTTCTGTAATACTATTTCTGGGTATTTATCAAAGAAAACAAAAACACTAACTAAAAAAGATACATGCACTGCATGTTCACTGCAGTATTATTTATAATAACCAAGATATGGAAACAACCTAAGTTCTATCCGTCAATGGAAGAATGAATAAAGAAAATGTCACACACACACACACACACACAATGTGATATATAAATAGAATATTTTTCAGCCAAAAAAAGGAATGAAATGTGGGTTGCCTGGGTGGCTAAGCATTGGTTATGTGTGAACTTTGGCTCATGTCATCTCACTGCTTGTTGACTTTGAGCCCAGCATTAGACTCTGTGCTGACAGCTTGGAGCCTGGAGCCTGCTTCAGATTCTGTCTCCATCTCTCTGCCTCTACCCTGCTGGGGCTCTCTCTCTCTCAAATATAAAATAAAACATAAAATAATGAAATGATATTTGCAACAACATGGATGGATTTGAGGGCATTATGCTAAGTGAAGTAAGTTAGAGAAAGACAAATACTGTATGATTTCACTTATAAGAGGAATTTAAAACAATAAGAAAAAATCAAGCTCACAGATACTGATAAAAGATGGGTAGCTGTAGCTGCCAGCGGTAGGAGGTAGTGTATGGGGTGGGTGAAATGTACTAAAGGGCTCAAAAAATACACATTTTTGGTTATAAAATAAGTCATGGGGATATAAGGTACACCATAGTGACTACAGTTAATAGTATTACATTGCATATTTGAAAGCAGCTAAGACAACAGTCTTAAAAGTTTCTCTCTATAATAAAAAAAATTGTTTTAACTGTGTTATGGGAACAGATGTTAACCAAACTTATGTGGTAATTGTTTCACAATATATACAAATATAGAATCATTATGTTGTACACCTGAAACTAATACGTTGTATGTCAATTATGCCTCAATAAAATATTAAAACATAAAAAACTTCCTTCTTCTCTAGAAAATTGTTATTTTCTAGAATAAACAGCAATAATATGTAGATTAATTAAGGTAACATTACAAGAAAAATTCATGGCCATAGCCATGGTCCAAAATTATTGGGAGATCTTAAAATCTTAGGGAGAAACAAATCCTTACTCCAAAGAAACATTATACATGAACCAAAGAAAAAGCACCAGTTAGACTTTAAAACCAGGGAGGGTCATTAGATAACCCATAACCAAAATCTCTTAACCAACCAACCAATCATGCAAACAAACAAATAAAAACCCCGTAAGCAACCCTTAATAACTTCCAGATTTTTAAGTTTAAAACAAATGAAAATGAATGAATGTCCCATGTGTTTCAAGGGAAAACAGGCCCTTCCTGCCTCTAGTTAAACAAACTCTTTAGTTGAAGGTTCTGGCTCTTCAATTCTGGAGAATATGACTGCTTGACAGGCAAAATACAGGATGAAAATAAAGATAACAGTAATTTGGTAACAAATTATAAACTCCCAACTAGCCACCAGCACTTCAAAGTAACCATTAGTCAGAGTTAGTGGGGTCTGTGGTCACAGTGTTATGGAGAAGTACTGTCTTCTGTCTTTAAAGTATGAACAACCAGGGCCTTATCAATAAAGAAAAAACAGAAACATGTTATTGAGAACAAGGAGAGTTACTAAAGAAACACTATTGAGTTACTTCTCTTAATTTCATTTATTTTTCAAAAGCACATTCAAGTCAGCATTCCTTACAACACAACAATAGACTGTCCAGTCTCTTCAGTATTATCTATTTTCTTCTCCTAACGTTACTATAACAACAAGTAAGGAAAATTTTCATTTCTTTGTAAATGGATATAAGTAACTTAAATATAAGGTTACTTAACTTTAAAGATACACACAAAAGAGAAATAACTTTCCATGGTCTGACATATTAATTTGGATTAAATTACACCTCAGTCTCTTTGCTGATGAAATAGCCTATCTAGAGAAAAATATTTTGATATCAATTATTTTCTATTTTTCAGTTTTGTGTCAGATTTCAGAAGAGAAAAATGAAGAGCACATTTTCTAGAAATGTGAACAGTAAGGAGCAAACAGGAATGATAATTTATTATAGCAGGTAGTACTGGTCTTTGGCTTAAAACGCCAACCCTGAATCCTGTGCTAAGATGTTCTTCAATAATACTGCAGGGAGGGGGAGCCCCTTATATCATGGGGTCAAAAGACACACTGGAATGTCTATTTGATCATATGTGAAATTTTTTAAAAATACTATCTTGAGTTGAAGTAGTAGTAAGGTCTGAAAGAAAAAAGGGCTATAAATAAGTAAATAAATAAGAAATTTAAGTAAATAAATAAAGCTGTACTCCTAACAAATTTTTACTTTCACAACTGCAGCCATAACAGAGTTTCAAATTCAGTTTCTGATTATATACAAAGTCTAATTTCATTATAACAAACTCTATGACCACTGTCAAAATTTGTTTTTTATTTCAAATATCCATTCCAAAAATTTTTCAAATAAATATTATAAATCAGTAAAATCAACTTGCCTTAAAATTTTTTGACATGGAGATGACTTTTATATGCTATTTAAAATGGGATTTATCCTGAATTCATTTCAACTGTCCACACCAATGAAGACTTCCACAGAAAAATATTGCATGTTTGTTCTTCCTATAAAACAAAGCAATAGTTTACTTTATTTATTATTTCCCAAAAGCAAATTGGCCCAATTTCATCACATCACTGAACTTTAGAGAAAGCTAATAAAAGACACATTTAGAGTCAAAGATAGCATGTATATTTTATCTTGCCTATTAAAAGTCTGATTGTCTGACTACAGAAGCCAAGAATGTAATCATTGCTGGAAAGGATTATCAGCTCAGCATGAACATATACCACGTGTAGTTAATCATGTCTGCCATGGGCACAGGTACATGACATATTTCATAATCCTTCATATGGAAATTGCTGGTTAAGAACATATTTTAGTGGTCAGGCAGCCCTGAATTCAAATCCTAACCCTACCACTTATTAGCTATATGACTTTAGACAAATTACTAGTTTCCTTGGCCCTACAGTGGAAATAATAATCCTTAAATTTGTCAGAGCTAAATAACAATGAATATGAAAACTTAAATACAACCTGGCGTCCAGTAATTACTTAACAAAAATAGCTATTGGTATTATTATAGGAGTTAGGGTCTTTCAGAACTCATTAGTGACAGATCACTGAACATGATCTTGAAACAGGCAGTTCTCTGCCCAAACTTGCCTGTTACAGTGAGGGAGCTTTCACTCAACGAGCCACTGGACATAGGGCGCCAGCCAGCTGTGGCTGCATCTGCAGCACTCGCAGCTTAGGCAGGGTACACGAACACAACCCCATGAAACAACAAAGGTCCACACTCTCCTATTCTTTAAACCAACGCTACAGGTCTGAGATTGGTCCTGGCAATACAGAAAAGTGCCATTTACTCAGAATGAGGTTTAGAAAAATAAAGGTTACAAAAATAGAACCACTTTATTCTTCTTGGGACCACTCACCTACCTACCAAGTATAGGATAAGAACTGGTAATTACACTCTTCTAAGAATTTCAGAAAGACTCTTAATCTAGCCTACTCAATACTAGCCACACTGAAAGAAAAAAGACTTCTACCAACATGAAATCTACTTTAATGACAAATTATACATATAATGAAAAAAATACCTTTAAAAATTTAAAGCTAGTTAGAAAATGCATATGCAGGAAGAATGCATAACCAGGAAGAATGAACAATATATCTAAAAAGAAACTGGGGCCTTTTATTTCATAAAAAGTAAAGTTTTCAACAATTAAATATAGTGTCAACTCTTAAGGTATTTGAAATTCTAATTCTATGATTATGATTTCTAATGAACAGTCTCAGCTACTATTCTGGTCCTATTATATGATTCTACTGAGCCCAAATGATTCTGATCAGAAAGCAATAAAATGGGAAGATCCAGGTTTTAAGGAGTCAGCAGACCTGGGTTCACTGTGTATTTTGGCTGTCTAATACTGAACTCCCTTAAACTCATGCAGGCTCTTTTTTTGTTTTTAGCTGTAGAATACTGATAAGATTATTTTCCTCATTAGTTTGCTGTGAGCATCACCCTAAATTAACCTATTTAAAAGTGTTTTTATGAACACCAAAGTGCTGTCCCAGCAGGTGGTTATCAGTAGAGAAGCCATATTTTTCCATGCATTTATAAAACAGACTTGGATTACTGGAAACGAGAGAAGCTGGGAGCGAAGTCCTGTGGGCATACCACATGAGAAGAATTCTGCCCTCTTTACTGAGCAGAACTGCCCATACCACTGATTATGAGCCTGTATCAACAAAGAACCCTGGGGATAACATGCTGCTGCCTACATGGAAATCTCATTACTGTTTTCTTTCTAATTTTGGGAGATACACCTTCCTGTATTTTGATTCTATAAATTTGGGTGGACAGACAAAACACAAAGATGGAAGCAATCGTACCACTCTTAAAATTCACATGGAAGGAAACATCATAGACACAGAATACCCAATAAATAACAAAACTGAATACTAATCAAAGTACCCACAAATTTTTAAAAAGCTCAACGCACTTACATGATTAGCAAAAATGGAAATACATAAACACAGTGTCAGAGTGTATCAAGAGTGATACATTGACATGAGGTCAATGGGAAGATGATTTCTATTCCTGCATCTTCAGAAACACAGGAAGCTGTTTACAGCCACTTGAAAAAAAGTCTTATCTACAATTCATGCAAACAACATTCAAATATTCATTGCCATCTACAGTGCTATTTGGGGAAGAAGTAGAGATCTGGTGTTCTCACTTTTTAAATATTAAATGTCTGACAGCTTTTGTTAAAATCATTTGTATTATTTATTAAGTTCTTACCATACGCCAGGAACATTTCTAAGTGCTATGGATGTATCAATTTATTTAGTTCTCATAATAATCTTAAAAGGTAGGCACTATTATTATCACTGCTTTTTATAAGAGGAAACCATGGCACAAAGAAGTTACAAAACTTGCCCAAGATCACACACCTCATTAGGAGTAAGGCCAGGATCTGAATGCAGGCAGTATGCAACCAGAACTCAAACCATGAATTAATATACCCTACCATCTAATAAAAGAAATACTTAAACAGAATATATATTATACTTAATGGTTTCAAAAAAGCATTTACTAATGGTCTATTTGCCACACATATGATAACAAAAGCTTTAGAGACACTAGATTTAAATTGAAGTTCATGAGTTAGTCTCCATTTATCAGTTAATTATGTCCTCACATTTACTTGACTCAGCTGTCTGTATGACTGGACATGAAGACGAGACAAAGGCCTAGTAGAGTAACTATTACTAACAAAAATAATATTGCTCATAAAAAGAGAAAAGCTTTTCTGGGAAATACTTGACTAATATTTTGGAAAATAAGTTCTGGGGAAAATCTCAAAGGACCTTTTAATTATGTAACACTGAATAAAGTCAAATGTCTACTATTTTCAGTGAGGACGTCTTTCTTATGGGCGCGTGACTGTCAGCTCTCAGATATGGAAATAACAAAAGCTGAAGCAATCTTAGGCCACATCTCAAAAGAAACTGCAATAAAAACTTCTGATAGCATTGCTCCCAGATTCATTCATATGTGGCTGCAATGTATAACGGTATAACTTTTGTAATGAAATATCTCAAGATCTAAAAAAATAGGAACATTAATCAGTTAACTTTTATTTCATTCATAATTAGTCATGGACTTCTTACCATTTCAGTTTTCACCGTGACCACTTTAAAATGAAGAAAACTTTCTCACTCATAAATTCAATTGGGTTTTCCCCAAGTCTCATAATCAGCAACTTCCCATATCTCTAACCACCTCCATCCTTTCTCTTCAAGGTGTCTGCTGGCTGCCCCTCTGGACATTTCCTCTTGATGGAAGTTCCTCAGAGCTGTCTATGCACATCTCTCCCCACCATTCTTTCAGTTGACTCTCATTTTGTACATGAGCACATCTGTACCATCTCTACACATTTGTCTTAAATGTTCCTCGTATGAGAATCTGTCAACTCATATAGTATGGTCAAGATGGTCCGTGATTCTCTATTACACCTTTACCACTATGACTTCCTCAGAGGGACAAGCACAAGATCACATGACACAAAGCCTTGAGAATTTCTGGGTTCTGCAGATGCTGCTGTAAGGATTTTTTCAGTTTCTGAGATACAAAGATGGATAACTCCTCTGATGACCTCAGAAGATCTTTCTCAGATCTGCACTGGGCAGAACAAGAAAGTCAATTCTTAGGACTAACAAGGTAAGTGATAACCTCCTATCACCTTGGATTCCAAAGATGGAAGGCCAAGATCGTAACAGGGCCCTTAACACCCTTAAAAATGACAAATGTACTAAGCTAGAGTGGAACGGTTGCTGTTCTAGCCTGCACGAACAGAACTGATTCTGATCAGTCTCCCTTTCATCCTCCAGTTCCTTTTCTGCAGCCTTTTTGGAATCTAAAAGTCCTTCAAGTTGCTGGCCCAAAGCCCCCAAACAATCCTTCTCTACTCAGTCTCGTCACAAACTTCTTCTGCAGAAAAGAAACATTTCTTTTCTTCTTTACTAAATGTTCCTCATGTTTGTTAGTTGGCAAAGTCGACCAGACACGGAGGAGAGAGAGGAGTATCAGACTAACTACAGTATATCAATTTCCATTTGGTAATATAAGAAGAGATAATTAGGGAAAGAGCTTTTTCCCATTATTCCTTAAATGAACCATAGTGCCCATTCTCAGGATCAGGGGACTTAGGGGGTGTGTAGCAGGCCAAGTGTCTAGGGTGCAAAATGTAAGGAGGCATCATTCTCAAGTGCCAACATTATACTTGCATGACTCTAAAAGTGCCTCTCATATTTTGTGGCCTCATAGGTGACTCACTTTCCTTATTCTAAAAGCCCTGTTACATTTTACCCACAAGTCAAAATGCTTAAGGTGGGCCCAGTGACAAGAAGGAAAACCTTTAGCTGCTCTCAGGTAGCTGCTTTTGGAGAAGGAATTGGTTCTGCCTTCTCTTCTAATTTCCGACTAATTTCTAATTTAGTGTTTGGTTAAAGCCTAAACCTTTGTCTGGTGCCTGATCAATTTTCCTGAACAAAAAAATGAAGAAACACCGGAGAGTGAGAAGGTGATCCCAGGGCCTCAAAATCTATTACGTATTAATTAGCTATTCCAGGGCTATGTCATGCCAGATGCCTGGACAACTTGTGGTGCACCCATAGGCATCCCATGGTCAAGGAGGACGTCAGCCCCCTTATATCAGTTCCAGCATCATCACTATGTAGTGATACATCCAGCATACATCATATATGTAGCTACATTACCCATCTTAAAACAAAAACAAAAACCAACAATTTTCTTCTGATCCCACTCCCCCTACCAGCTATCCTCCATTTCCTTTCTTTTTTTTAATGTTTTATTTCTTTCTGAGAGAGAGAGAGAAAGAGGCAGCATGAGCAGGGGAGGGTCAGAGAGAGAGAGGGAGATACAGAATCAGAAGCAGGCTCCAGGCTCTGAGCTAGCTGTCAGCACAGAGCCCGACACAGGGCTTGAACAAGGCTCGAACCCACGAACCGTGAGATCATGACCTGAGCTGAAGTCGGACGCTTAACCGACTGAGCCACCGAGGCGCCCCCCCCGCCCCCCAGATTTCTTACTCCCTTTTCATATTCTCACCTTCCATTCCCCATTGAGCTCATTACTGTCAGGCTTAAAACTCCCACTGCTCCACTAAAACCACAGTCACCCATCGTTTTTAGCGCAGTGCTAAATCTAAGAGTCAATTTATCACTCCCTTGTCCTTACACACTTTCTTCATTTGGCTTCCAGAACATCCGCACTCTTTTGCTTTTCTCCTCCAATCTTGTTGGTGTTCCTTCTCAATCTCTTCTCTATGCTTTTGTTTGAGAATCCCAAATCTCAATCATGGGTCTTTTCCATTTATATTCACTCCCTTGATGATTTCACTCAACTTTATCTTAACTTGAAATACCATATACTTGACAATTCCCATAAAATTTCGAACTCAGACCCTCTCTGAACTTCAGTCTCACATTCAAATGCCTCCTTTGTGTTGCCACTGAGTGGTATAGATATCCTAAACTCAACTAGTCTTAAAAGAGTTCTTAATCTTACCCCCGCCATCCAATCTGTTGCATCCATGTTTATCTCAATTCAAAACAACTAGAATGCATCCATTTGGTTGCATAAGCACAAATCCAACAATTATCCTTGGTTTCTCTATCTCACAACCCATTATTTAATCTGTCAGGAAATCCTGTTGGCTCTATCTGTGTCTATGCTACCATAATTGCTCACCTGAATAACTGCAAAAGCCTCCTAATGAGTCTCCCTGCTTCTACACTTGTGCTCCCTCTACCCCAAACAGGTTATTCTCAACAAAGCAGCCAGAAATAAAATAAACATAATTTATAGCAGAGATAAATGAACTTAAATATGTAAATGACAAGACTTAATTAAGTAGCTAGATGCTCACACCTGTCAGGCCTACTTTGCTTTGCTTTATTGCATTTTGCATTTACTGTGTTTTTTACAAATTGGAGGCTTGTGGCAACCTTACAACAAGCAAGTCTTTTCCCACCATTTTTTTTCAACAGCACTTGCTTACTTGTGTCTCTCATATTTTGGTAATTCTCACAATATTTCCGACGTTTTTATTATTACTTTATTTGTTATGGTGATCTGTGATAAGGCCATCATCATCACTGAAAGCTCTGATGGTATTTTTTCAAACAAAGAAATACTTTTAATTAAGGTATGTATAAATTTTTTAAAGACATAATGCTATTACACACTATTAGACTACAGTGTAAATACAACTTTTAAACGTACTGGGAAACCAGAAAATTCATTTGACTCACTTTATTGTCATGTTTGCTTTACTGCAGTGGTCTGGAACCGAACCTGCAATATCACTGAGGTATGCCTATACCTTAAATCCAACAGTTGTAAGCGTAGGTATGCAAGTCAGGTATGTTGATAGGAAACTCAAATACTACAAATGGGACTGTTGTCTATAACATGGTAATTAAGCTGGAGAACAACTGTTTCAACTTCTGAATTAAATACGATTTTCCCTGAATTTCCATAATAGCTGCATTCCTGGAAAATTCATTATATATTAAGACAATACAAAAATGTTTTGTTTATACATGTAAAAAGTTATGCTCAGTTGTGGTTTTTCAATAGGAAAGCAGAGGGGGGCCATTATAATATCAATATGTGGAACTGTCCTGTGCACTACAGGATGCTTGGCATCTCTATTATCCATGGACTAAAGGCCAGTAGTATTCTTTCAATCACTGTGATAACCAACAATGCTCTGACAAATTTCCTAAACACCCCGATAGTGGAACTACTCTTGCTTAGAAACACTATTCTAAAAATACAGTCTCTGCTTCTGATCCTATAGAATCTCTTGACTCTGTAATCTGACCAAAAGAAGCGTGAATGGGGTGTCTGGGGGGCTTAGTTGGCTAAGCGTCTGACTCTTGATTTCTGTTCAGGTCATGATCTCACAATTCATGGGATCGAGCTCCGCGTCGGACAGTGTGCAGTGCACTGTCCGTGCAGAGCCTGCTTGAAATTCTCTCCCTTCCTCTCTCTCGGCCCCTCTTAAACTCAAACTCATTCTCTCTCTCAAAATAAATAAATAAACTAAAAAAAAGCAAGCATGAACATATTGAAAAGCACAAAGTGTCATCCATCTTGAGTGTGGAAATTAAATTTATTCAGGAATATTCTGGCATATCCATTGGTTCTCATCCCAGACAGCCCCCCTGTCCTAACATGCTGGTGAGCTTGGCTTTCTTGTGAGACGGGATGGGATGATGACAGCCAACAGCCATGCATAAATACCTAATTTGAAACCTAGGGAATGCTGTTATGTAAATCCACTTTGCAGTAGGAAAACAGATAGGGGAAGTACCAGTGTACAAAGAATGTGAGCTGACCAGGAATCAAAAGAGGTGGGTTGTAAGAGATATAGCCACCTATTTACCAGATCTACTGGTTAGGCACTGCAACCACAAAGATGACTAGAAGAGTTTCCGCCCTGGAGATGTCTGAAGGGAGCAAATCAGTCTTCAACTGGGTCTTAGTTTCTTCCAGCTCAAATTTGAATATTCAAAGTACTTTCCAAGTAAAAAATAAAGATTTTATGCATATGCTGTAGTGTAGCAAAGGGAAAATACAAAATGAAGCATGCAAGATGGTACTAGAGTTGAGGTAGTCACCCACATGACATTATTTTTCACATAAGGATATAAACATTACTACATGAAATTACTATTTTGTTAACAGTAAAAGTCATTATATTTCTGCTTCTTGATATAATAAAAACATGGAGAGTACACATTCAAAAAAGTCTCAGGAGCAAAATGGAATAGAAATGGCAGTTAATATCAGCATGTTTTTTCTGAAGGCATTATTTGCTGTACAAAAAAACAGCATTTTTAATCATTTCATCCTTCACACAGTTCACGTTTTGACAAGGCAAAATCTGCAAAGAATTTGCACACTAAAATTGTCTGGTGGCTACAGAGCAGCTTCACAGAAGAAAATGTTAACAAAATGAATGGAATGTTAAGCTAACTGGCTGGAAACAGTGTAGATTTTAATATTATCTATTTATATCTAATTTTTTTAAGTGAGAAAATTTTAACGTAGCAATAACCTTTTGAAGAATGAGGATAGGTTAAATATTTAATTTCTTGAGATTATAGAAAAACTATCAAGAATAAAGAAAGTAATTTTTCTCCTTACAGAGATAGCTAAAGTTTAGATTGTTCTAAGTTACTAACACTTCTACTTCTTTTCCAACTAGAACTTTATCTGCTTATAATATTCATCCTTTCAATTATAATAAAGCCCAGAGACCTAGAAAAGGTAGTTTCTATCACTTAGAATAAGAATTCCATTTTCTAAAATTAGTCCTCTCCTTTTCATCCACATTCACAGTCACACCTAGCTATACTTGTTAATCCCCAAACATATCACGTTCCTCATATGCCTTTCTAGGCTTTGCATATGGTATTTCCCAGGCCATTTTCAAAGGCTTTCTCCCAATTCCCTAAAGACCTACTTACCTTTAAACACTTAACTTTAATAGTCTCCACAAACAGCCTTTCTAAACCTTTGCACAAAGTACTTCCCCATGTGTCCCCATCACATCTTCTTCATTCCACGAAGGCGTAATTTATGACAGGACTAAAATCATTTACCACCTGTCTGTCCTCCACAGACTCTCTGTAAGCCTAAAGCCTGGGCAATAGCATACGGTCTGAATACAGATTCACTAATGAAGACAACAACTATGGAAAATAATGGTGAAAATGCTGTGATCATTTTGCAAAAGGCACAAACCTTGAGGTCTATTACTTCTTCCAGTTTTGTATTATTAAAATTTATTTGTAAATGATAAGAAAATCAAATTTGGTATGTATAGTACCAATTATTCTATTAATTTTCAAAGTTCAGGTAGATTTTTTTTTCCCCCGAGGAAGAAAAACATCTCTGTAACTGATGTGCAAAATAAGTGCCTTTGATTCTCATGGTCTATTAAATGCAAATAAACATTCATACTTGAAATATTTAAGACAAAAGAAATCCCCCTATTTAGATTATGATTCATCCAAAAAATAGGAAAGCACAAAAGGAGAAAAGCATACCACAGGAGAATTTATAGTGAAAGTGGGTGTGGTTCCTGAACACTACAATTCATGCTTTCAATGTCAAAAAGTGCTTAATTGAAGCAATATAGACCAACTCCCCTTGCAAAGTGAGAAACCACAAGTACACTTGGTTATGACTACCACCTACAATGTCCAGTGAAATGAACATTAAAGATACATTAAGGTAAGTACCTAACAACACAACTATATACAAAACTTACCCATCAGCACAAGTAAGGTAATTTGCAGAACGAGACAAGGGAATTAACAGGTGTCCAATTTCTACATATATACCATGTTTTATGAGACTACGACTTCATTTAATCTTTCTAGTCACCTTGTGAGCTAGTTATTGTTAATCTCAGTTTAATGAGTAAGAAACTAAAGCTCAAAAAGATGAATGTGACCTCACTTGTCCTATATCCTGTCTCATTCAATGACAATGACCTGTGTTCTCTAAGCATGCACCACAAATGAGGCATGCCGAGTGACCACGCATCCTGGCTTATGGTTACATGGTTATCCCAGCATAATTAACAATAGTGCTACGTTTCATGCTCCAAAATGTCTGGTTTCAACAATTACATAGCTTCCATAAGTACAGACGAGTCAAAGTCTGCTTATATAAAAATATATCTAGCCTAAGTCTGAAACAAGATCAAAGCACTTGGGGAAAACGGTACTCTTTTAATAAAAATGGTGATAATTATCACACACTGAATTCTGTATATGCTGAGATCTTTACACACACAGTTAACCCTTGAACAACATAAGTTTGAACTGTATGGGTCCACTTTTATGTGTATTTTTTCCCAATAAATACAGTATAGGACTATAAATGCATTTTCTCTTCCTTAGGATTTTCTTAACATTTTCTTTAGCTTACTTTATTGTACGAATATAGCAACATAATATATATATAACACACTTACGTTATCTATAAGGCTTCCAGTAGTTTTGGGGGAGTCAGAAGTTATATGCAGATTTTCAACTGCATGGAGGCTGGCATCCCTAAACACAGTGCATTAAGGATCAACTGCATAATTTAATCTTACCTAATATCTGAGTAAGAAAACTGGAGTTTAGAGACTAATCAGTCAAGGTCACACAATTCATAATGGGATAAGCTGACCTGTACCCAGACTGATGAGTCCAGATGATACGTGGCAGTTTGTGACAGCTTCTTGAGACATTCTAAGAAGGGATGAGGTTGAAGCCAGAGTCTAGGAAGACCATTGTGGTTGCTCTCCCCATAACGTGAGTCTCTTTCCTCGAGGTCCCAGATCTTTGGTAGGTTCTACAAAGTGGTGTGTGTGTGTGTGTGTGTGTGTGTGTGTGTGTGTGCGCGTGTGTGTGTGTTGTGTTCTCAGAGAATCCATTAAAAGAGAAAGGTTTAACCCTGGGCAAAATTAAGACTGTCCATAGAGTCAAGTCAGACAGATGAGGGGATGCTCACTGGAGACATGAAGACTCTAGACTTATCAAGATCATGGGGACATGATCTTTCATAAGATTTGAAACTAGAGATTTAAGACAAGTTTCCCTAAATTTTTAGGGACCCAAGTATACCCTGGCTGAAAAGTGAGAAAAAGGAAGAGGGAAAGAGAGAGAGGGTTCAAGTTCAAGAGTTCAAGAATTGCTGTAACATGGTATTGCTTAGCAATAAAAACTAAAAATTATGCTTTTCCCATCTGGTATGAACCTGCTTAACTTGGTGAGACTATATATTTCTTGAGAGCAGAAAATATGGACTCTATCCTATTCTACTTTTATAATTTTCATGAGGTCTACTTTAGATAAAAGAAATGCCTTTGTAAAATTAGAAGAAATGTTATGGAGGATGCCTGGGTGGTAGTTGGTAAAGCATCAGACACCTGATTTCAGTTCAGGTCATGATCCATGGTTCCAAGAAATCAACCTCTAAAGAATCTCGGGTAACACACACACACACACACACAAACACACTACTGTTACTGAAGTTTAAAAAGGCATAAATACATTTTGTATGCACATTTTTGCAAAGATACACAAGAAACTTTACAATAGTTATCTTTAGGTAGAGGAAACACAATGAGGAAAAATCTTGTTTTTCATTTTATACCTTTCTATAAATTTCAAACTTAACTGTATTACCTTTTTTTTAAAATGAGCAGTTGTTTTAAATATATGAGAACTAATGCTTTGCTAAAAACCTCTTTTCTAAAATTTCAGAAACACTGAGTCTCTGGATCCTCAGAATGAAGTTTAATAGTTTCCCGCCCATGGCCATTCGTATTTCTTACAAAGTTTAATCCCCAGCATAAATTTTTGTTGCTACTATAAACACTGTTTTTTTTCTATTTTTGAACTGGTTATTACTACTATATAAACCATAATATTTACATTATTTATAATGGAATTTTACTATGTTAGTTTGAATATTTGGGCATTTCTATTATCTACAAATAATTTTGTCCTTTTCAATAATTTTGTCTCTCTTTTTCTGTTCTTAATACACTGGCTAGATATTTCGGAGCTGTTTTAGATAGTAATGATGACAGCAAATATGCTGCTAAATCTAATAGTGGGTAAAATGCTGTTTCACCATTATTAGTATTTTGGCTATTGACAACTTCATCTTTAATTTGTTTATAAAACATAAAACTTCAGATACTTCCTGTAAAATACGTACAGTAAATATCTCTAAATAGTGGGATAATATAGGTGATTATATTTTCCTTCACAATTTCCAGTAAACTATGTAGATTTAGGTTTTCTACATCAAGCTTATATTTTTAAAATTCAAATTTTGTTGATTTATGTTTTATAAAAGATTACCCCTTTGATGAAGATTCTCATACATATGTGAAAAAGTTTCTGCAAAAGTATTACCATTTTTATCTATAGATAACTACAGTTATATTCAATAACTGCTAGTTTTATATATTATTTTTTACTAATTATTGGATTAGCCACAAACTCTTCCCATTTATTTTCCAAGTTTCCTAAAATGAATGGACACATACACCTTTATCTCCTTATTTCTCCTAATGTTCCTTGCTTAAGGAGAATGTTTTTAACTCCAAATTATGTTGGTTAGTCATTATTATCTTGCAGAAGGCAAGAGTGAAGCAAAACCTAAAAAAGTTTTCTCTTTAAAAACAACACTGTACTTTCCTTTGTGAAAGAGATCATATCTAACAATAATGCCTGGATACAAATTTCTCCAAGTAAACTTATTCTGCTAATAAAAATGATACCTCCTCCTTTTTATTTAAATACATTCATGCTTAAGACTACAGTACAAGATGCCATAAACTAAATATATGAAAAATCTAGTATTAGGAAAATCCTAACATTCCCAGATAAGAATTCCATGAAAACCAGATTCCAATACACTTCATATTAAAACTTGCTTGTTAACAAATGTGTGTGGCAATGTGTTCAAATCCTTATCAAATTCTTTTTTCTTTCATATTTTATTAAGTAACCATTATATTGAACCCATCTTGTCATACAAATGGTTAGTTTGAGATACATTACCAGAAACTGCTGTTTGACTATAAACAGCTAACTTCATTTTTACTCTACCAGGGAAGTTTCAAAGTGTTAAAAAATGCAAGCTGCTACTCATCTTCTAAAAAGAGAAAGGGAATAATTAGATGACAATTGATGGCTCCTTTCTCGGAGGGGATAAAAATGATGAATGCAACTGGAATGTTTATTGTCACTGAAATTCTTCAGGCCTGGATTCCAAGTATGGGTCTTGATGCAAGTTACTATGACAACTAAAATTGCAGAAAATGTCCCCCCTTATTCTCCCAAGTTGTTTGTTTGTTTTTTGCCAAAAGATCATTTCAAGTCCCCTAGAATCTGTGTGCATAAATTACCTGTAACAATAAACATCTCTTTACAAGTTTTATTTAGAAATGCCCCCATCTAAATTGTATAAAAAAATAAATTCCACTAAATCTACATGGGCCATAAAACCTAACCTGAAAACATGAACACACACACACACACACACACACACACACACACACACACAGCTTAAAATGTAAACTGTTGAGAGTTATTTTGAAACTATTCCCAACTATAAGAGGCAGAAAATATCACCACCATAAGCTTCATTACAGAAACTACAGGAAATTACTTACTAGGCAGTTCTGAAAGAAGATTATAGAGCTAAGTCCTGTTTATCATTCTTTTCCCTCCATTAATGCTTTTTACAGGAAGGTACCAGAAAAGGAGGGTGGGAGAGAAATACAGTCTTATTCCGAACAGAACAGAAAGAGAAGCAAATAAATTATCTGTAACATCTTATTCTGTTTTACATAATCTGTCTTTTTTACATAAAATATGAGCTTTAAAGTTTCTTCTTACACAGCTTCAAATGTAAAACCTAGGAAAGATGCCTTGTGATAAATAAAATGTGAATTATTCTCTATCATTCCGTAAAAGAATAATGGCTCACAAGAAACTGCATCATTGTGGAGAAAATGTAATTTAGTAGAAGTATTCTGATTGTAAGACATTAAAAATTTTAAGTTACTCCATAAAAAATATCTAAGGTAGTTTCACAGTCTAGCAATACTGAAAATTCAAAGCTGGTTTTGTTGCCATCAAAGTTAACGTGACTAAAATTAGATGGTTCATTCAGAAAGATTTAGGGAACTCACATACCCTCTTTTCTGTGAGTAAACTGGGTTATTTCAGTAGCCAGCAAAGGCAAAAAAGTTTTATGTATTGCTATAACACGTCCAGAAACCATTTATTTAAAACAGACAAAACTTCATTTAAAAAAAGAAAACAAGGCAGTATGCTAAGGGAATCCTTTTGCACTTGAAGTCAAGAATCAAAGACTGTTAATTACTAGTATACTAAGCATTTGAGAAGAAATAGCAAAAAATTAACTCTTTAGCTGCAAACTCAAATCAACTCCTCGATCTTCTACATGTTTGAGGGGATAACTACTAGTGTTCTAAGATAAACAAAATAACTGAAACATTCAAAACCAATTGTACATATCTAAACATTAAATCTGAGCCATAGTTACTCATATATAAATCCTCTTAAATAAAACATTAATGTAAAGAAAAGAAAGATTTACAGAATAGCTTCATCAGTGATGAAAGCTAAACCTAAAATCTAAGTTAGAAAAAATTAGGGAAAGAACTGTAGTGTTAGACTATGTAATACACTTTGTTCCTTACACTTTTCTTCCTTTAGACTATATTACAAATAGCAGGGCTTAACTAGAATTTTTTTAGCTTCTTATATGGATATAACAAAATTGTCCAATTAGAATCAGACTATCTTTTACTTTCAACACGTGTAGCCTGCCTGTCATGGATTTTGCTAATGCCACAAACAATGCAACAGGGTCTGCAGGAAAAAAACTGAACAAGTGAGGATATGGACTTGTGGTTTTAGGAATTCATTTCCCTCCAAATATTCTAGCAATTACTACAACACTCTAAGGTTATACTTTTTATTTCAGGGATGAGTTAATTTATGTTAAGACCTTTGAAAATCAACCATTAAGGCAAAAATGCAAGTACATAACTTTTACAAATGAGGGACAAAGAAATTTATGAAACAGTATGCTGGTTGGTGCCCTAAAGAGTTATTAATTTACCTGCAAAATGTGAACAGTTTATTCACAAGTGATTCTCATACTACAAACAAGGTCAAATTATTTTCCCTTCTGAAACCAATGAATCACTTTAATGTTTCAAGAGATGATACACACCAAGCACACAAAAAGCAAGTAGATGGGGCGCCTGGGTGGCTTAGTCAGTTAAGCGTCCGACTTTCGCTTAGGTCATGATCTCGCGGTTCATGGGTTCGAGCCCCGCGTCAGGCTCTGTGCTGACTGCCAGCTCAGAGCCTGGAGCCTATTTCAGAGTCTGCGTCTCCCTCTCTCTCTGACCCTCCCCTGCTCACGCTGTCTCTCTCTCTCTCTCCTAGAAATAAATAAAAATATTTAAAAAAAAACAAAAAGTAGAAATTAATTTAGTTGTATATTCTCACACAAGAGGCTTTGCGAACCCCTTTACTTAATGAAGACAATTACACTACTTAAGAGATGGAAGCTCCAACTATAAGCTATTTCAAACCTATCAAGACCTTCTAATCTTCACTGTTAGAAATACTTCTCTGCTTTAAAACAGGCCATCAGTTAATGAATGGATAAAGAGGATGTGGTGGGTATGTGTGTATATATATATAATGTGTACATACACACACACGCACATGCACACGCACACACACACACACACACACACACCCCTGAGTATTATTCAGCCATAAAAAAGAATGAAATCGTGCCATTTGTGACACCATGGACAGAGCCACAGACTATTATATTAAGTGAAATAAATCAGTCAGAGAAAGACAAATACCCTATGATTTTATTCATATGTGGAACTTAAGAAACAACAGATAAGCAAAGGGAAAGAAATAGAGACAGAGAGAGACAGACAGACAAAGTAAGAAACAGACTACAGAGAACAAACTGATGGTCACCAGAGGGGAAAAGGGTTGGGGGGATGGGTGAAATATGTGATGGAGATTAAAGAGTGCACTTTTCTTGAAGAGCACAGGGTGATGTATGGAAGTGTTGAATTACTATATTGTGCTCCCCAAACTAATATAACACTGCATGCTAACTGGAATTCAAATAAAAACTTAAAAATGAATGAATGAATGAATAAATAAATGAGGCTGCCGATTTAAAGCACGAGTAGGATAATGCTCAGGAAGCCTAAGAGTGGTGACACACCAACTTGCAAAAATTTGCTTCAGACTCCACATTTGAAATCTAAAGCATGTTTCATAATGCTATTAGTGTCAACCCAAATTCGGACCTACGATTTAATATATAGTACAGTGGCAAAAATTACTATTGCTAATTACACTTCACACTTATCTAAATACAGGACTCACATGAGTAATGATTCTTAGGAGTTCACCAGTGAATACAACCTCTGAAAGTCTCCCCAAATTTTGAAAAGTTGTTTTTAAAATGTCACTTTAAATGATATTCTTCTAGGATACATGGAAGGAGTACAAAGTTCCAGACTCACCTTATGGCGCTGGAGTCCCCAAGTGGGAGGAGCTCTGAGGTAGTCTTGAGGAAGAGTGGAGCACCAGACAAGTTTTCTAGGAGCAACTACACAGGCACCTGAAAAGGTACATAGTGTTCTTACAGTCCCGGCTAATTTTTATCTTAAAAAACTCCATATCACTCCATTATAACTTATAATTATCAAAGAACAAAATATATAAGCTTTTAGATTCAAACAGTTTTCCAAAGAAGAATTTTTCCTTCCCTCTCCAACCTTCTCCCTTCCTCATTTGAACTGCAGTACTTATGGGGTGGGTTTGTTTTCTGTTTGATCTCAATTAGCATTTTTGTGCCATTGAAAAAGGAATCTCAGTTCTTTCTCAAAAAGGTCATTTGATGGGCCCATGGTATTCTAGGAAGGACTCTGTGCCTCCTTTTCCTCCTGACCAAAGCTTCCTGTAACACCACAATAATTTCTTGAGAGCAGTTTAGCTGTTAGACATTTGGAAAACTGCCTAAAGCCGGCACCTAAAAGTGATGCTGAGGGAGGAATCTCAGGTTTTCAGTCTTCAAAAACAAAAACACGTCACACTTTTCCTTAGGGAGTATGAATTATTACCACTAGCTAACCCCAGAAAGAGGGTAACTTGGCACCAGTTCTTTTGCCCATTCTATTGCCTAACGCTGTGAGAATGAAACTCTGCCATTAGTTATAATGGAAGCCTAAGGAAGAAATTGACCACAAGACAGGAATTGACACAATTCAGATGTCTGCCACATTCAGACTATGCCCTAAACAGATGTTTCTGGATTTATTTATAGAAAGGTTTACTTTAATAACAAGACCTTTTTCCATCAACCATTTTCTTTCATACTGAACTTTTATTATGAATAAAAAATACTGGCAAAAATGTTACAATCCTTCTTAGTTATGAAATAATATGAAATGTCAAATTATAAATAGTGTAAGGAAAAAGAGCCCAAATACAATGCAAGCTATCAGAAAACACATAACTGAGGAAGGCATAAGTTACTCCAAAATTTCCCCTTCCATAGCTGGGTTCTCCCTGAAAGCTACTATACCCCTGAATGGAAACACTGTTTCTCAGTCTGTCTGCTAGACTAACATTTCATATAACTTAATAGTTGTTATAAAAATATCATTCATTTCTGGATTATTTTTAAATAGTGGTATAGCTGCACTATTTAAAGTTGCATTAGTGCATGCTTCTAAGTTTTAAAAGAAAAAGAGGGCAGCACTCACATTAGAATTCTTTCTAATGAAAATAAATAAGCTTTAAGCTAACTTGATATCAAAGAATTCCTGTTTCATCATTTTATGTTAGATGGGTTAGAGCCTTCTTGCTTCAACTAGACCTAACTACCTCCTAAAGAAGCTAAAAGAAAGACTCAAATTTGAGGCTTATGTGTCTTGGTTCTGTCCATGGAGCATATCATCCATGAAGCAATGAAGGGTCAGCCCTGCTGGGAGAGTGTACTGGAAGATGAATTAAAAGCCACGTGAGAAAGGCTAAATAGACTAAGTACCCTAATTCCTACTAGCTTGGGCCTAGAAACTATCTGGAAGTCAGCCTAGCTGGCAAAGGGATTTTTATTTATCTAAATCAAAAATCTCATTTCTTATCTATCTTTTATTTTTTAAAACATCTCTTTATTTAGTTTTGTTTTCCAAAAATCTTTCAAAAGTAGGAAGCTGGCAGTTAAAAAGGAGTTTCTAAAATGGACATAATCATTATCTTCTTTTATCTATAAAATAAGGTTATCAAGACTAGAGCCAGGCATTTAAAGGCCAAGAAGATTATGGTGCCTACTTCCTCACATGTAACTCAAAATGATGCTAAGTTGGATATATGCTAATATTAAAATTCCCCCTTTTTAGATTTTTATAATTGCAAAATTCTGGATGAGTCAAGGTTGTTTAGAATAGGGCTGTAAGTGTCCTAGTCCTGGCTGGGTCCTGGGAATGTGGCTGGGATGCCGGTGGGAAACGCCAAACCTGACAAGAAGCGCCAGGCTCTGGTATGCTTGTACTCACCTCTCCGGTCTCCTGCAAGGCCTCAACCTCTCCTTGGTGATTACTACAACCATCCTAACTACTCAACCATTGATCAAACCACTTTAAAAACAAACAAACAAACAAACAACAAAAGAACAAAAAAGAGCAAATCCTATCATTCTACTGTTTTTAAAAACCTCCACAAAAGTCGAAATTTTTCTGTTTGGCCTGTCATTATGGTGACAATTTCTTCCTAACCGAAAATATGGATATAAGATCTAGCAATATGAAGACAGCACAAAATCTGAGATTTAAACAGATAATCTCAGAAAATTTACAATGTATTGGGCTCCACCTCCACCTGAGACTTCACATCCTTGCATGCCACTGTCTAAACTCATTTCTAGTTGTTCCCTTGAAGCTACCACTTGACATGTCCCAGCCTCACCTCACCGCTGCTCAGCTCCTCATGCTCTCGATTTACTTCATGTTGGCATCGCATCCCTGGGCTCCACCAACTTCCTGTGCTCACCAAACTCCAACTTATTCTCTAAGAGACCATTCAATTGTCTCACATTCCCTGGAAATCTTCCTTCATCCAGACTGATCATTCCAGGAATTATGGCTGGTTAACAGTACTCACTGGTACTGTTTCTTAAATCCCCACAACCCTATGAGGAATGTAAGCTCTAAAAAAGGAATAATCAAAAAAGAAAACTAAAGAATAAAAAGGTTGATGGGGCGCCTGGGTGGCTTAGTCGGTTAAGCGTCCGACTTTCGCTTAGGTCATGATCTCACGGTTCGTGGGTTCGAGCCCCGCGTCGGGCTCTGTGCTGACTGCCAGCTCAGAGCCTGGAGCCTGTTTCAGTCTGTGACTCCCTCTCTCTCTGACCCTCCCCTGCTCACGCTGTCTCTCTCTCTCCTAGAAATAAATAAAAATATTAAAAAAAAAAAAAGGTTGAATTAGTGGTCCAAGGTCAGATAGCTAATAAATAAGAGAGCCAGAAACTGAACTCAGGCAAACTGACTTCAGAGCCCATGTTCTTCAACAACCGACAGCATCTGCAGTATGTACCTCTGTTGTAATACTTGGCATAATTATAATGAAATGTTTGCCTTTCCTTGAGGATAGAGACATTTTGCATTGCTATCTGTATTCATGTTGCCTAACACATAAGAGGTGCTCAGTAAATGTCTGTTGAGGGCTTGATGAATTCAGAGTTTTACAGAATGGCAACAGGTTATTCAGTGATGCAGAGCTTATCACCAATGGAAGCCTTGCCTAACTAAATGATTTCTTTTATCTAGAATTCTATAACTACATGTCCAAAAAATAGATACCTATTATATAAGTAATTGAAATTGACCAATAATTAATGTATCCCACACATGCAATTTGGGGTAAAAGATGTAAAAACTGAAAACCTTTATACCCCGATTTATATTATTTTCGATAAAATTAAAACTAAGGTTTGAACATTCACTGGACATTTGCACATATTAGATTAGACATTCTCTTAGTCTGGTAGCCAGTGCCCAAGATAGCCCCCAAAGGTCCTTGGTTCCTGGTCTTCATATCCTTGTGTAGTCTCCTCCCACTCTGAGCAGGGTTAACTTGTACAGCCAGAAGGATATCATGGAAATGATGTGCAACTTCCAGACTAGGTCATAAAAGATGGTGCAGCTTCCATCCTGACCCGTGATCACCTGCTCATGTCATGCAGATGGTCAAGCAGCACTATGGAGAGGTCCACATGGTAAGGAACAGGCCTCCTGGCAACAACCAGTTCAAACTTGCCAGGCATGTGAGCAAACCACCTTGAACGTAGATCTTCCAGACCCAGTCAAGCCTTCACACAAACCACTTTAACATAGGATGACATCTAGGCTGCAATCTCATTTAAGATTCTGAGCCAGAACCACCCCTCTAGGACATTCCTGGATTCCTGACCCAAAGAATCTAGTGAGATAAAAAACAAACAAACGTCTTTTGTTTTAAGTTCCTTCATTCAAGGCAACTTGTTATGCAGCAATAGATAATATTTATCTACTGTCACTTACACAGCCTTTATTTAATTTATAAGAATGCAAATGGAAATTACTGATACAAATGAACACAATGTCAGATTACTGCAATTCCTATACACTGAACAAAACCAAAGTAGAATGATTAAGGACAACTCAAGAGCAAAATAAATTCCAGTTTTCCAAGAGATGTTGCCTTTTCCCTTTCATTCCTTTTTCTTTTTTTTAAGTGAAATAAAGCACACAGGCCTTTCATTTGCTTGTACGTTATCTCTTAATGACTACTGGTTAGTTGCTGGGTATATTCCCTTCCTCTAAACTAGGCCCACCAAATGAATAATCAGTGGACAAGAGTGTCATTTTTATGGCAATGAGAAACAATGAAATCTGGCCATGTGTAGCAACATGGATGGACCTTGAGGGTGTTATGCTGAGCGAAATAAGTCAGGCAGAGAAGGACAAATATCATATGTGTGCACGTATAGGAGGATTAGGAGGAACTTAACGGAGGAACAAGGGGGAGAAGAAGGGGCGGAAATGGTGGGGGAAAGGGAGAGAGGCAAACCATGAGAGACTCTTGAATGCTGACAAAAACTGAGGACTGGTGGATGTGGGGGAGGAGGGGTGGGCATGGAGGAGGGCACTTGTGGGGATGAGCACTGGGTGTTATGTGGAAACTAATTTGACAATAAACTATTTGTAAAAAAAAAAAAAAAAAGAGTGTCATTTTTATTACTGTAGAAATCAGAAAAGAGTTTACTACTCTGGTTGTTCAAGTCTTACAGGTCATACAGAAAAAGTCTAAAGGCTTTAGAGGAAGCTACTCTCTACTTTGTGACTTCAAGATACCTAAAAAGTTTAAAAAGTACATTTCTTTTTATTGAAAAGGGAAGTCCATCTAAATATTCAACTATGTTCAACCTCAAATATTCAACTATAAATAAAATACAAAAGCATATTTTCATTAAGTGATACCTCTTTGTATACATAAATTAAAGCTATAAATATTATGCAAATTTGAAATTATCCTTAATTTTTAGTTTTTCTAATAAAAGAAAGGGTAGGAACATACATTTTTTCTTCTTTGACACCAAAACTCATAGACATCCTATATCTGTGAACATAATTCAGTTCTACTAAAAGAAACACACAGTTATTAAGAAAAGTAATTTAGGTTTTTAACGTCAATATAAAATGTTAAAATAAAATAATTACAGAAACAATAAAGGTAGAAATATATCCATTATAATGTTATTAGCTATATTAGTTTAAAAGCAGAGATTTATTTATATAATAAACATCTACCAAGCCCTTAACACATTTAAAATATAGTAGGGATTAAAAATGTGAATAAGATATGGGTTTCTTTCCACGAATTGTGTAGTATTTGTGAGGCAGAATGAATATACAGTAATAATAATACCAAATAAATGTTTTAGAAGCACCCAAAAACTTGAAGCTACAGTAGAGTTCATATCCTGGATATTTAGGAGGGCTTTGTGAAATGTCATTATACTTGCATACGATTATAATTTTTTGAGCTTTTTCATATTAATATGTTATAATTTCCATTATAAAGGTGACAACGCTGAGACTCAGAAAGATTAAGTGACTTGATCTGAACCAAGTTTCTGCCTTTTAAAGAAGTTATAGTAGACATTCAAAATATAAGGGCCAGGCAACACTGTCTGCATAATTCAGAAGCTGCATAATCCCAGAAGCCCTGGGAAGGTAAATGCCACTGTAAATGCCATTTTGCACATGAGGACACTAAGACAGAAGATTTGGTACCTTTCCAGGTTCACATGGCTAGTAAATGGTAGAGTCGTGGTCTGAACGCAGGTGTACCTAATTTGAAAGATCCTCCCCTTTTTCTCCCAGACTTCCATCCCAGGTTAGTCCGTGTAACCCATGCTGCTCCCAGGAAGTGTTCACATTCTTTACTGCACCTTCCCTTTCTGGCCTAATAAACTGATCCATAAACCATAGGAATTGAAATGCATCCTTGTTAGCCTTATGATTTGTTATTAACTGTCAACAAGAAATCAGAAGAATTACAAAGGAGAAGGAAAAGACAAAAGACATGATCAATTAGTTTTTTAAACAGCCAAAGCAGTTACTTTTGCTTAGACAAGCTTGAAAAATGCATTTCATAAACTGTGCTAGACAAGCTAGCCAATGGTTGCTTGGATAGGGTCTCCCTCCCCTAGCTAACACCTAACCCACAGACCAGAGTTGTTTTCAGATCAACTGCAGAGTTTAACAAGCATTTATCAAATTATCTAGTCCTAACCGAAGTTCCATTACTCCAATTTGAGTTCGCCAAAATAGTCATTGTTAAATGCGTATAAAGAACAAACAGAACCATGCTAACAGAAGCTACGTCTCCCTGTAGAACACACATCAACAAATGTGATACTGGGACCTCTTAAAGAGTTCTATTAAACAAGCACTGAGAAAGAAACAGCATGATCTTGGTGCAGTCCAGTGTTTGAGGAAACATCAAACTGATGGAAATGTTAGGAGGGAAAAAGAGCTGAAGAACAGAAAAGGAAGTGGGCTTTTCCTGCAAAGCTGTCTTTACTGTTACTCACAAAGCACAAGGCTCCTTTGGAGGCACAGTGAATTTACGGAAGAGTGTAGGTAGGACAGATATACTTGTGAAACAGCTGCTTTGTAAAGAGCAGGAAAAATTCAAAGAACTTAACTGGTCTTTTATTTAAGTGAACTACAAAAGGTAGCGATACTGGTGAAGATGACAAGTCCTTCAGCAGATAGCTTCTCTAAACATACCAACCAGGATTCTCCGGGCGTTTCTACCCTGTTTTATGTTGTTTGTTAGACCTACTCCCCTATTGTACAACGGAATCCTGTCTCATTTCTTCTTTATGGTCCCAGCACCTAGCACAGAATCTGGCACAATGAATCAGTGAGGATGAGAGGAAGGCCAGGAGGAGGATCTTGATAAAGCAGGAATTTGAAATGCTATTTCCTGAGGTGCCATGCAAGCTGATAGAAATTTTTCTTTTCCTTCTTCCCCAACAAGGACAGATTGGTTGGAAAGTAGGAGAGCTCTTTTTTAAATGGAAGAAAAATAATTTAATTAAAAAGCAAACTTGTAGCTTTCTGTTATTAACGTAAATGAAATCCCAAATATTGATTTCAGCCACCACTCCCCAATTACCCTGGAATTTTTAAAAACACCACATATTAGTCTAGTTAACCTCTTCTTAGCTTATCAGATTTGATTATCCAGCTTTATTTCAGTAAATTTAGCATCTGTTCAATACTACCAGACAACAAGAAAAATCCCTAGATTACTTTTAAAGATCTGACAATTCTGACTGAAAGGTTGTCCACATGGATGTTTTAAACTTTCTCCCATTTTTTCTTCTAATAGTCTTAGAACCAATTTTTTAAAACCCTACCATAAAGAAGCATATGTTCAAATGTGAGGGATTGATTCATTTTTAAAATAACACTAATTGATTTGAAGTGAAAATGATTTTTATTCACCTTTTAAAATAGGTGTTGATAGAAAATTTTTAGCATGTTTTTTAAAAAGGCAAAAAACACGGAGATCAAAGAATATCCTCCTATTAAACTTGACAATCACTATAGCATTTTGGCATGTTCAGATGTTTTAACCAATTATCTAATTTCCTAAATTGAACGGTTTCATAATATATGTTAATCTTGAATAAATTGTCCTCATTTCAGTTCAAAGAAGAGCATTAAGCAATAAAGATGCCTTAAGTTGAAGAAAAGAGTATCTTTATGTTTAAATACTATTTAAGCCAAGCACTTGTGATTATTATACTTTACCTGTTTCTGAGACCTTATCATTTCCTGCATTAGTGCCTTAGGGAAGTTAAGTCCTTGGATCATTTCTGAAATTATGGTTTCTACAGTTTTGGTGTCTTCTTTCCCCTTGCTGAGACCATATGATATTGACCATAATAATGTTCAATTTGGCTCCAGGGAATCAAAAGGAAGTTAAGAGGCAAGACTGCAAAGTCACATGATGTATTGTGGATTTTGGATCACGTTCCAGTTCATACTATTCACTGTCTAGTAATGACTCTAGAAATCAAGGGTCCACTCCTGACCCCAGGTACAGGAAAAATGGCAAAAACATACAAGAGCCCATGTGTAAGTATAAATAAGAGAGAAAACAGGATAAGGAAGGGAAAATGATTAAAGGAAACAGCAGTGGCAGAAGAAGGGCGGGGAAGGGGGGAGGGTAGAGTAGGTAAATAGGAACTTGGTCAGGGTTGTGAAAAGCCAATGACTATGGGAAATGATAGGTCAAATACAAGGGAAACACACAAAGGAAGCCAACAGAAATCTAATCCCTGCACAATTCTGAGAGAAACTGGGCAAGGAGGTGCAGCCAGCAGATGTGCTAACAGAAAAAAGCAAACAGTCCTGGCATGATATGGAAGCTGGTGACAGCCTACATGTCAGTCCCCAAAAGGCACATGGAACTCACAGTCTTGATAGCCCAGTCAACCGAAGAGATGAGAGAAATCGAGGAGGCTCCAAAGAGAAAATTGGCCTTGTCCTCCACAGTTCTGTAAGTAGTGCATACAGCAGCAAACACCCTAATCCCAGCTCTGTTGTGAAGTGCATCTGGGACACTACAACCTCCCTGAGCTTCAATTTCTCATCTGCAGAGCAAAGCTCTTGGAAATCAGTGTACCTGTTATGTCTTTTAGTAACTGCATCATAGTCAACATCTCTATGTCCCTAGAAAATGAAGGATCTTGGAAGATGATGAACAGATGAATGCAAATCATCAAGGCCACTATCACCTTCTGGGTGGAGCAGAACCCAACTTGGGATGTTGGGGAAACCAGACTGGACACAACCATTTCACTTCTTTAAGGCTGATGGCAGGCTCTGCTGCAAGGTCACTGAGACTAAGAGAACCACTTGCTGCAAGCCAGAGTTAGGAAAAATATTTCTGTAAACACTTCATTTTAGATCGCCTTCTATGTGCCAAGTCACTGTTTTAAGTACTTTATACATTAATTCATTTACTTCTCATAACAAGCCCATAAAATAAGGATTTTCCTGATAAGGCAAATAGCTTTTAAGTTTTACACACACACACACACACACACACACACACACACACACACACACACACACACACACACAAAGAGTCTGTGCTCTTAGCCACTCCACAACACTGCCTCTAGCCAGGACCCTGTGGCTTGCTCTCCTGACAGGAAGGAACTTCTTTCCTTCAAATACTGATTTTAGCCAACCCTCTGAACTTCACATCTGTAAAATGGGAACAAGACCACTTCCTTCCCATTGGAACAGAATATTTTTATGTGACAATGCCTAAGAAACATATGAAAAGATGTTCTACATCATACATCATCAGAAAAATGCAAATTAAAATAAAAGGTGATACTACCTCATACCTGTTAGAATGACCAGAATCTGGAACACCGACAACATCAAATGCAACAGGAACTGTCATTTACTGCAGGTGGGAATGCAAAATGATAGTCACTCTGGAAGACAGTCTGGTGGTTTCTAATAAAACTAAACATACTCCATGCTGGCAGGATCCAGCAATCACACACCTTGGTATTTACCCAAAGGAGCTGAAAATTTATGTCCACACTGAAACCTGCACAGCAACTTAATTTATAACTCCCCAAACTTGGAAGCAAACAGATGTCCTTCAGTAGGTGAGTGAAAAAATAAGCTGTGGTATATCCAGACAATGGAATGTTATTCAGAGCGAAAAATGAGCTATCAACCATGAAAAGACATAGAAGAAAGGTAAATGCATATGAGCAAATGGAAGAGAAGTCAATCTGAAGGGGCTACAAATTGTATAATTCCAACTACATTCACTCATAATAGGGAAAAGTATGGAGATAGTAAGGAGATCAGTGGTTGCCATGGGTTGGGAGAGGGAAGAAAGAATAGGTGGAGCACAGAGAATTTTTGGGAGAGTGCAATTACTCTACAGTCTAATGGTGGATACATCCTTGTGCATTTGTCCCAACACATAGAGGGTACAACACTCAAAGTGAACTGTAGTGTGAACTATGGACTTTGGGTGATAGTGATATCAGTGACATGTCAGTGATATGTCAGTGTAGGTTGATTAACTGTAACAAATGTATCACCTTGGTGGGGAATGTTGATAATGGGGAAGGCTATGCATGTGTGGGGTATATGGGAAATCTTGGTAAGTTCCTCTTAATTTTGCTGCAAACACTGCTCTAAAAAAAATAAAGACTTAAAAAAATGCCTAACAACAGTTGGCACACTGTAGATCCTTAATAATTGCTCACTTATACCTTTACCTCCAGTGATCATTACCTAGATGAAGGTTACCATCTGCCCAACCTTCCATGTTTATGTCTATGGCCCTGGCAGACAAACGGGCTCCCTGCACAGCCAAAGACAGAGCAACACTAGGAATGAGTCTGCTCTCCCTCCAAAAGGCACCAAACAAAATTACACAGATGCATCTCCCTTCTATTGATACTTTCAGGAATCTAAAGATGCTTTCAGGAGCTATGGACAGCACATGGCTTGTCTGAACAGCAATGAAAGATCCCATTTCTGAGTTGTTATTTGGTAATATTACAACATACCACATTAGGCCTACAGTTATAGCATTTGACAGGAAAAAAACAACAATAGAAGAATTGGAGAAATTTTTTAGAACTCATTTCTGCGTGGTGCAGCAAAAGTATATTACCCTGAGACTTAACAGAGGCACAGTTCACTTCCCACATCCACTAGCCAATGGATCAGGGAAATCAAAACTCCCCATGCTCAAAATTCACATGCTTTGCATCTAAGAAATGAAAGACTCACGATCAGGTTTACATCATCACCCTGGATGTTTTCCTTTGGACATATTCCAGTTTGTTAATGTCCATAAAATCTGGCCCCCCAAACTAAAAATGTCTTTCTAAAGATGGTCTGATCAGCATAAAAGATATATTACCTGTGTTGATCCTGCCTTGGATTTTTTTATTAAATTATTTTCATTTAATGCTCAATAGATATACAGAATTCTAAGGGAATAAACATGTGTGTGTCCACAACCAGTTTTAAGAAAAAAAGTAAATCACTAACACCTCTGAAGCCCCTTTTGACTCTTCTTAGCCCACTCCCTAATCCTCTACTGAGAGGTTAAAACTCTCTTAAATTCTGTGTGTACTCTTGTCTTTAGAAAAATAATTCAGTCACATGTTTGCATCCCCAAATGATATAGCAGTTTGTCCAAATTTCTGAACTTCATATAAATGATATCATATCACGTAATCTTTTGCACCTTGCTTTTTGAACTCCGTATGATGTTGCTGCTTGGATCCGTGCTCTATATACTTCCAAGCTGCAGAAAGGGTTCCTGTGCACAGGTGTGGGCTGAGGCTGGCTGTTTTCTGGCAGCATCCACTCTGACGGGGTGGTGCCCATGTTGCACTTACTAGTCGTTCATCATGTTATAACCTTAGTCCTACAGTAATCCATTGTGAATATAAAACACACCATAATAGGTTTTCTACAACTGATTGTTTGTTTGTTTCCAGATTTTTTGGAATGGGGCCCATGAAGTGCTACAAATACTGTGTATTTGTAGGATATATGCTGGGCTGCAGGGTATGTGTATTTTCAACTTTACTAAAATCAGTTTTCTTTAGAACTGTGGTCATGACCTCTTGTGGTTCATAAAATTTCCTGGGATGGATCCAACTTTTGTTTTTAAATTAAAAATAGCAAATTAAAAAGGAAAAATAATAGAGAATTTTACCCTTAGGAGGATTTAATCAGTTTCTTAAAACTCTGACTTAAATTATACACATGTGGTACATGTACACAAACACATCAATAAATGAATTTCTTACTGTGGATCACAGTCAGAAAAGCTCAGAACTGTTCTCCAGTTGATTAATTCTTTCTTTGGCTATGTCTAATTTACCATTAAGCCTGTTTGCTGATTTAAAAATTCCAAGTATATATTTAATTTTTCAAAGCTCTAGTTTTTTCAGACCTCCTTTGTCATTTTTATATTCACTTGCTATTTACTCACATTTTTAACATTCTCATCTCTTTAAAACAAAGCCATTTTACATTCTCTGTCTGATATTTATATCTTAGATCGCTACATATTTAATTCATTATCTACTCGGGCTTGTTCTACTCATGATACTTTGTTTACTTGTCTGTTTTATAATTTTGGCTAGGAGTTAGAATTTCTTGAAATTACATTTTTTGAACTCCTTGGGTACTAGGTTGAAGAAAGATTCCTCCAGAAGGAATCTGCACTTGCTTCTGCCTTGGGCTTAACAACTATTTGTCTCTTTTGAACTACCTAAGTAGGTCTAAATTAGGACTAAAAACCTGCATGAACACTAGTTACTGATTATGAAATATAAGATAGGCAGTTTTCCTTCGAGTTGCTAGTGACTGGGAGGAGATTGGGGGGTGAGGGGAGTTAGCTCTGGTTCAACACTACACTATGAAAGTAGTCTTTACAGAGTCCCAGACTGATGTGGAGAGATCTTCTCTTAAAGGTTTTCTTCCTAACATAGGCTCTAGGCTTTATCTACTGTTTCCAAGTAAATCAAAGCTCACATCTGCTGGATTCAACAAGTGTTCTCATATTAGCCATTTCATGTACCTCACGGAGTTCTCGCTTTTACTTTCAGCCCAATGTTTCCCTCTCTTCGTTTAAAGGCACATTTATGTAACTTATCTAGCATTTTTATTTTAGTTTCTGGTAGTGTATTTAGAGGCTTAGCGTATTGAGTCTCACACACCAAGAAATGAAAGGTAGCATTAATTTCTTTACAGGTCATTACTTTCTGTTCCTTTTCATAGGAGGTATGTTGAGATAAGTTTCCTCATTCCTGTATTTATGCAACTTATTTTTTAAAGCTAAATGCAGAAATTCATATTCCAATCCATTAAATTTGGTCCTTTTTATAGTTTAGCCATTGTTTTAAGCCATTAAAATCATTCTGAATTCTCAATCTGTCATTTTTAGATTTTATCTACATCTCTACATCTTCAAATTTTTTTCATTTACAAACCTGATGAACATGACTTCTATATATTTATCCAAGTTGAAAAAGATGTGGAACATGGTATCATTCATATATAATTATAAAATATAATTTCTGAAAAAAATTGATACATCAGGAAAGTAGCACCCAGTATGTTCAATTTCATACAATAAAAGATATTTGCTTGGCAATGTGCTTATATAAAATCAAGGTTTTATCATCTTTACCTAAGTGTCATTTAAAGATGATTATAGATACTTTTTAGTATAGATCTTTGAAATGGGGATTGCTATGCCTCCCTCACACATCACAAGTTAAATCTGATACAGATATAAGAGTAGGTTAAAGTTAACAAGAAGGGGCGCCTGGGTGGCTTAGTCGGTTAAGCGTTCGACTTTCGCTTGGGTCATGATCTCGCGGTTCGTGGGTTCGAGCCCCACGTCGGGCTCTGTGCTGACTGCCAGCTCAGAGCCTGGATGGAGCCTGTTTCAGTCTGTGACTCCCTCTCTCTCTGACCCTCCCCTGCTCACGCTGTCTCTCTCTCTCTCTCCTAGAAATAAATAAAACGTTAAAAAAAAAATTTAAAGTTAACAAGAAGGATGGCTTTGAAAACTTTGATATAGAAATAATCAATCATGGTTTAAATGCTGCTGACAAGTAAAACCATGACAGCAATAGCAGAGATCCTTCAGGCAGGGCTGAGAGAGTCACACTGAGGTGAAGACTAGTTTAGCTCTGCTTCAGTGATTAATTTTATAAAAAGCAACAAGGTCATTCAGCATACCGGGCTCATTCCACGTCTATGAGAAAGGGACCAGCAGCTAAAGAATATATTAACAATTATAGAAGGTAACCATTTAATTTATTATCTTGGACAAAAGGTCCTCTTATTATTCCAGAACAACAGGAGCGGACCAGGACTGATCCAGTAAATCAGGATATGTTGTCACCCTAGCAATACACCTCTTCCTCTTTTAATAAAGCAACCGCCTCAGTATCTCCTTAAACTGCTCCTAAAAGTACACATCCATTTTCAATTTTCTACTGGACAAAATCTAAATTTATGGGATAATGTGCTAATAATGTCTTTTGACACCTCCCTCCCAAATATTATGTTTAATATATTGTTTGTTAAAACAGGCAGTTTGATATCCTTAATTCTTAAAATGAAAGTTTTAAAGGAATTTAAGTTATCTAAAAAATTTACTGAATTGAAAGATCTCATTCCATGAATTTTTAAAAATTAGCTTAAATTTATTCTTGAAATGAGACTACCTTGACAATTTGCCATCTACATCCCCTGTGATGCAAAAATTAAAATTAGAGCATTCATAACGACTCCTCGCCCAGACTAAGGCTGCTCAGTAGCTGGCCGAGGCTTATCAGGTAACTAAGACATCCTTTCTCACAGGCCTAAGAACTTAGTACTACCCATGCCCTACTCTCATCAGCTAACAAAAAGACACTGATACAATTTAAAGCACAAATTCACCTTCCATTTTGTTTGGCTAACATGGTGTTTCGACGTTGTAAAAAAGCTGAAAATGACCTAAAATATTCAGATAAATGACTTCTCTGAAAAAACCTGAAGATAAGCCAAAACATTTCCTAGGGGGTAGTAATCAACTTGAGCAGAGCAGGGAACCACCCCCTTTAGGTAAGGCATATACTCTAACTTGCCACAGTCCTAACCACACATCCCTTATACCAACCCCACCTCACCTCTTAATGCCATCTGCCTGACTGCTGTAATGAGCTTGCAAACCTTGCCATAAAGCATCTGGAAAAAAAGAGACACCCTACAGACACAGAAGGCTAACATATCCAAGACAAGGGCACTGCATAGCCACAGCCTCAGGGGTTCCAGAACAAGAATCTCCAATACCACACCAGGTGAGTCTACTGAATGATTCATCTGTCTCATCTCTCATTCATTTTGCTCACTTCCAGGCTCTCCCTCATCTCTGCTTTTTCTCCTTATATTGGCCTCATTCTACTCAGACCAGCTCTTCCTACTGGCTGCTTAGTTAATTTTCTGTAGTTTAAAAAAATCTCTCCAAAATCTCTCCAGCTGTCAGCTGTCAGCATAGAGCCTGACATGGGACTCCAACTCAATGAACTGCGAGATCATGACCTGAGCCAAAGTCAGATGTTTAACTGACTTAGCCACCCAGGCACCCCTGTTTTTTCATTTGTAAAATGAGCAAATTTACCTTGTAGAGCTGTGTAAGATGAAACAAAAATGTGGGTAAAGGACCTAGCATAGCCTCTACACCTACAATGTTCACTTAGTTCATGGTTCTTACTATTTTTAGGGCAACAACCCCTCCCCCCATCAATAGTGAGCCAATGCAAGAAAACAATTTTAAAAAATGAGTTTTCAATAAGTTATAATTTGCCTGCTTTTGAAAAAACAGATAACAAAACTATACACAGAAATAAGACATAATAAACTCAGGTACATCATACAATCACTTAATGGAGAGAGGGCACCTGTATAATAGAAAGGAAGTTACTCAGAAGAATCCTGCAAGATTTCCAGAACTCCTTCTTTCCTAATTTCCTTGCTCTCCTCACTTAGGCAACAACTTCATTTATTCTAAGGTATTTTAATGAAGGCACAGGAATGGTTAGGTTAGAAAGGTCTTTCCCACCTCATACACAAAGCAGTAGAGTTACTACATTTTGTAGGTGTAGAGTTACTACATTTTGTTAAAATTACTCTTTTTAAACCAAAAATGCTGACCATTTTGTTGTGTATATGTGTCCATTTCTTAAAAAATTTTAAAATAAGTATGTGAGTGAAGTCTTCTCTTCTCCTAAAAAGAACGTTGCATATAATTGTATTATAAATGTTACAGCATAATGACCCACCTAACCAAAACAAATAACAACAAAATGTTCACATTTGTGGGTTAAATACCTTGTTAGGACAAACTCATTGCAGACTTCTAAAGACATAGCATATTCACTTAAATCAGTTTTTACCCATGCAGGAAGAGTACTTAGGAAATTTAATGAAAACAAAGAAGTAGACCTAAGGATGAAATCTAGCTTCCTGTACCTAATTTTTTTTTTAACTTTTTTTTTTTTTATGTTTTGTTTATATCTAGGAGAGAGAGAGAGAGAGAGACAGCGTGAGCAGGGGAGGGTCAGAGAGAGAGGGAGTCACAGACTGAAACAGGCTCCAGGCTCTGAGCTGGCAGTCAGCACAGAGCCCGACGCGGGGCTCGAACCCACGATCATGGCCAAGCGAAAGTCGGGCTTAACCGACTAAGCCACCAGGCGCCCCTGTACCTAATTTTTTAAACCACCACTTTTAATTTTGCCACTGCAAATCTCAGTTTAAGAGTTACTTTCAGGGGCGCCTGGGCTTAGTCGGTTAAGCGTCCGACTTTCGCTCAGGTCATGATCTCGCGGTTCGTGGGTTCGAGCCCTGCGTCGGGCTCTGTGCTGACTGCCAGCTCAGAGCCTGGAGCCTGTTTCAGTCTGTGACTCCCTCTCTCTCTGACCTCCCCTGCTCACGCTGTCTCTCTCTCTCTCTCTCCTAGAAATAAATAAAACATTTAAAAAAAAAAAAGTTACTTTCTCCAAAAGACCTTTTCTCATTCCTCCCTCCGTCCTCTAACAATTAAAAGCTGGCCACAGTCTTCCTGTGTCCTTACTCTACCTGCGACACACTTCGACCACAGAAATGAAACCAATGCATGTGTCGTGAGACACCTACCCTACTATTCTTGTAAAAATTCCTCAAGGGTAGGAACTGTCTCTGTGTCCCCATCACCCAATACAGTACAAAGAAAACAAAAACACCCAAACTTTCCTCTATGGCAAAGCTTCAGCATGGAATGGTAGTTAAAATAAATAGTGGTGTGGCCACCTTTGGATGAGAATCCTAGCTCTGCCCCACTCTAGGACCCATGTAAGTTTGGGTAAGTTATTCTGTGCCTGAGTTTTTGTGCAGGTAAAATGGGGGATAAAAATGTGTATAGACTCTATGCGACTCAATATTGCTGGTTATCTCTCTGTTTTTGAGACTTTTCCCCTTCGCTTTCAGAGAAGGCACTGCTCTCACCTTTTCTCTCTGGCTTCGCTTCCTGCCTAGGCCAGCTGTTGTAGCTTCTCACTATTTAATCCTTACTCTACACCTGCTTCTAGGACAAGCTTATCTATTAATTGATCTTCAACTACTATCATATGTGGGAAAGCAGTGTGTAAAATTCAGTAAGCTTTTATCTTTGGGGGATAGTTACAGACCATATAGAGGTTAAATTTAAATTTAGAAAAATATATATGCATGTCACATCCTCACATTTATTCCATACATAATATATTTCAACCTATCCAAAAAATCATCTATATTAAGTTTAGCTACCAAACTGCATCTACCGCATGCTTGAGTGTGTAAATATTTGCACATAGCATTCACCAGACTATAGCCTGTTTTAAGTGTATATATGTATGGGTGGGTGTCAAAACCTTAGCCTTACCTCAGTAATAGAAATCTTTAAGTTTTTAGTCATCATTTTTTTCCCAGAAAACTACACCTGAGATTCACTTAGTCTTTGGGCTGTATAAAGATGATATATATACAAATAGTCAGTAAACAGATACTATGCACACATGCCTATTCATGCTGCATTAATGTGAACAAAAATAACATCACTACAATCTCACTCTCCACATTTTCTTAAAACTTCTAGAAGTAAATTAATGTTCCTGCTAACTTCTTTATTAAACAGAACACACAAATAATAGTGTAACTTCCCTAGATATCTCAAAAGTCTCTAAGTGTGTTTCAGTATCTGCAATTTACTGTTTGAGCCATTTCAGTATAAAGCCTGTGTTCTGTGACACTTTTTATGTTGGGCAATAACTTTGACAGTAGCAAGAATGCACTGACCAGCATGGAATCCGAAAGCCCATACTTCAGCAGTGGTTGTAAGAGACAAATGCTTTGGGGACACTGCTCATTACCTACTGGATGAATTTTCTTCAGTGTAATCAGCAGCTTGCTAATTATAATTAGTCTGATGAATATTAGAAATAGAATTTTATTGGTGAAATTAAAGGATTCAAGTATGTACGGCTTGTTAAAATGTTTTAGAGATACTTCCACTCTTCAGTAAACAAACTATAAGAATCTGGTGAAGCCTGGAACCACTCATGACAAGAAAAACACCAAGCACCTCTCCTCTGCAATGCTGCTGTCTGCTTCGAGTAAATGTTCCTTGCAAGGTATATCAGAACACCTGAAAACACAAAGCTGAAGCCTTCATCAGGCTTATAAACCAGGCTGTATTAACAATATTTTGCTACTTGCCAGTGAATGTTTATCTAAAAATTACCTGTATGTGTAGTTTAATCAAAATTTGCTTTCATTATAACCTGGTAGTAAGGTTGTAAGAGACCAAGAATTCCTCACCTGCTTCAAGCTTTTTTGCTAGATACCATTATCTACCTAACCCCCCAAATAAGACACCTAGGAAGGTGGGCGGGACCAAACTGACTGTGGAAGAATGGTGTGAATATCTGTTACGTTAGACAACGTAGTCTATGACTTCACTTTGCAAGGCCAGTGTGAATGATGTCCAAGCATACCATTCTTACAGGTTTTCTATAATAATCAAATGATTTAAAAGATGTGAAAATGATCAGACAACGACACGGCACCATAATCACATCCAATATTCTGAAGTTAAAGAATACTGGTCTTGTTGTCCTGCCTCCTAAACGTCTGTATAATCTATGTGCCTGTTTTTAAGGCCCTCATTCTGTTGCTTCTGAACCCCTCCCCACCAAACACATGTACACACACAGGTTTTGGTCTAAGGTGTAAATTTTGGACTGGAAATGAGCAACATTTATTATTTATTAACAATTAATATCATTAATATAATCATGTGTAGTACATATATAGTTAATATAGTATTAAATAAATAATAAATTTAGAAATGAGGGAACATAGAGTTTGTGACTGCCACTGTAAATGCCTTTATTAGACAGGTGAGGTTACCAGTATGACTTCTGGATATATAAGGACATTATATTTAGGCCAGTCCCAGTCATTTAGGAGCTTAAAAATAACTTGATTTGACCTTAGAATTGAACAAAATGTTCCAGATCAGCCCAATCAGAAGCTCAGAAGCCTCTGCATATTCAATGAGAATCTATTGTGTTTTTTTTAATAGAATGTTAGAAGAGCTCCATCTTTATTTCCAAGATAGGTCTGAAATTTACTGTCATTACGATAACGCCACCAAATTACATTCACTCAGTGCTGATAAGCAAGTCCTTACTTTTGTCTGTGTTCTGTGCCTTTGCTGTCAGACTTGGGAAAAGCCTCCATCGCCCACACTCCCACAGAGACTGAAGGCCTGGGCCAGCCCGAGGAGTTTCCACCTGATCCTAGTAAAAACAGGGAGCCTCGGAGGTCTCAAGACCTAGTCCTGCAGCCTACCACTATGTGACCTTCCCCTGCTATTCTTCAAGACTGCCCTTCGGAGTATGGTAGGAGCTCCCAGGCTCTACTAATGTCAACACCACCACGTCTCTATAGGAATTCTACAGGTTTAGTACTTGATGTCAGTGGTCCTTAACTATAAAAACTAGTATTTCTGCCAATATTACAGCTGCCTTACAACCTAGATAATCTCAATTATGAGTTTTGAAAGGCCAACTTTGTTGCTTTGGGCACAAAGATAACTGAAAAGGAAGATCCTCACTTTTCTTTGTTTTACAAAAACTTTAAGTTGTGCACTTGGTAAGTCATATTGCTTTAAAATGATACAAAATCAATATACTTTGTTAGCTTGCTGAGTATCTGAAAGATGGAAAACAATTTTCCTACTAAATATATGAAATTAAGAATAAAAATTCCAATGATTGAGGTGGATTATTTCCAGAAAAAAATCAAAATGATTAGCTGAATGAAAGAGGCTTACTAAGAAGTTAGGCTGTTCTTATAAAAAAGAATAAATAAGATGATTATAGGCAAACTCCCATATAAGCCAGTTAGTTTCTCCCTGTGTAATGATTACAGATGTAACCCATAATCTCAGCCATTTCAAAATATCACACCCAACAGGGATAAATCCATGCAAGCCTCCTCCCCTGATGCCATAACAACATGGCTGGGGACATGCATTCATGGTAGTCAGATTCACTCAAGTGGAAGGCCATGGTATAATGACTTAATGGAAGGAACCTGGACCAAACAGGGTCATAAAGTCACTGTTTCTAATTTTATCTTGAACTCTCACCGCTAAATGATCTTGGGCTATTCGTTTAGGTGTTCTAAGCTGATTTCTCTAACTATAAGCTTTCTGATTATTTTCAAAAACTGTTAAGTATATTATACAATGGACACAAAAATAGTTGAAAAACTGAACAGTGTGCTGCAAAAACTCTAAGGTAAGGAGAACCAACACCAAGAGATTAGGCTGCTGACTATGATCCTAAGATTCTAAACCAAAACTACAACTTCCTCGGTAATCTGTACAAAATCAGTAGAGTCCCTGTCACATGGTGTCAGGACTAGGCAAATTACACTGGGCTTGTTCTGAACATAGCAAATGAAAAGGAGAACTAGAGACGATGGCATCCTGGGTTGGAGACGAAGATCAGTAAAAGACTTGTTCTTAAAAGCTTATTGTCTTGGAATAAAGTTCAAATTCCTCAGTGCGGTATATAAGACCCCCACACCTGGCACCAGCCACAAAGCCCCATTGCTCTCCACTCTCAGCAATATATTCCAGATTGAGTGACTCTAGACATCATGCTATCTCCCAACCACACTCTGCACATCTATCTTCTGGGTTAGCCTCCACCATGGTCCTCAGTCTGGGGTAGCCTCTTTCCAGTTTCCCAATCACCTTGCCCCACATCTACACCTTGTCCACCAGTCATATTTCTTTTGGTCTTTCCAGTCCTTCATTATACTGTCGTCATCTTCTTCTTCTTTTGAGAACGAGAGAGAGAGAGAGAGAGAGAGAGAGAGAGAGAGAGAGAAAGAAGAAGGAGGAGGAGGAGGAGGAGAAAGGAGGGAAAGAAGGAAAAAGGAAAGAAGAAAGGAAGAGAGGGAGGGAATCTCAAGCAGGCTCCATACTCAGCCTGAAGTCCACTGCAGGGCCAGTCCCACTACCCTGAGATCATGACCCAAGCGGAAATCAGGAGTTGGACACTTAACCAGCTGAGCTACTCAGGCACCCTGATTACATGGCCTTCTAAATAGATTTCTCTGTTTCCCATAGTTCTAAGTAACAAGTCCATCCTCCTTTCTTTTGCTTTTATTTCTATAATAGGACTTTTGAAAATTCAAGTTTTGCTTCGCTAACTAGACTGTAAGCTTCTTGAAAGGCAGGGGCCATTTCTGATCCTTGTAATACCATTCACCACAAGTGTAATTCATTCAACATAACGTGCTTTATAAATGTTTGTAGAGTATTCACAAGGTAATCTGAATATCCTGTACTAAAAGACAGGTACTCTTAGAGCGGTGCTCTAAGCCCCAGTTAATTCTAAAGCAATCTTGAAACTTCTTCCTAATGTAATATCCAAATAAGTAGAAATCTTAATTCAGAACAGAAATAGAAAAACTGTTTCTCATAACCAAACAGAAACCTAAACAAACTTTAGGACAACGTGCTCTCCTTCCCCAACACCTGGGTTGCAGGGTGGTGCAGGGGTGGGAGAATCCCCACCTCAGCTTCGCCATTCCCCCACTCCGTTGCACACATCTAACTTTAAGAAATATCAAAACTATTTGTACTTCTCCCACAGATCATGTGTTCCCTTATGTACTGTTCTCAGGGGCTATCATTCCATCTATACGAGTATCCTCCTAGAAAATGCCTTTCATTTTCAAGTCTTCACTCAAGAGCAAATTTTCCTCTTAAACCTTCCCTGATTCCTTTAGGCAGACTCACGAACATCTTTCCAGAAACACTCCCAATCCCAACTTAAGAACCCACATCTTCATTTTATCTGTTACCACATTCTAAAAATTATTTCTTTAAATACCTGGTCCAGATACAAACTATCTAGAAGACAAGACTGGTTCTCTTTCTGCACATCCAGTGGTAGGCATTCAATAGATACTATATGAATGGATCAAACTGAGCAAAGGCACTGCCCAATCTACCAACATCATTTATCTACAAATAGCTAAACTTCCAGGTATCGGGATCAGAACCTAGTGCGCACCTATCCCTACATTTGGAGGAGGCAGACAAACTCAGATTGCATTCCCAGAAGTTTTCACTGTACCTGAGTATTACTCTCATAGAAACAATGCCATCCATGAATACAGTTCCAGGCTGACCCATCAAGGCCTATTTTATTTGTAGGATCTAAAATAGTTAAAACTAGTGATTTTAGGACTCTCAAAACTAGAAAACATGTTAGTAAAAGATACTTGCCTGTTCTGTAGACCTTTGTGGGCTAGACTAAAATCTTAGTCCTCCTTTTTAGTGCCAATACCCCTGGAAAAAGATAATCTAAGTTTCAAATCACTGTGAACTTCTATAATATACATTTTAAATCAGAGGTTCCCTTTAAACAGTGTTCTCTTTGTAGATTAGACATGGTACTTCTTATGTATCAGTGGCTTTCTTTCTTCCTTCTTCCTTTTTCTTTGTATTTTTACCTCCTCCACTTGTATAATAAAGAAGAATCACCTTAATTGTAGTCCAAACAAAACACAATCTTCTGGAGGAAAAACTTACACACTATATTCACATTTATGCCCCAGCCTCAGCTGGGCCCTAAACATTGCCGCATTCTTCCTGCATTCCCCCTTAGGCCCCCTAGCTCCCTGAATACTTAAGGGCTGCCTGCCCCAAAGCTTCTCTGCTTGGTGCAAACTAATACCTCAAAGTCATGTGCTTTCACTTAGAAATAACTCTCAGCCCTCACTTCATAGAAAATATGGGAACTGGACATGAGTTCCCTCCCTGCACGTTCACCCTCTCTAACTCCAATTTTTCAATGAAGGACCTCACCACCTAGCAGACTCACAGACTTATGATCTCAAGCTAATCCTTATGCCTAGTTTATAAAGAAGATATCGTCCCACCTAGCTGACCAATGGATGAGCAAATTGAGGAACAAAGAATTAAAGAGTGTGTCCACAGTCCGATGACTACTAAATGACAAAACAGGATCTCATTCTCTTGATGCTGAGCTCCTATTGCAGTGCACCACTTCTGTTTCTACACAATCACAACTTATTTTCCCAATTCTCCTTCATATGTTCCATGGTCTAGCTGAATTGGGTAACTGAATGTATTCAGGCACAACAGACTTTACTTTGCATCTTTGAAAAAACAAATGTAATATTTTTCTGATTGTAAATTCATGATTATAGCAAATTTTGGGGAAGTCATCCATAATAAATAATGAGCATGAACAACTTAGAAAACTATACACAATATGAGTGAATCACACATGTTGAGTGTGAGCAATTAAGACACAAAAGAGTACATGTTGTATCATTCCATTTCTGTAAGGTACAAAACCAGTCAAAACTCTGGAATGTCACTAAAAGTTAAGAGCACGGGGGGCCTGTGGGAATGCTGATAATGTTCTATTTCTTAATCTGGGCACTTGTTGCATGGGCATGTTCAGTGTGTGAAAACTCAATGAAATGTATATTTATGATATGTACTGTGTATATGTAATACACACACATAGATAATATACTTGAAGTCAGATGCAGTGTATATATTTGGGTGTATTTTCTTCCTGGTGCTTTTCTTCCTACTGGATGCCTGTTTTTTTTTTTTTTTTAAGTTGTGTATATATGTTTATATTCTGATATTTTACCTAACAAAAAAGCATATGCATTTACCCAAATTACTAGAAATTATTTATAAATATTTTTAATGGCTATCTAACAGTCATTCTTGAAATTGTGCCATCATTTATTTAATCAGTGCCCTGTAATCAAATATTTAGACATTTCCAATCATTATAAAATTGACATAGTAAATGCTTCTACCCATTAAGTCATTTAGCCACTCTCTCCTCATACTTTGCTTAATATATTATATAACATACTTTATAATATGTAAGTATTTATGTATTTAATGAATCCTCATTGCTCAATAAGCTTCCACAGACTACATCTCCTCTCCTCATATCATCTACAAAATCTTACTCTTGTCCATGGTCGTTGCTATTTGTTGAAGTGTTTTCAAAAGCCAAGTAAAATAAATATCCATTTCTACCAACCCAAATTTCAGTATCACCTCAGTCATCCATGCAACATGAATGTTTTAGTCGTCTATATTTTAAAGTCTTTGTTTAGTCTATACAACTAAGTACTTAGAGGAAGTTTAGCATGGTTCTCCTTCAGGGTATAAACACTAGCTAGCAAATGAATTCACTCAACAACTAACAGTGCCATGTTCTAAGAACCCAAGGAGAATCAAACAAGTTTTTTCCATTAAAGACACATAAAAAAGACACAAAATTATGGCAGAAACAAAAGGAGAGCTAATAAAAATAACTGAGAGTGGTGAAAAATATTTTTCTTTTTTTGTCCTTTTGCATATGTAACCCTGAAGGGTAAAAGATGAACGAGGCTGAAGGTGAAACAGGCTAATATATACCTATTACCTTAGCAGTAATCAGCAGCCAGAACAAAGACAGATACAGGAGGATCAGTGTTAAAGATGGAAACTTGGCCCAATGTTACCTCAGAAGGCCAGGAAATTGTTCTAGAACAGAAAGGCTGAGTACAGCCAAATCTGAACCTACCCAGGCTCCTATAATTCAAGAGGTAAGGAGTGAAGTTGGACTCTAAGGGCTACTAACGGGCTCCCCAGGGCTACAAAGAGACCATAAAGGACCCATTTGCCTCAAGAGATTTTTAATGTAGACAAAGCTGCTCCACTTTAGAAAAAGATGCCCCACTGAACATCCAGCAGCAAGGGCATAACTGGTTATAAAGCTTCAAAGAACCAACTTACACCCCTTGAACTGCACTGGGGGACTGTAAGCTTAAAGTCTTCTTAGTCACTTTGAACCTGTGAACAAATGAGCTTAAGAAGAGCCTCTTAGAAGCTCATCTGTTTGAAAGAGAGAGCTTCTGAAATTATAGCACAGAGAAAGAAGAGAAATATGCATGCATATGGTATATAAAGAAGGCTAGGTAGACTTCTGAGTGAGCACTTCCTTCAGGAACAGAGGATAGCCAGGTTTGCTTTTAAAGCCATAGATTATGGGTAAGAAAGTGACTGGACCATTTTTTCATGTGGTCAAATAATATATTTAGATGTTATAGCATCAATGCATAAAAGAGCTTATTAATTTAGTCCTGCTAGCACAGAAGGACAGGTAAGGTATGAGAGCTGGTGGGCAGCCAAGCAGGAAGGCAGGACAGCCTCCTGGACAGCCCAAGACAGGGAACTATTGCCAAATTTCAGAAGTCCCCTATGCAACTCTACAGGCATTGACAGAGCTGAGTGTTTAGCAAGTTGGTGACACAGTGAGATTTCTGTATCCAAGCGGTCATCTGCTGCCATGTGGAAGATGGGTCTCAGGTGGGAAGACCAGTGAAGTGGCAACAATCTAAATCAGAGATGCTAAATTAGAGTAGTGAATGAAGGGGAAATGGAAAAAAATTTGTCAGCTGTCCAGGAGGTAAAAGCAGAACTAGATAAATTAGTCAAGATGAAGTGGCACAAAAAAGGCAAGATTAAGAATAAGGTGGTTGATGGCACCACAAACCCAGGTGGGAAATACAGGAAGAAGTTAGAAGACCTGTTGATCTTGAGGAACTGTTGAATGGTTCAGCAGAGGAGAGTCTAGATGTCAGAGCACAGAACATTATAGGAACAGATTTGTAAGTTCACCACCATACAGGCTGGAATAAAAACAAGTGGGTAAGACCACCCATAATAGGAATTCTTGCATTTTGAGGATATAGACCCTTTTGAGAACTTGATAAAAATTCTCACCACTACCCCCTCACCAAAATGAATATAAACAAACATTTTGGAAAAAATGCTTGGCAGCTTATAGGCCCCCTGCTACTCACACAGGGCCACAGGTTAGGAAATCATAGGCCAGGGGACAGGGAGGAGAAGTGGAAAGAAGGTCTAAAGCAGCATTTGTTTACAAGGATGCTACTGGCAAATTGCAGAGGACATGTCTTCACCGTGCATGATGCTCAGCACCCACTGAACACAAGAAATACCCACAACCTAGTCTCTGGGACAGCCACAAAAGGCCTCCATATGTTTCCAAACACTACTATCCTTTTTGAGAACCCCTGGTCATAAGGGATAAGAGGAAGGAACAACGAAAACTGAGCCAGAAAGATCAGAGATGGGAGGAACAGCAGATCTGTTCCTGAGCAAGTAAGTCGTCTTATTTCCAAAATACCCCCACAATGTGACCCTTCTCCACCTTCACTGCTACCACCTCAACTAAGTCATTCCTTGCATGAATTACTGCAATCATTTCCTAATTGGTTTTCTTTCTTTTCTTTTCCTCTCTCCCTCCCTTACTTCCTTTCTACTGAATCAACATGCTGTATATTACATCTCTAGGTCTTATGTATCAAATAAGCACAAAGGTTATACCTTTTGACCCCCTCAACAATTCAATAACCCCTACTCCTCACCTTTGTCAACCACCAATATGTGCCCTGTATCTATGAGTTGGGTGGTTCTTCTTCTTTAGATTATGCATATAAGTGAGATCATCCAATATTTGTCTTTCTCTGGTTATTTCACTTAGCATAATGCTTTCAAGGTCTGTCCATGTTGTCACAAATGGCAAAACTTCCTTTTTTCTGGCTGAATCATATTCCACATGCTACATTTTCTTTATCCATCCATCAACTAATAAACACTTAGGTTGTTTCCATGTTTTGGCTTTCTGTTTCCATTCTTAATTCTTCTTGACAAGCCCTTTCCACATAAAAGCACAGTGAGCCTTTTCCATTTTACTAATCTTATTTAACAGGCATTTTTATAATACTATCTGCCATGCTTTCTTTGTTCTTTACAAATATTAACTCATTTCATCCTCATAACAACACTGTGAAATAGAGATAACTTATATTCCCATTTTACCAATGGGGCACAGAGAAGCTACAGAGCTACTACAAGGTCACAAAGCCAGTTAACTTTAGGGCTGGGATTTTTTTTTTTTTTTTTTTTTACAAATAGTTTATTGTCAAATTAGTTTCCACATAACATCCAGTGCTCATCCCCACAAGTGCCCTCCTCCATGCCCATCCCCCATCCCCCCTACATCCATCAGTTCTCAGTTTTTGTCAGCATTCAAGAGTCTCTCATGGTTTGCCTCTCTCCCTTTCCCCCACCATTTCCCCCCTTCTTCTCCCCTTTGTTCCTCAGTCAAGTTCCTCCTAATCCTCCTATACGTGCAAACATATGATATTTGTCCTTCTCTGTCTGACTTATTTCACTCAGCATAACACCCTCAAGGTCCAGCCATGTTGCTACACATGGACAGATTTCATTTTTTCTCATTGCCATGTAGTATTCCATGGTATAGATAAACCACATCTTCTTGATCCATTCGTCCATTGATGGACACTTAGGCTCTTTCCATGTTTTGGCTATTGTTGAGAGTGCTGCTATGAACATTGGGGTACATGTGCCCCTATGCCTCAACATTTCTATATCCCTTGGGTAAATTCCTATCAGTGCTATTGCTGGGTCATAGGGGAGTTCTACTGTTAATTTTTTGAGGAACCTCCACACTGTTTTCCAGAGGGTCTGTACCAGTTTACATTCCCACCAACAGTGCAAGAGGGTGTCCGTTTCTCCACATCTTCGCCAGCATCTCATGTTCTCTGATTTGCTCACTTTAGCCACTCTGACTGGTGTGAGGTGGTGGTATCTCAGTGTCGTTTTGATTTGTATTTCCCTGATGAGGAGCGATGCTGAGCATCGTTTCATGTGTCTGTTGGCCATCTGGATGTCCTCTTTGGAGAAGTGTCTGTTCATATCTTCTGCCCATTTCTTTACTGGGTTGTTTGCTTTTCGGGTGTGGAGTTTGGTGAATTCCTTATAGATTCTGGATATCAACCCTTTATCTGATATGTCGTTTGCAACTATCTTTTCCCATTCCGTGGGTTGCCTATTAGTTTTGTGGGTTGTTTCCTTTGCCATGCAGAAGCTTTTAATCTTGATGAGGCCCCAATCGTTTATTTTTGCTCTTGATTCCCTTGCTTTGAGGGATGTGTCAAGTAAGAGGTTGCTGCAGTGGAGGTCAAAGAAGTTGTTTCCTGCTTTCTCCTCTAGGGTGTTGATGGTTTCCTGTCTCACATTCAGGTCCTTTATCCATTTTGAGTTTATTTTTGTGTACGGTGTGAGAAATTGATCTAGTTTCATTCTTCTGCATGTTGCTGTCCAGTTCTCCCAACACCATCTGTTAAAGAGGCTGTCTTTTTTCCACTGGATATTCTTTCCTGCTTTGTCAAATATCAGTTGGCTGTATACTTTTGGATCCACTTCTGAGTTCTCAATTCTGTTCCATTGGTCTATGTGTCTGTTTTTGTGCCAATACCACACTGTCTTGATGATGACAGCTTTGTAGTAGAGGTTAAAGTCTGGGATGGTGATATCTCCCATTTTGGTTTTATTTTTCAGTATTACTTTGGCTATTCAGGGTCTTTAGGGCTGGAATTTTAACTTGAGCATCTGCTTGACAGTTCAGGCTCTCACCTACTACTCCATGTTACTCTCCAATTCATTCATTCCTCTGTGCAAGATCCCTAACTGTCTTCTCACTCAAGAGTAAAAACCAAGATCCTTGTCACAGCCAATAAAGACCTGGTATATGGGCCCCACTACCTCCTCTACCTCATCTCCTGCTACTGTCCCATGTCCCCCCACCCGCCCCCACTCCCAGCCTCACTGATCTGGCAGCTCTGGTATGGACACAACTGTATGCACCTACTTCAGTGCCTAGACACTCAATGTCTTCTCTATGTGGAGTGCTCTTCCTCCATACAGGTGCAGAGTTACTTCCTTCACTTCATTAAATTTTCTACTCAAATATGTTCTCATGAGTGAGGACTTCCTGCCCATCCAATATCATATAACACTTCCACTACCACCCCCAGCATTTTCAATTTCTCCAACTTGTTATGTTTTTTCCTCTGATGTGTCTTTCATCATACAAAGAATGCAAAATTACTCATTATCTAACTTCCTTCAGTAGAGTGCACTTTCTATGAGAGTAGTTTTGTGTGTTTTGTTCTCTGTTACAGCTCCCTGCATGGAAGGTCATGCAGTTCATTTCTGAATAAATAAATGAACAAAGAAAGAGCCCTGACAAGGAAGTCAAGGAGGAGAAGTCTGAAGACAGAGGAAGATGGCTCAATGGTGCAAACATGCTACAAAAAGCTTCTGTTATATTAGATATTAGGAAATTGGTGTCTCTGGCAAGAAATGTTTCTAAGAAATGGTACCTGGCTGGGAAATAAGTAGTAGAAACATTAAGCACAGATAACTCCTGAAAGAGGCTGGCTTAGAAAGGAGACAGAAGGAGTAGACAGAAGGAGTAGCAGTGTCAAAGAGACTTGAGCATATACTTTCCAGGAAAAAGGTAAGGAGAGAAGGAAAGAGGAGACTGATATCCAATACAGAGAGGATTACTAATGGAGAAGATCCTAGAAGACAGCCAACTCCAGACCGTAAGGGATGAGGAAGTTCTCACCCACATTAACTAGCAAACACTGTTCTCTCCTCAGACCACTGGCCTGGACAGACTGTGGAGCATCTGTCCCCTCTAAAGAGCTACAGTAAGGAAACAGGAAATTTTATTAAATGTGACAAAAACACATTCATTGTCCAGTATTAGGATTTAGTTGCTTTTCCTTTAATTTGTGTTATCCAGCTATGAATGTCAACTGATATAAGAGATATAATGGACAACTCATTTCCTACAAAATGTAAACAATTCAGTAAAGAAAGAACAGTCTTTTTAACAGATAGTGGTGGAATATCTGTTAAATATAAAAAAAATTTAACTCAATAGACCAAACACCTTAACACCTTGCCAAAGATATAGATATGGCAAATAAGTATATAATGAGATGCCCCACATCGTATGTCTTCAGGGAAATATAAGTTAAAACAACAATGCAATATTAGAATGGCCAAAATACAAAACACTGACAACACGAAATGCTGTTAAGGATGTGGAAGAGCAGGAACTCTCGTTCATTGCAGGTGGGAACACAAAATGGCACACCACCTTGGAAGTGTGACGATTTCTTATAAAACCAAACATACTCTTACCACAAGACCCTGAAATTGTGTTACTCTGTATGTATCCAAAGGAGTTGAAAACTATGACCACACAGAAACCTGCGCATGGATACTTTTTGCAGTTTTATTTATAATTGCCAAAAGTTGGACAAAGATATGTCTGTCAGTAGGTGAACAGATAAACAGACTGTGGTACATCTAGATAATGGAGTATTATTGAGGGCTAAAACAAGCTATCAAAATATGAAAAGACAGGGAGAAAACATAAACGTATATTAGTAAATGAAAGGGTCTATCTGAAAAGGCTACATGACATTCAGGAAAAGGGAAAACTATGGAGACAGTGAAAAGATTATAGTGGTTTCCAGGGATTGGGAGAGGGAGAAATAAATAGGCAGAGCACAGAGGATTTTTAGAGCAGCGCAACTACTCTGTGTGATGCTGTAATGATGGATATGTGTCATTACTCATTTTCCTGACCACACAGCACTTATAACACTGAGAGTGAACCCTAATGTAACCCATGGAGTTTGGGCTATAATGATGTGTCAATATAGGTTCAACTGCAACAAATGTACAACTCTAGATGGGAATATTATAATAGAGAAGGCTATGCATGTGTGGGGGACAGGGAATACACGAGAAATCTCTGTATCTTCTGCTCAGCTTTGTTGTGAACCTACAATTGCTCTAAAAAAATAAAGTCTATTTTAAAAAGATAACTTAAAATAGATCATATACATCAATTTAAAACCTAAAACTATGAAACTTCTAGAAGAAAACCAGAAAACTTTTAGAAGAATATCTATGTGACCTTAGCTTAGGCAAAGGTTCTTAACAAGGACCCCAAAAGCACAATGGATAAGAGAACGAAACCATAAGCTGGACTTCATCAAAATCAAAAACCTCTTCTCTTCAAAAGTCACTATGAAAATGAAAGTACAAGCCACAAAGTGGGAGAAAATCTTTGCAAAACATGTTCAGGTGAAGGACTTTTCAAAATATACAAAGACCTCTCAAAATCCAACAATTAAAAAAACAATCAGCCCAATAAAAATGTGGGCAAAACACTTGAACAAACACTTCAGCAATGAAGATATAAACATAGCAAAAAATACATTAAAAGATGCTCAACAGCACTGGTCATTAGGGAAATGCAAATTAATTAAAAATTAATACCGGTGATGTCTAAAATTTAGAAAGACTAATCACAGTAAGTGTTGGCAAGGAAGTGAAGGAATTAGCAGGCTTATACACTGCTGGTAGGAAAATAAAATGGTCTGATCACTCTGGAAAACAGTTTGGCAGTTTCTGAAAAAGCTAACCATATATGTCTATCATGACCCTGCCATTCTACTCCTAGGTACTTACCCAAGATTAATGAAAACATATGCCCATACAAAGATTATATGCAAATATTCACAGCAGCTTTGTTTGTAATAGCCAAAAATTAGAAATAGCCCAAATGTCCATCAATAGGTACATACATAAATTGTTGTATATCCATACAATGGAACATGATTCAGCAATGAGAAGAAATAAACTATTGCTGCATACATCAACATGAATGCATTTCCAAATAATTATTCTCAGTGATGACAGAAGCCAGATCAAAAAAGAGTACATTACATGATTCATTAATTTAAATTCTGGAAAATGCAAACTACTCTGCAGAGACAGAAGCAAAGCTGTGCTTTGGAGGCGAGGGGATGAAGGACATGGGAAAGACCTCAACTGGGAATGGGGAATTTGGGGAGGATGATGTATACGTTCACTATCTTGACTGTGGTGGTGATTTCATATTTATGTATGTAGGTCAAAGCTTATCAAATTGTACACTTAAATGTGTACAGTTCATTGCAGGTTACTAAGCTGTTTACCTCAGCTTAGCTCAGTAAAGAGGTTTTTAAAAAAAAGCGATATAAAAGAAGGAAGTCATTACATACAAAAAGAAAATAAGGAAAATGCAGCACACATAAACTACTTTAGATTTCTTGACATCCAATGGCATCAAGTATTAGAACTTGCTTCAGAAATAGCCAAATTTTACCTTAAACACTACAAATTATTCTCAACTTATCTTTTAGTGGTATTTCTACAGTAGGGTTTCAGAAACTATAAATCTATTCAAATACTTTAAGCATAAATTAGAGTGATATATTACTTTTCTGTCCAATACCAATCCATGAAGAAAACTCTAATTTTTCCAATGTATGTGCTACTTTCTGAAGAATAATTTAACTTTAGGTGATATTCCAATAATAAAGTTACTATAATTAAGGATAAACATGATTTAGCCAGAAGCCAATGACCATTATCAAGTGACAAGAAATATCATGCACATGAATAAAAACAGGTAGAAAAGTATTCTCCTCTTGTTACAACCTGTCCTCATATCAGATTGCTTATCAAAACAGAGTTAAAACATACGCTACTGAGTAAGAAAACATTTTTCTTAATGCATAAAACTTGACAGCATTGGAGTTAATTGTAATGAGCTTTGTGATATATTTGAATGTGACAAAAAAAATTGCCAAAAATAAGTCTTGTAAATCCAATAGCAAGGCTGTGAAATAAATAGGTAATAGATATTATTGGTGCTATAAAGCTTCAGGCAACTCATTCAAGGTCACCCAAAGTACCCAGTAAGCCTGTATACAGAAGGGGAAAAAATAACTAGGGCTCTCAATCATAACTTTTTTCTCCTCCAAAGTGGTAGCTACTCATGGTGCAAATGTCCTGGAGCAGAGACCTATAAAGGGCATCCCCCTTCTGGCCCCATGTCCAATATTTTTATGAGTAAATTCAGCTCTAAATAAATAAAACGGTAAGGTAATGGGTTGAGCTAGAGAGGGCTTCACTATCTTGCCACGCCTTCCTACCTAGAAAATAAAGGGTATGGAAATGGAGGAACAACAAAAACAATTTCCTCCAGTGAAGCAAATGTATGAAAAAAGGTTATGGTTCCTTTTTATGACTTTGACTGGGTGAACCACTCACTGTTCTTTTGCGAGAGCACTTAGCCTACAGGTTGGCATATATCAGGGACTTAAAAATGCTGCTTTAATCTCCCTTACTTTCCCAACCCAAGGGCATCCAGCTTCTTGCTGACAAAAACTGAGAGTCTAGACCACTGATGAGGTTTAACATTTAGAAGAAACCCAGAGGTTAAGTGCAAACAAATAAATCATGAAAGAACTAGAATCAACTCCTAGATTCTCTGTATACTTTATGACCAACACAATACAAAACTAAAAAGGAACTGGATTTATACTTTAAGGGTCAAAGGAAAATTCTAAAAGGAAATTCAAGTCCTAAGAAACAACTCAGAAGAAAATGTGGGTGATTACTTAAGAATTAAAGAGCAGAAACATTAATACTAAGGACATAAGCACTTTAGAGCTATAGTGCATCAAACTAGTAATTTGTAAAGAGCAACCACGTGACAAAAATACTGGAAGCTTTAAGCCTTCCTTGGCCTTGGAAAGTCATGAGACTTTTTTGGCTAAAAGAAGGAATACTTTAGTGTGAGAAGGAAAAAGAATTTACAGACCTCTAGGTGGCTCCAATTTTTAAACAACTACTCTGCTACCTTAACTAAATGTTCAAATGATTTGTAGTTATTTAGGCAAGTCATATCAACAGCTAGAAAGTACTAACCATCCTTAGAACTAGAATTCTCATTTTTCTACTAGTTTTCTCTACCTTCTTTTGAAGTCTGACACTGAGCAAGCAAGACCTGCTAACATATTATCCTATGACATGTGTAAAATAATATGACAAAGCAAGATTTTTTTTCTTTCAGTAATCCTGATGAAAAAAAAGCATAATTACTTTAATGATGTACTTAGAAAAAGGATTATCTACAACAGAAAATCACAAGGGTAACGCTAATTAAAAGGTGTCTCAATTTATTATTATGAATTTTCCACATAGCCCAAATGCATTAATTTTACTTGATATCTGCAAAGGCTGTTTCAAATTATACATTAACACCAGCAAGGAAGGAACACAGGAGAGTGCCAGTCTGGCTTTTCTGTTATGAAAAGCAGAATGAACAGCGACAAAGAAGGCAACCAAGACACAAATATAAAACTGATATTACTATTTTATTCATTATAACAAGAGCCTTTTATTGAGCACCTACTAACTGTACCAGGCACTAAGTATAGATTGGTGAATAAACCGGGTATTACTTCTGCTCTTGAGGGTAAGAAAGAAACATTAAGACATTAAATAATATGTATAAGTTAAGATAAACATAAAAAAGGAAAGATGATTGTGCTATGAGGGAAAAACAAAGAATTTCTAAATGACATGATGATAAGGACAGGGTCTTTTCAGAGAAGACATTTATACAGAGGATATTTGAATCCGTATCCAAGGATGAGAAATTACTCAAGGAGATGGTTCTAAAATAGAAAGACCAATAGTATGACCAAGACCCCTGATGTCAGCCTGCTGGAGAACTGGACAATGTGGCTAGCAAGAGATGAAGATGGCAGGGACAGTGGCCAAATCATGCAGGGCTTTATAGGTATGCTGAAGATCTCATATCTTATCTGGAGAAATAAATGTACTTCCTTAGAGCATTGAAGACTTTAAATAGCAAGTGACTTTTTTTTTTTTTTTCCTTTTAGGCTGCTGGTAGGAAAAAGACTGGAAGGGGTACAGAGTATGTGCAGAAGGCAATAGGGAAAGATAATGGTGGTCTCACGTGGAATGGAAGCATAGTGGAGACTGAAAATCAGATTTGAGAGAGATTCTTCCAGAAAAGTAGATAAAGGCTTTGTGACAAACTGGTTGGGGGTGGAGGGGGGTAAGGGGGAAGCTGAGATAGAACATTAGTGAGAATGAAGGTTAAATTCCAGCCTTCTGGCCTGAGCCACTTGTTGGCCGGAGGAAATGAAAACCAGAGAAGGAACACGTTGAAAGTTTGGGTAATCAAGTGCTCAGTTCTCGAGAAGTGTGAGACTGTCATGTATTGGCTGAGACGTACCAGACACTATGTTAGCTCTCCTACTTGTCACAGCATTCCTTTTAGGAGCAGTATCCCCATTCTACAGAAAGCAAACAGTAGATCATGAGGTTGAAGTAGCATGGCCAAGTTCAATCAGTTCAAAGTGACAAAGTCACTTGCTACTCAAGTCTGGTTGACTGGCTGTCGGGTAAGCATTCTTTCCACTACACACAGTTTTGGGGAACTATGTCTACGCTTTGCATTTTGAAATCTACTTAGGGTTGGATCAAGCTAGCACCCAAAGAGAGTAAACAGGCGATATGTTATATTTTAAATCCAAGTTCTCTGATTTATGATGCATAATGTTTTCCTATCCCCTCTCCACTTTCCCCTTAGGAGTTTTGCAATGTTTTGAACATCAGCAAGATACCTAGGACTTTAATATTTTACAATAAAAGAGCAAAGTCACTATGCCAGGAATCAACCATAATGAAAAGAGCAACACCACCCATCAGTAAACAATATTTTTACTCTCTAGCCATACACGCATCAGTATAAGATAGATCAACTGAGTAAGAAATTCTGAAAAACTATTTCTCAAAATGGCTAAACTATTCAAGTAAAAAATTAATGCAAGCCACCAGGTACAAAAGGCTATAAAAGCGAAGCATTGAGATCCCCATTAAAAAAATAAAAGACTTAAAAAAAAATAACCCAGAATATTAGGCAAAGAGAAATGATACCATAACTATAGAATTTAAAATGTGCAATTCCCAAATATCTCAGTCAAATGCCAATTTCAGTAAACGTGCATGCTAAAAACCTAAACATTCTTCTTTTTAACTGCTTTTCTCTGCAGCACACTGACACTTTAGCAAACTGAAATGCCTTTCCTATCTGCACAGTCTCATGATTCTCTCCCTCTCTGGGCTGATGTCCCCCTCAGCTACTGAAGCCAGAAATTAGGCTTGATTAATGAACCTAGAAAGAACTCAATGCATTACTAACAACTGTGTCTATTACTGAAAATACCAGCTTGAGGCTCTTAATAGGAGAGAAAATGAGGAAGGGGGAGATTTTTGAAAGGTTTTATCAACTACATCACGAATTCTATTTTGTTGGGTCTGATCCTTCAACAGAATAATCACGTCGCATTCAGTCTTCTTAAAGTCAGGTATGGTCACATGTAATTTTCATGATTTTGGGAGAGTTCCCCCAAGGAGAGAAATAAAAAGTAGCATTGATATGCCCACTAAAAGATAAATACACAAACCACCCTCCAAAATAATAGTACTACTGTGTCCTTCGTCCTGATTCTTGTGTCCACCTGCACCTCTCCCTGCAGAGATCTAGCTAGCATTCACTACTGCCTCACCCAGGCAAGGACAGGATGCTGAAAATCCATTAAGAAAGCTTCCCATTCTCTAGTCCTTCATAACAGGATCGCCAACTGCTGGCAACCGAAAGATGAGGAAGGGAGGGAGGAAGAAAGGAAAGATGGAAGGGAAAAATAGAACAGAAAGAAAAAACAAAAACAAAACTACCTGAGGCCTTCTACCAGAATGAGTGGTTAATCCAATCGGCAGAAAAGCAGAGATGTATACATATTTAAAGACCCTTTCTAGTGACACAACAGATCTAACGAAGAATTGCTGAGCCACATCACACTGGAAAATCTGTAAATGTTCCTCCTCGCTGTTACCGGGCTGGAAGAATTCTTTTTAATGCAATGCTGTAATGTACTGACACAGCTAACCTGATGGGTTTCACAGCTATGAAATGTGCCCTGCATCTATTTCCCTTCCGAGTCCCTAAAGACCAGGGGCAATACTGACCCGTAATTACATCCAACGCTTGCTATGCTCAAGATGCCATTTGATGCTGAAAAACTAGTGGTTTAGCAACACCAGGCGGCTCTAGGATGCTAAAATAACAACGCAACACTCGATTACGAACCCAGGTAGTTGCCTGTACGCGCTAGTGCGGCACAAGGAGCCACATTCAAATCTCACGTCCCTTCAGGTCGACGCTTATTAAGCTTTCTGCTATGAAGCCTCGCAAAGTTTCCAGTCTGCAAAACGGAATGACTCTGAAAGTCCCTTCGTCTAGGACTCGCCTCCCCAGACGGGTTGGCGGCAAGGGGAAATAGGGACGGAGGATGGTTGAGCGTTCAAACAGAATTTTAAAACCTAAAAACCCAATCTTGTTTTCAGAGGAGAAAGTAAGCGTTCACCACACCGCCACCCGGCAGGCGAGCATCCGATTTCTCCATTCGGAGAGAAAAACGTTCAAGAAGCCAGACACACGTTTCCCTGCCCAACAAAAGTGGCCTCTAAACTCCCCTGCCAAGGACACTGGGAGGAAACAGAGGAGCAGGACGCAGCCTGTACTTCTCAGGGGCGCGTGTGCGAGGCGGGCAGAACGCGCAACGGCGAACACCCGGGGGAAAAGGTGAACCGGAGGAACCGGGAGCCCGTGGCTGGAGGGCAGAGCCCGCGAAGAACCCCGAGGTGCAGCCGGAAGGGTGAGGGGGCGGGGAAGGGGGAGCCCGAGGCTCCAGGAGGAGGGAGGGGTCCCAGACGTTGCCCAGAAATCACGGCAGCCGAGTAAAGTTAATACTTACTCAGTTTCGCAACTGCGCCGCCCCCGCAGGCCGCCCGCCCAGGCCGGCCGGGACGCTGAGGACGCGGCGGCGTCCGAAGCTCGGCGGCCGCCCAGCGCCAGTCCCGGCCGCACCGTCCGGCGCGCCTCCCTCCGCCGCCCTCGGCGGGCCGCACGCCCAGCACCGGCCGGAGGCCCTGGCCCCCGGCGCGCCCTCCCGGCGCACCTCCCGGCCGGCGCTAGGTGAGTGTGGACGCCGCCGGCTGGGCTGCCGCGGTGTGGGAGCGCGCGGGCAGCGGCTGCGCCGCCCGCAGGAGCCGCCGCCGCTGTCGCGGGCGGGCGAGCAAGGCTGGGCGAGGAGCGGCGCGGCGGGCGCTGTGCCGGACGGCGGAGTTGGCGGCCGGCTCGCTCCCGCGGCCGGTGCCTCTGGGCAGGGGGCCGGGCTGGGGGCCGGGCCGGGCTCGGGCACCCGGGCGGCTCCGCCCCTTCGCCGGGCCGCGGGTAAAGCGCGCGAGAGGAGCGGCGCGGGGGCGCCCCCCTCGGCCGGGCGCTCGGGTTACAGCCCCGGCTCCGCGGCTTCCCCGCCCGAGCCTCGCCGGTTCGCCCGCGCCGGGAGAGACATTGTAACGGAACTGGGACGCCAGCGCTGCATTGTGGGAGCTTTTAAAGTGGCGGGGAGCGCGGCGCGGCCGCTCGGGCCCACCGGGCGCGGCTCGCCCCGGAGCTCCCGGTTCGGCCCCGCCACCCCTCGCCCCACCACACGCCCCCGGCCGCCGAGGCCTGTGGAGCAGAGAAACCAGAAATGGTGAGGTGACCAGTGCCTACTGACTCTCAGAGAAGCAAAATCTTCCAGAGCCCGGGGTGAGACTTGTAAAACTGCCCTCTACGGTCATTTCGGAAAGTAGGCGGCTTATTCTGCAGACGCTTAAAAAAGAAAAAAGAAAGAAAGAAAGAAAGAAAAAGCCCTTCCATCCCCCAAGGACTGGGTTTGAATTGCTTTTCATCTGGAGTGGCAGTGATTCAGCGACCCCCTTCTCAGCGGCAGGCAGTGACAGAGACAGGAGATGAAAAACACAGCGAATGAATCAGACGTGAGTAACCAAGTTTAGAAAGAGCTGGGCTCGGATTCAGAAAACTGCTCCCCCTCCCCCACCCTGAGATACAGCAAATAGTCGAGGAAGAAACCCAGTGCTTTCATCTGGAAATGCAGATACGTGTGTGGTTTTCCCTATTCCACCTTTTTTTTTTTTTTTTAAATGACACGCAATTACTCTAGCCACTGGACAAAATTCAGTCTTTGGTCCAGACTTGTGTTCACACATGCCCACGACTCAGCAACAGCTATTAATTTGGAGGGAGATGGAGTGAAGATAATGGTCGAGATACGAGAAAGCATTCCAATTATAAAATGCCCCTTTTAATTCTCCAGACGCTGTGGGATTTTTTTTTTTTTTGGATCAAAACAAGGATATTACATTTGAAGCACAACTTGTGACAGCTCATCTTACCGAAGGCCTGATTTGTTTTGTTTTGAGTTTGTGTTTGTAGGTCTTTTGTTGCTTCGTCTTGTTTTCTGACCTTTAGTTATTGCACAGCTCATTAGTTCCTTTGCCTTTGAGGTGAACCGAGGGGAAAGAGAGGTGGTGAGACTCAAATTTGGCCGATAAACATGTAGAGGATTTGAGGAGGAGGAGAGTTCTCTAGGATTCAAATGCAAAACACGAGGGAATCTTATTTAAGGTGATTCCTTAGGGCATGGATCCTCTTCTCAAGAGGACTTTTCCAGATTTAACGTTAACATTTCCTAAGCCCTCATTCCCATGTCGGCCTTTCAGTCCATGGAACACCATCAGTCACCCACCTAATTGCCAAATCTAATGGAAAAATTTAATCCCTATTTCGTTATGCCCTTTGTGGCATTTGCCAATTTTGACCTCCCCTTCCTTCTTAGAACTTTCCTCTCCCCTCCTTTTTTTTAATTTTGGTTGTTGTTGATAGTCCTCCCTCTTTTGTAGAGGTCTTGAAACGGGTGAGTGATAGCTGGCAGGAGTGTGGCTATTGTTAAACTGGAATTCAGGATCTTACTGAAGGACGTATTCTTTATCTTTCTGTTAAGGGAATGGAAGTAGAAGAACCTTAAGCTGGTTTCTGTTAGTCACCATTAGGGCCCTGACCTCAATTTTATCATATATCCAGAGGTGAACAGTGGACTGACTTATGACAACTGACTTTCATGTGACTAGCATTTGAATCAGGATGAAATTTCCTATGATAATATAACCATGACCACTATTTAAGATAAGCACTTACTAGGGTCCAGGTACATGGTGAGATATCCTCACCTCCAAACCAGAGTGTGTCTGTCTTACTGATGGCTGCCAAAGTCAAGTAGATTTACCTCTGTCCAGTCCTGAATCAGCCCAGAAAAATCTCTACCTCAACCCCTATGGTTAATGCATTCTTTCTTCAGTGTAGAGTACAATTTGTTTTAATTTTTCTTAGCTGTAATCACATCCCTGTTAAGCTTTCCTGAGATCACACCAAATGTCCTTGACAGGATTTTGTAAACAACCCTTATTTCTGGTTTCTAATTATATTCCCCGAAAGTAATCAGTGAGTATTCGTGCACCTCAAGCCTTGTGACATAATCAGATTTGATTTTCAGGAAAATAATCTAAGAGGGTAGATTCTGAAAAGAGGAGAGATTTATGAAGGGGGTGGGGGACACCAACTAGAGATATATTACTATGTAATATTATTTTCATATTGCTAATGGTAAAAAAGTTACCACAAACTTAGTGGCTAAAATCAAGAATGTGTTATCTTGCAATTCTGGAGGTCAGCAATTCTGAAGTCAAGGTGTGGGCTGTGTTCCATCTGGAGTCTCTAGGGGAGAATCCATTGCTTTGGTTTTTTTCTAGCTTAAAGATGCTATCTGATTTCTTTGGCTTGTGGCCTCTTCCTCCATCTTTAAGGGCAATAGCATACGTATCATCTTCAAATCTGTCTCTCTTCTTGTGACCTCTGCTTCAGGGTTAGGGGCTATCTTTTTCTCTAAGGTAGGCAAAGAAAACAAGAATTGATGTAGATACATTTCTAGCCATATATGTTACAAACTGAATTGAACTGGATTATTTGTAGGAAGGGATGTCAGGGTTTTAATTATTAGTCACATCATCATCATAGGGATAATTTATTTGACTTTACAGTTGCTGAAGTGGTGACCGTTAGTCCATCTAAACCTATATCCATCATGTAACTGAAACACAAGGTGTTAACACACTAAGAAAACTAGGTTCACATCTGCAGTTTCTGGGGATAACTTCCTTTCTCTGGAAATGCCTGGCAACTCTTTTGTATGGTGTCCAGTGAAGTCATATTGCCAAGTTTGAGAAATATGCATCTAGACCAACATTTCCCAAACTGGTCCACCAGGGAACATCATCCCGTAAGATGGGACGATGGGAAGACAGTTGCTCGGATAAGTTTAATGGAACACAGTTGTGACTATAGTTTAGGCCAACCAAGAACCTTGTCCATGAGTCAGATCCATCAAGGACAAAGTGTTGGGAAATTCTTTCATGAGGAAGTCTAAGGGAGAAACAAACATTTTGTCACAACAAACAGGTATGTATGCTGGCAGGAATACATTATAACTTATTTTTTTTATTATCTAGCTCTACCTTTCCTTCTTTCTTTCTTTCTTTCCCCACTCTGTATTTCACCCAGATTACTTACAGCTTCATAACCTCTGAAATGATGGCTCAGGACCACTTCTTATTCTCTACCACATCACCTTGAAATTGTCTGTTTACTTTTAGAGCCACCCCTGTCCTCCCCCAACCTCCCCTCTACCTGCTTAATAAAGCCAGGGACTGTGTTGTGTTTATCACTGTATTCCCCATGCATGATACAGGGCCTGGCAAAGGCTGGGAGCTCAATTAATATTAGTTGAAATAACAATTAAATGAATGAGTAACAATATAAATGGAACAAACTAATGACGCTTACCTGTTGTACTTGTCTTTGATCTTGTCTTTAATTAATAAACATTTTGAAAAATGTAATAAACTGTGGTATTGTGCTAGGTTCTGAGATTACAAAAATTAATGTGACATAATCTCAGCCCTCTATGACCTCACAGTTCATCTAAGGAAATGCATGCTAAAACAAAATGAGGCAGGTAATGCTAGTTGCCTATCTCATTTCCTTTCTTCCCTTTGCTCTTAGTAACAGAAATCTGATTTTGTGCCCAGTGAAAACTTTCAATTCATAACTTTCCTTGCAGATAGGAGTTACTAAGTGTAGGCCATGGTATGTGGATTGGAGGGATTGTATGGGACTCCTTATTTGTGTACCTGGTGGTAAGTTACTAACAGGGCTGACTCAGGCCCTATTATTGCCAGGAATATGATTGTGGTACCTGGAGTTACAGCAGCAATCTTGTGACATCAGATTGGGCTACCTGGTAGCCCAAATTCATATGCTAAAATTTGTACAAATTGGGTCATTTAGAGGTATTCGCTGTTACTGATAAACTTGGGAGGAAAAGGGAAAAAGTGGTCTCTTTAGTATGTATGTGTGGAAAGCAAGTAAATATGGTATTCTCTCCCATTCTTAATGAAAATCCTGTACACATACTGAAATAAGGTAAAGGCATATAAATATTGTGATTTATTTGACCAACATAAAGGGGCTTTTTAGAAACAAAGCACAGTTCTCAGATTTGTAGAAATTTTTAATTCCATGATAGTTTCTTCTTTAAAAAAAAAAAAAAAAGGATTAGTTACCAAGCCATAAACATCCCTTTAAACAACCCTCCAATAATTTGATGGGGTAGGAGAGTGATGGTCAGTATATTTTTGTTAAACAATGAAGTACAGAATGGAATGAAAATACAACAACATAAGCTATAAAAGGGACCTGCAACTGAGTATACCAAAAGTAATACATGCAAATATATTCAGAAGTAATATTTAAAATATGATTAGGTCCTACCTAGGTAGAAGTTTTTTGAGAGGATAATCCCATGAAAACGAAAAAGTCAGTATATTTTATTGTAGACTAGAAGAACGGTTTTAATCAACTGAGACTAAGAAGTATAGGGGACTCTCTACAAGAGCCTATATTAGGATCATATATTGGGGGAAAACAGTGAATGCAGTACCTGGTGTTATGAGATTGCATCTTTGTAAATACATGAAGTAAAGTCTTGTCTGTCTAGCCTTCTTTCAACCTGAATACTACTTACCATTCTCCCCATACTTGTGCAGTACTATAATTGAGGTATATAATGATGACCCTAAAATGATTTCTGAATCATAGCAGAAAGATTAAATTATCTTCTGCTTTGCTTTCATATATTTAATTATATTTTTATTAATTATATTAATTCTGCAAGCTGGAAATTTGATCTGTCTTATAACACTGCCAGTCTGGGACCCAACCATCCACAGTAGCAGAACTTATAGTTCATGGGAGAAAAAAACCTAACAAGTGATTACAAATGTAAGATTTATATGATCATAGCAAGAATAATCATTTGCAAGTCATCCAGCCACATTTTTAAGAATTGTAACAAGTGTATTGGTTAATAATAAATGCTACATAGCTAATTTTTAGAATATGTATGATAATTCATGTTCTATAATAAGAGAAAAAGTAGAGTATGAATAAGTCTTCCATTTGGATTTGATAGAATGTGGTCTGTTAGTATCTACAAGAGAGCAGATATTAGATATAGGCCTATAAATAGTATAAATTGAATTGGGTTGTATGTCCAAATTTGGTTTAGGGTCCTGTTAAATCACTCCTTAGTTCATTTTTGGTTTTCCCAGCGATGTATTCATGTGATGCTAATAAAGGAACTCTAATAAACATATGGAATAAGTATGTATTTGAAGTAGGGCTCCTTAGAAGTGGAGCCCGAGACAGGGATTCTGGTGCAGGTGACTAATTGGGAGCATGCCTCAGGAGAGGGGATGTGAGGGAGGTTGCATGATGTGGGGGGCAAGGATATGGTCTCAGCTGGAGACCAGCTTCAACTTGAATCTATGGGGAATTCTAGAGAAGGAATGGTGCCACAGAGTTGGCCACTTGGGGCAAGGCAGCTGGCCTTTTGCACCCATTATCAGTCACTCATTAGCTGAAGATTGGTGGTAACTCCCAAGGCCAGGCACTTTCCGTTCTCTCAAAGGCAAAGGTAATCTCTGAGAGGAGGCAACTATAGTTAGCAACCAACAGTCAGAGTAGCTAGGGATGCAAGTACCAGTCCACGAAGGGGATCTATGCAGGGTACCAAGAATATCCACTATGCATCACGTATAGGTTAGAGGCCCAGAACAACCCTTAATGATCCCATAACATCTGAAGCATACTACTAAAAGCACTGCAGAGGTGAAACAATGTGTATGACCTTGTTTCTAAATGAAAAATGTTGAGAATACAACTAGGGAAGCAAGAAACATACCTTCTTTCCTGGCATGGGCTCTCCTCTTACTTACCCTTTGTGTCAAGAGGTGGTAGTGATGATAGTAGCTTCAGGCGCTGAGGCAAGATGCCCAGCAGGGAAGGAACTAGGAAAATTTAGGGTCAATCCAGAGAGTCTGGGATGGCAGTAGGGGACTCGTGGGTTAGGGCTTAGATCTGAGGTCAACGCGCCAGTCTCTCCCTTTCTTTTATTCCAGTGGTCCCGAAAACATATGTGCCTGCTGATGCTTCCTCTATCAATCCTGTTGCTGCCCACCAGGATTTCTGTATCCCTTGACCTCCTCCAGAGCCCTGTTTAACTTTCCTCAAACAGCTTTTCCGCCATTCCTTATATAACAAACATCCAACTTCAGCTTCTCTGACATTTTTTTAATAGTTTGACAGCTAGATATGATGGAAGGTATGGGGAAAGGGAATAAAAATCCTTCCCATGCTCGCTCTTTCCCAGATTTAGCCCAACGAGCCAAGCCCAGCATGGGTGCCACAGGTGGGTCTTTGGAAAAACAATCCATGTAGTTGATTCACTTGCATTTCAGGGGAGCACCCAGACGCTGTTGTGGGAGTGCTCAGTGAAGGTTCTGGGATGCAGTGTGGATGCAGTGTGGGAGTGAAAGTAGACGGCTCCAGAGGAGATAGAGGAGTGAGCAGGAGGTACAGGAGCAGGGACAAGGCAGTGCATACTGTTCCTCTAGCAAACTCAGGGACTTCCCTTCTCTTCCCTCTCCTGGCCCTTCATCCCCACTCTTCCCACTTCTGGCACTACCTTTCACTGAAGACACCATTTAAGACTAATGAAGGATATGTTGACAACTGAGAATAGGGCAGTTTGGGGCAGGAGTAACAAGATGCTGGCTACCGTCAGCTCTGAAGGAAAGAAGGAAAATCATAATTTTTTTGCTAATCTGGGAAAGGAAGAGATATTACTAGAGTGCAAATAAATGACGCCAAGAACTACTGATATTGAAATTGTAAATACTACCACTTTGGCTTGAATCAGAACAACACTCCTGAATACCGTACTCAAAGAAGCTAGGGGTTAGAGGGGGTCTCAGAAGTATAGGCCACGTAGATGCTGTGTGGCACAGTGGAAGGTAGGATGTGGGGCTGGTTAAGACTTTGATGGTATAATCATCCCATACCTGACATTTTCTGAGACTCCTCCCTTCCCTTAGGAGATCCCAGTCTTCCTGACCTATATGGCTGGTAAGTCAATCCCTTTAAATAAAAGAACTTTAAAAGAACTCTAAGGCCCTTTTCTCAGAGATTTTGGAAAGATGCCAAGACAGATCTTAGGTTCAAGTTCTGACTGTGCTTCTTATTACCTACATGACCATGGGTCTTGGACATTAGTTTTCTTATCTCAAAAAAATAATAAGGGGATAGAAGAGGAGAGAATAATAGTAGTAGCACAAAAAGAGTTACTGTGATTAACTAGAATAGTGTTTGTACAACATTCAGCACAGTGCCTGGTTATGTAAGTGTTGTTATTTTTTAATACAACACTTTATCAGGTAGGTACTATTATTACACCCATTTTTTAGATTATGAAGTCAAAGCAGAGAGAGATTAAGTAATTTACCCAAGATTCCATTATTGGTTGGTTAATGGCAGAGCTGGGGTTCATACCCAGAAAGTGTGGCTTCAAAATCTGTAGCCTTTACCAGTGTAATATGTAGTTAAAGAGTGGGGCAAGAATCAAAAATAGCAGAGAGAATGAAGCATAGAATTAGCACAGGTTCAAGGTGAAAAGATCACAATGGAATCACAAATAGTGGTCTAGGTTAAGCAGGTTCCTTTCATCCAGAATGTGCTGAGGACAATGGGTGGGGAGTGAGGATTGGGCAGAACCCACAGCATCAAAGCCTCCTCCTCATCATAGACTGTTTATCTAGCAAAATAAGATAATATACTATTTTAGTATTGATAGGTTTCCAAGTCAATATATAAGCAAATTGGGAAAATAACCCACATATGAACATGAGTAAGGTAACCAGGTGCATTTTAAAGGGCTTTCCTAGTTGTATGTGTCTTTTACTGGGTAAAGACCATCCTAGGAAATAACCCTGGGAGTGTTCTACTGCTTAAATCAGCTTTGTGACCCTAGACAAGTTCTTTTACTTTCTGGGACCTCTGTAAGATAGAAGTATGATTTGCCAATGGTTTTTTTGGAACCCCAGCGTTGATTGACAAATCTGGCTGCCTAATAGGAGGAGTCTCCTTTCCTCCTTCTATGAGTTCCCCCATGTGCGTTTATTGCAAAGCACTTCATTTCCAGGTGGTACTGCATTGTTCTTATAGCAAAAATTACCTCTAACATCACATGTAGCTCTAACATTCTGAATATTTGAATCATAAATAATTGATGCCATTGAAAGAGAGGAGACAGGGCAGAATAGGCTTGCTTCTGCTTCTCATAATGACCCAAATAGCAGTTTAAAATCCAGCTAAAAATCAAGAAAAAAAATTTAAGGTGAGGCTTTAAAATAGATTTGTACCAGGAACATAATATCAAGCCAGTCTAATTCTATTGTATATATTTTACTTTATCCTGTGACTTCACTCTTAGCATTCAGTTTATATATCAATTTCTGAACATTGGTTTTCAAAAGTCATTATCCTGTAATGTCTATGAACCACTAGAGCTTTATAACAAATAAATGAATGAAGAGTGGACACCCTAAGAAGAAATAGCCTCATGTTACTTGTTGCCCTTAAAACAGGGAAGTCCAAGTACTAATAGGGGTCATGACAGCTTGTCAGACTGTAGAAAAACTGCACAACAGTCCAGTGATTCTAGATAGAAGTAGATAATCAATTCAGCTTTGAGTAGTTTCAGAGAGTAAATCAAGAAAAGGAAATCTTTTTCTTCTCCTCAGGGCAGAGACACTATCTGTTTTTGTGTTTTAATTTTAGCACCTTATGTTCCTTAGGAAAGTGTTGGTTAAAACAAAAACTGTGTACTAGAACCCAAGTGTCAGAAATTAATTAATTTACTCAAAGATGGAGTCTCCTTCTCTTGTAATAAGAGAGTAATAATGATTGTACTGTGGGGAGTCTTTGTAGGTAAGGGTTCTAGGCCTGTCTGGTCATTTTATGCAGGAACAAATGAGAGGATTATTAAGGGGAAAAAATCAAGTTAAAATAAGCAAAACAAGCAAGAGAAAATGAAATATGGGAGTTAAAATTCCAGACCTGGGCAGTTAACACCCATTCCTGGGTGTTGTGCAGCAAAGGAAACCAGTGGAGACCCTGTGGCATCATCATTCAAGGCAGGTGATTTTAATTAATCACTGTCTTTCTGGTAGGCTGAAGTTGGAAAGGGAAGTGGTGATTTGGAAGAGAAACTGTTTTGCACATAACTGTTTTACTGTGAGAGCTCAAGGGCATCCTTTGAGGATATATTTTAGAGACAGTGCAAAATTCACATGAATGATTAACACTCAATTTTCTAAGATTGAGAGAAAGTAGACTATACATAGATGATTCCCTAATTTAATGTAGGCAGGAAAGAAGATGCATTGGGAAGTAACAGGTTTGAAAGACCTTTGAAAGGCTCAGGTACTGGGTTATAATCCTTGGAAGGCATGGACTATATCTTGGAAACCTACTCTCCACCATCCAGATCAGTAGTTACTATGCAAGTAAGAGGTACCTGAGTGAGTCTTTTTGTTAGATAAATGAATGCACTTTTCGGAGCTCTCTTCAAATACTTGAGCCTGAGCGAGGACAATTATAAAAAGGATAGAATATTTGAGAATGAAGCATATTGAAGTCTTCTAATGCTGTTTGTCAGTTTTAACTCTTTTTCTTCCTGGCTTTCCTAACCCCTGTCTTGAAGGCAAGAGAATGGAGCACTGTAGATGCTCCAGGCAAACTGAGAAGTGTGTGGATCAGCATTAGAGTCAGGGTGGTGGTGCTGTTGGGGGCCAATTTATTTAATCTGTTTGGGTCTCAGTTTCTGCGTGTGTGAAAAGAGATGACAGTAATGAGTATTTACCAAATAGAGTGGTTGAATGGTTAACTGTGTCTGATCTAGAATAGGCTGCAGTTCAAGTTTGCTATTATGGTTAATCTTTCTCCTGAAACCAGAAGTTTTGGGTTGGAGGCCTGATTGTTCAGTGAGATGTTCTCTCACATGATGTCTTATGGTGGGACAAGGACTAAGGTGTGAGACCAGAAACCTAGCCTCTCAAGAGTGGGGAAGAGAGGCCTTGATGCCCTGGTGATGAATCAAAAATAAGTACCAGTACCAGCTGCAGATTTTAGCTCCGAAGTGGGTGATTAGAAGAAAAGTTTCTTCCTATACTTGTTTGTTTTCTTTTTGGTCCATCCTGCTGATGAACCTCACCCAGAACTTACTATGGCAAATGAAAATGCTGGAAAACCAGACCTCTGAAATGTCATTGATTTTCTTTCTTTAATCAGGCTTTTCTTTAACGTCTGAGCCTAGACCTGACATTATTGTTGTGAATGAGATTTCTGTGTGGCAAGGCAGGGGCTGAGCAGGAGAGTAACATTTTGAATGCCTGTTTGTCGCTTTGTAAAGTTGGCTTGGGGTAGTCAGGTTGAATAGGAAAATCTTCTTAAGAGTCACATGGCAGCTTTTCAAAACCTTTTTAGAGCTGGGCACAGAGTTTCATAGACTCACCACCGTCCAAGCAGCCTCCAGCAGAAGGAACAGAGCAGCTGTGTGAGATCTGTTCAGGGCAGTATTGCACAGGCCTGAAGCAGTGTGCTCCATCTTTAAGTAAGACTGCCAGTAAAGTTCCCTGTCCTGGCACAACTGAAGCTGAAAAAATCTGAATTACAGCCTGTCGAGCTGGAAGGGATTTTAGAGCTCATCTTCTCCAATCCCTTCAATTTCCAGGTGAGCAATCAAATCCAGAGATGTCTAGGGACCTGCTCCAAGATAATGCAGCTAATTAGGCTCAAAGTTAAGACTCCAGACAGAATGCAAACAAACATTTGTATTTAAACCTCCCATCATTTCTGCCCCTTGTTTTGTCAACCTGTATCCCTCTGCAAAATAGCTAATGCAGCAGCAGGCTGGAATAAGGGAAATTTGTGAGCAAAATTGTGCCAGCATGTCTAGGATTGTATTAGTATTCTCTGAAACCACACACACAAAAAATGTGATTAAATAGTTTGCAGCCAATTTGAGAATTTATGTTTATTTTCAGAGTGTGCTTTCATTTTCAAAAGTTAAAGAAATCTTTGTTCTGTGTTCAGGCTTTAATGGCTGGGCTCCTGAAGCCCATGGCGATGGTTCATTGTTGCCAATGCCACTGTTAGACCAAGTACTGTTCAAAAGCAATTCGAGGCTTGGGCTTTTTGGAGGAGCCCAATGTCTTGTCTTTCTGATTATAGTACGTGCAGTTGTCAAGTGAGAGAAACTAGTGTCTCTTGGTGAGTTCTGCAATCAATGGGCTGTGAGCAGTCAGTCACACAGAGAACAGCCCTCCACTGTATTTAGGACACAGGACTTACCCCAGATCAGGCTGTCTGAAATTGCCTTTTTACTTAAGATCAAGCATCTTCAGAAGTCATATTATAAGCAGTAGGATAACTATTAAGTTGTTTAGAACCGCTATTCTAAAACAAAACAAATGTGTACTTGAAAGACGCAAAGAGGCTTATACTAGGTATATTTGTAAGGACCCTGTTTAGATGTGTCTTTTCTGCCATGAAGATTCTTCTGATAGGCATTTTGATAGGTTTTACTTTTCTTGATTTTAAATCACGGACTTTTCTTGTGACAAAGAAAAATTAAATAGAAGTCCGTTACTCCCTAAATTCCTCTCAGCCTATGGACATTCTTTTTCTACATGCTGTAGCTTGTACGCTACCTCTCCAAACCTGAGACCTTCTTTGCAGTAAGTAAGCAAATTCCTGGAGGTTGGACCAGAGAAAACTCTATTCCAAGTTTTTCTCATCCTTCCCCCTGAGAGATCCTGCATATGTCTGTCTTCATTCCTCTTCTTACCCTCATCTTTATCTTTCCCTCTGCTTTTCTCTTTCTTGATGTATACTTGTAGATGCAGAGGCAAGAACCCTTCAGACTTTACCTCCCTTCCCAACTGTCACTTGATTACTTTACAGAATACTCTCCTCCTATACCTGTTTAGTATTTTCTCTCTCCCATTTTCTTCCAGAAATCTACCTGTATGCATGGCTGATAAATATGTTCATTTTGCTTGAGGTAAACTTTGGAGGAAAAATCAAACTAAAGAGCCACTACCAGAATAGTTTTTTGAAAGTTCACTTTGACTTTACATTGAAAGTGTTCATTTCCCACTTCCCACCATATCCTTCTCTACTTAAACTTAATTCTTTATTAAAAATATTTTTAAAAAATATTTATAGCTAACAGTTCCATTTTGAGTGCTACAGGACACTATTGTCTTCCACTACTTTTCACTACAGATATACCACAGGAGGTAAATGAGCCCTTTTGAAATAATTTTGGAACCTGGCCATTTTTAGAACATTGTTTCTTTGAGAAAATGAATTCCCAGCTTTTAGAACATGATTTATTTTAAGTTGGGTATTTCCTCTGTGTGTTTGATAACAAAAGTCTTTTTGATGTGGTAACATAAAATCAGAGGGACCTGCTTGGTTTTTACCTTGTTGAATATTCTCATAATAGAAAAAAATAACGTGTTTGTTATAGTCTTTTGTGTTTGTGTAACATTCTGGAGACCTTTCAGTGTACATTTTTTTAAAATAATTTTTAACAACAGAATACAGTATGTGGAGACTGCAGTTGCCGGCTGCTTCTGTTCTTCCCCTCTTCCTGGTACGTGGAGAGACCATATTTCCCAGTCTCCCTTGTAGCTCTGTGTGGCTGTGTGACTGGATACTTGCCAATGGAATATGAGTACAAGTGATTTAAGGAACTTCTACTTTATCTGCTTAAGAGGGTATCCCTGGCTGGAGACTCCCTGGCTTTCCCCGGTTCAGCCAGCTGGAATGGCGACGACCAGAGCAGCCCCGCGAGCCAACTGTTGATGGCAGAGCTGCCGCCAGCCTTGGTCTCCAGCGACCGCCTGGAGCAGAGCTGCCCACCGAGCTGGAATGCTTATCTTGCACTGTTAACTGGGAGACAAATAAACTTTATTGTTCTTTGAACCAGTGAATTTTGGGGCTTTCTTTCTTATAGTGGCTTAGCCTACTCTATAATACTGCTACAGAAATTATTTGACAAGATATCTGTTGTGAAGTCTCTTATGTCATATAGAGAATAATCAAACTATATAAGCAAAAATTCATTTTCTTCAGAAAACAAAGCTCTAGACATTTTAAACTGTTTTTCTTTGATTCTGATAGTGAATTTCTCTATACATTAATAGATTAATAAGGCTAATTTAATCTTCCATTCAGTCATAAAAATCTGTTTACCAAAGTCAGATATATTTTCCAAAGAATTGTTATTTGAAAGGAGTGATATGTTCTGGCCTTCATTATATCTATTAAAGGAAAATAAGTAAAAGAATACCCATTTCAGAAGCACATTTCTTTGATACAGTATCCTGTGATAATCCTGTTTTAATTAGGACCAAATTCTGCTTATGATCAAATGTACTCCTAAAAAAAAAAAGATTCTTTAGGGTTCACTCTATAATATAATAAAGAAAAGCAGCATAAAACAAGGTTAACATCATCAAATTTCCAAAAAAAAATGTTGAACAGAGGGTAGAATTCCACACACCTGTACATGGTTTGTTTTTTTATACCCACAATTGGTATTATACTAGTGGTGCTTCTTTGATGCATGTTTTTGTTTGTAGATTTGGTGGTTTGCTCTGTTTTTCTCACAAAACAAAATAATATTTATAATTTAGGGTTTTTTATAAAGTTCTTCCATCAGAATAGTTGTTAACAAAATAATAGAAAATATGAAAATTAAGATTAAATAGTGTCAAATTGGCCCATGGCTAAAGACAAACATGTGGGCTCTGAACGATGGAAGGGTGAATTCGTTTCTCTCATTCCTAAAATTGAGGAGGTAAGAAAAGAGATTATGGAAGAATCTATGATCTTATAAAACTGAGTGTTACAATTCTCTTAGTATAACTCAGAACCCTGAGTTCTGAGAAAAATTACTGAAGAGGATAAAATAGGCACGAGCTATAGGCACATCCTCCATTCTCTCTAATAGCAAATGCATCTCACTTTTTTTTAATACAATACTGAGCTTTAACTCTCTGTTAGTACCAAAATTATGATCATTATTATGTAGATCTTCATTACAGTTAGGATGGTTTCTACTTCAACCTTACACTGACATCTGCAGAACTTTACTGTAGTAAATACTGTTTGTTGCCCCTTTTCCATCAGTTCCTGGATGCCTAAGCTGGGTAGAAACATGATGAGCCATCAGACTGACAAAAAAAGAACATGTTTAATGGAGAGGGGCAGTGGTAGGATGCAGTATAATATGGATTGTATATCTGGAAAGAACCTTGATAAGTTTTCTATTTCTGTATTGGAAGTTATCAACCACACATTCTAGGCAATTGACTGCTGTGTGACAATGTATGTAGAGGCTGGAGATCTGAATTCTAATAGTGGCGTTACTACTACTTAACTCTCTGACAATCCAAGCTGGGTCTTACCTTCATTTCTGAAATAAAAATACTGTATTCATACTTGTTTTCCCCAAGCCCAGTCTAAAGGAAGTCTGTACCTACAGATATTACACAGCATAAAGCTCTTTAGTTTAAAATAAAAATAAAGACATTTTTAAAGAGGAAACACCATCAACAATGGGAAAGAGTACTAAACGACTGAGGAGTGGGTGACTATCAGAATGCCTCTAAAACAGTGGTCAGCAAAGTACAACCAGAGGGCCAAATCCTGCATGCTGCCTGTCTTTTAAGAGCTAAGAATGACTTTTCTGTTTTAATCCAAAGAAGAATAATATTTTGAAATACATTAAAATTATATGAAATTCAAATATCAGTGTCCATAAAGTTTTATTGAAACATAATCATGCTCATTTATGTGTTATGTCTGCTTTCCCACACACCAACAACAGAGTTTAGTTGTCATAACAGAGACCATATGGCCTGTGGAGGCTGACATATATACTATCCTTTATAGAAATCATTTTACCAAACCTTTCTCTAGAATACCCAAGGTAGAAATGCTCAGTGGCAGTTGGATTTAGATTTTGGAATGATCCACAAGAAACAGTCGTTTAAAATGTGGGAGTTGATGATGTCAAGGAAGACATTAAAGAGGTCTAGAGAAAGCACCTGGTGGAAGGTCTCCTTTGACGAGTTGGGAGAGGAAGGAATTGGAATCCTTGAAGGAAGAAAGGAAGACACAATTAGGGCATGGTATGTCTTTTGGAAGCCAAGCTATGGAGTGAGTTCAAGAGGAGTTGGTAAGAACAGAAATGTCAGAGGATAAGGTAAATTGAATAATAAAACAATTCATTGGATTTGGCGATTAGATGCCATGGTGGCCTCTGAGAAAGCAATTTTTATGAAACAGTGTGGCATTAGACAGTTTTCAGGAGGTCCAGGAGCAAACAGATTTATCCTGGGAAGGAAACCAAGAAGATAACAATCTGAAGAGGTTGTAAAACCAAAGGAAGTTGACTTTTATTTGCTTGCTTGTTCATTGTTATTCATAGGAAAGTACTGTGAGTGTTTGTAGGCCTAACAAAAGCATCTAGGAAAGAGAGATGAAAAGAGGAGACAGAGATAAAGACAGAACTGAGCAAATGCCAGGAAAAGGAATGGAGGAAAGATTAAACTGCTGACTGAGTTGAGTATAGAAAGAGGCAAACTCCCTCTAAGCAATAAGGAAGAAAGGAAAAATCCAAGCACAAAGAAAATTTGAAGGAGGAGGCAGAAAAGGATGTAATGACAAGTGGTAGGGTCACCTACATAGAATCAGGGAGCTGGGATTATGATGGGACTTTTCAAGAGGATAAACCCATAACTGTCTTGCATGAAGCTATACAAAGCCCACTGAACGGACATATGAGAAAAACTATTTGTTCGTAATCTTTCCCCAAAGATTGGCAGCTTAGGTATGGAGATGGGAAAGAAAATTGAGATGATCAGGGGCTGGTATTAGTGTGGAAGACTTAAGAAAAGTTAAGGGGTGGAATGAGTGTTCAAGAAGACAGTGTTGAAATAGCTTGTTCTGCATTCCAGACTGCTTGGTAGATCATGAGGAACCAGAAGGAACTTGACCAACTAGGATTAGAAAAAAGAATGGAGACAAATAAAATCAAAGTGCCTTTCTATAAGAAGAAGGTAATAGAAGAGATAGTAATCAATGAAGATAAAATCAGAAAAGAGGACCCCTATCATCACTACCACCAAATTTAAGATTTTGAGTAATGAAAATAAGAACACCTGGCCATGTGGGTACTGTGGGGATCTCAGAAAAAGTCTGAAGATGGAATTCTAGAGATGTCTACTTTACCCAAGAAGGCCATTGTTCCTTATGAAGATTTCATGTTCCATCTTGGTGCATCTCAGGACCCTCCTGAGATCAGAGACCAGACAAGTGATGTTTGAACTGTTGCCAATAGGATTAGATCACAAAGAAAATACTTAAGAGTGTCTTGACTTGGACCTGAGGTTGAAGCAGAGTAGTCCTTTGGAATGGCGCTGAACAATTACTTAACTCATTGACTTTGGCTCACTGGGCTCCCTCCCAGGGAAACTGAGATTGAATGAATAATAGCTGTGAAATACTTTCTTGAGAACAAGACTCCCACACACTAATAAATGCTAAATGCTTTTCATTACAATTTAAGTGAATGACTTGCTTCCCCCCAAAATGCCTCCTACTGAATGGCATGAGAAAGAATGACATTTCCTCAAAATGTTACAGATTACTATTAATTTATTATAAAATCATGCATGTGTACAAATTTTGTTGATTGAAAATTAATTTGCATAAACATGTGAGGACTGGTGGGAGGGAAATTAATAAATACCTGAACCAATTATTTGAAGGACTTAAGTGTTAGATTAAGTTTACCAAAGGGTAATTTCAAAGTATATCTAACAAATTAAAGAGTGAAATTTTGGCGTCATTTGAAATGAAAAACACCTTTTTGTGAGCTCCCATTTTACCGTCTCCTTTTCCCCCTGACCCCGACCAACCCTTCCCCTCCATCTTTGCTGCCCCTAAATATTCTTTAGGAGATTTAGCAAAAATAGGAAGAAAAAGATTCACATATTCCAAAAACCAAATAATTTCCAGGTCTTCATGACATAAGAATACTAGCTCTCCCACAGAGAAACAAATTGGATGGCAATTTTAGGATAATTGAATTGCTTGATGCTTTTCAAGTTGTTGGGAAACCAGCACTGTGAAAACCAATTTTTTTCAGTGCTACCTGTAGTTTCCTGTGATATGAGACTTTGTGTTTACCCATTAAAAACAAAACATAGAACAAAGATTTACAAATTTGTGAGAGGGTTTATGTTATACAGTGGCTGTGAAAATGAACACCTGGTAAACTAAATTAAAACATACTGAGTTGTCTGGATTTTCAATAAATCAGATATGATAATTAGGAGTAAATAAAAATATGTGTAAAAGACACTTGTAGATCCTAATTTTAAATCATTTCAGGGAAAAATAGTTAAACTTTGTTTCTCTTTTTGGATTTTGATGGGGGCTTTCAGGTGTGAAATGTTTGATAAGGATTTGGTGATCATGAAACAGACTTAAGCACAAAATGAAAAGTAACTAGGCAGAGATTAGCCATGGAACTGAACAGCAACGGTATGATATAGGCTTCTGGTTCTTCTTTTTTTTTTTAATGTTTATTTATTTTTGAGAGACAGAGTGTGAATGGGAATGGGGCAGGGAGAGAGGGAGACACAGAATCTGAAACAGGCTCCAGGCTCTGAGCTCTCAGCACAGAGACTGATGCAGGTCTCGAACCCACAAACTGTGAGATCATGGCCTGATCTGAAATCGGACACTTAACTGACTGAGCCACCCAGGTGCCTCTAGGCTTCTGGTTCTTAAACTTGAATGAGTATCAGAAGCACCTGGACAACTTGTTAGATGGCAAATTGTTGGGCTGCAGCCCAAGAGTTTCTGATTCAGTAAATCTGAGATGAAGCCCTGGCGTTATCCATTTCCAACAAATTTCTAGAAGATGCTGATGCTACTGTTCCTGAGACCACATTTTAAGAACAAAATTTAGGGGGATTTGGGTCAATGTCTAGAGACAGTCTTAATAAGAAAGTGTTGAAGATTGAGGAGAGATAGAAGATTATTGGGGGAAATTAAAGGGAGAAACAAATTAAGAAAATGTGATGGCTGAATTAAAACAATAGCAAGGGAAGGTAAACTTTAATTGAATGTAGAGTCCTGTGGTAGGCACTTTACATTCATAGTAAATTCTAATTTAAATTCACAGCGAATCTGCCATATTAACAAAATAATGATAACATCCAAAAGAGGAACCAGAAGATGCTCAAAAACTTGACAAATCTGAGGAGATGACAACTATAGTAAAATAACGTTCCAAGGTCAATGCAGTTAAAAAGTGGTTTTGAGTTGTAGGCCACTTAAAAGATAGACAAGGAATAGGACAGATGGAGATCAGAATACCATACTTATTACTGATTAAAGCTGGAAGGGATAATATGGCTTAGGAGTGCAGCAACTGTGGGTTTCCTAATAATGCAGCTCAGAAATAGGCAGGCCTTATCCATGAGCCCAGGCCAGATGTACACATTTCCTCCTGTGGGTGCCTCCCCTTGTAAGACTTCCAGCTTGGAAGAGAAGACATGAATATGTGCATTCCTGTAGCCAACCTCTCCAAGGAAGGAGAGCATGGCAACGGTTGAGCTCTGCAAGCCCTACTTATTCTCTTCTCAGATCTACCAGTCAAATAATTTGCTCCTCATTCCCTGAGCCAGAGTGCTAAAGGACTGAAGAGGCCAGGAGTGTTATACCAGCTGAGGTCTCTAAATACAAGAAAATATCAGAAGCCAGGCGTAGCCTTCTCCTTATGGGTTGGAAAACTTGGGTTAAAAGTAGACTGTTTCACTTGTGAGCCTGCTTCCCACCAATGATTCTGTTGCTTCTAGAAAGAAAACACATCAAAGATTGGGGAGGAAAGAATGGTAGTTTTTATTTTTAAAAAATCCTAGCAAGATGCAAGCTAAAGGAGCCACATACTGTGCTTCGGTAGCCTGGTAACTTGAATTGCTGGCTTCCAACAACTGGTCATCGCCTGCAAGACTAAACAGTTGGAATTGGACATGGCAGGTGGCTGGGTCGATATCTCAAGGAAAGGCTGGCTGGTCTAAATTTTGTACATGGCTTCTCAGCCTGCTTCTCTCTGATTGTGACTGTTTTGTAGCCAGAAGGCACAATAATTAGTTTTCATTTTCTGTATAACTAAGTCCATTAGTTTGTCCCTAGGGTAAATGACTCAAATTGACATTCAGGAAGGAAAAGAAACTAAAGGGTAAGATCATTCTACTCAAACAGACTGTGCAGTCAGGCTAATGTTTCCAGTAGTCCAACCTGCCATGAGTCCCAGCTCATAGTGTCATTAAAGGCTTGCACCCCAGTTCCCGCAGAGGTTGAGAGCCTCTCCTCTCTAGTTCTGCTTCGGTCCTGTCCCAACAATGTTAGATTGCACTCAGAGTTCTATTGGGAGCACACACTTCCATATACAATGAATGAAGGGCAAGCTGTCCCTCATGGAGAGCTCTCACCACTTGATTTTTTAATGTACTTGGGCTCCGTAGAGCACCTTCTTAGCACAATGAGAATTCTTTAAATTGGACTTGGTTGAAATGCCCTTGGAAGTACATTTTAAGGCTGACATTTTAATTATTTACCATTAATGACTGCTGTTTCCATGTATTTAAATTGGGTGCCGTCTATTCAGTTCTAAGAATTTTATTCCAAGAGGTCAAGTTTTATGTATGCAGTGTTTTTTTTTTGTTTTGTTTTGTTTTTTTTTTATTGTTGCTGTTTAAGTAAAAGTGTTTGAATGCTAGCATTTCTTGCTGAGAACACAGAGGAAGAACCAGAAGATGCCCAGGAACTCAACAAATATGAGTGGATGAAGATGAATATAGGAAAATCAGGAGGAAAACAGTAGCTAAACTGACTGAAGTATAAAAAATTTAGAATTGTCACACATTTTAAAAATTGCTCTAAGAAGGTGACTTTTTTTTGGGAAACCAGAGGGTTTATATTAATATATCATTGTATAGTTGACATAATCAGAAAATGTAATCTCAATTCAAACCTGAACCTTAACTCAAATGTATAGTTGGTCAAAAATTTTAGCTGGAAACAAAAGAGAAACTCTTAATACATCTTCTTGAAGTTCCAAACACCCTATAAAACTCTTGCCACTTGGAAAATTTGTATCTTTACAAGAATTAATTACCAGAAATGTATCTTCCTAATTATTTTCTTAATATTAGTAAAAGAACTTCAAAAATTTTTTGTCTTAAATATTTACTGTAGTTAGTGTTCATTCTAGAATATAAATGTTCATTTGAATATACAAATAGGAAGAAAGAGAAGAGATCGAGCTCCTAGTCTATATTCTGCCATAAACCAATGGTATAATCTTGGGCAGGTTTGTTTTTCTCATGTGTCAAATACCTATTGTACAGCATTCAAAGGTATATTATAAAGGTAAAATTAGATCATGTATACAAAGCAGTGAAAAAAGTTTAAAGTGTTACAGGATTTTGGAGGCACCTACTATTAAAGTGCCAGACTTCAGCTGAGGTCATGATCTCACAGTTTGTGGATTTGAGCCCCACATCAGACTCCAACCCTGAAGATGTGGAGCTTGCTTGAAATTCCCTCTCTCCCTCTCTCTCTGCCCCTCTGCCATTTGCACTTTCTCTCTCAAAAATAAATGAACAAACTTGAAAAAAAATTCAAGTGTTATAAGACTTTTAAGTAATATTATTATCATCATCATTTTGAATGGGCAAATAGCATAAACTGAAGATTAGGAAAGGTGAGGCAGAAGTGGTATATCAGAAGTGTCTCCTGCTATTTGAAGGGTTGCTCTGTTGATCTGGAGAACAAACTTTTAAAAGTTCTCAACATAATGTAAAAAAGAGTCTTCTTCAACAATGGAACAGATGGATTTGTGAGAGAGTGATCCAACTGTCCAGCATGGTGGGCCAGCCAAGTTCCTATACCAGTTATCAGAGATGCCTTTTATGACATTAGCTGCTCCAATTTATTATTGGACCAAGAGATCTCTAAAATCTCTCCAACTTTCAGAGCTTTTGTTTCTGTGTTCATACAACAAACTTAATGAATTTTGTGACAATTGATTCCATTGACTATGTCTATAGGGAGTATTATAAGTAGGTGGAAAAACATTCACCTAGATGTACCTTAAAGAGCATAATGTGTTCTCCAGAGAACAGTGGTGTTCCAGAAGGCCATATGCTTAGTGGACTTTCCTTAACCCTCCTAGGACTGTCTTCACTGAGCAGTACTTTACTATCATATACTATAGACCGTCATTTGATATTAGCAATAGAAATCCAATTGAAGATACTATATACTATATTATAGCGATTATTATTCATTTCTTCACATGATAAGAATTTTTTGAATTTTTAAAAAACATTTATTTATTTTGGAGAGAGAGAGAGAACGAGCATGAGCAAGGAAGGGGCATAGAAGGAGAGAGAGAATCCCAAGCAGGCTCTGCCTTGTCAACGCAGAGCCTGATATGGGGCTCAGGGCTTGATCTTATGAACCTAGAGATCATGACCTGAGTCTAAATCAAACGTCAGACGCTTAACAGACTGAGCTACCCAGGCGTCCCAATATTTTTCAAATTTTAAATCAAGGAAAGTCTTTTCTAAGAAACAAGTCTATTTCCTTATTCCAGTAACAAAGCTTTACAGTTGTAGTGTGCTCAACATCCTGGCTGCCAGGAAGCTCAACCAGATTTGAAACTCTCATGGCAATTCCGACAATGCTCAGATTTTGCATGTTTGTGTTATCTTCTTTTCCCTTGGTCTGAATTTTCTTTTTCTTTTACAATGTTTTAAACTGTGTTAAATTTTTTTTTTTAAGATAGTCATATATTTAAGGTCGTCACCGTAGATTTCTTCAGCTGATTTTTCTGAAAAACGCTTTTATGCTGTAATTTCTCTAGCCAATCTTGCTCTTTCCACACATATTTTCTCTATACCTGTGTACATTCACTTGTTCCATTGGTAAATGGCTAAGATAGACATTTGGACACCTTCAGAAAGGAAAAAAGAAACTAAACAGTAAAAAAAGTCTATGCAAACATTCACCTCCCCTCTGCCACACCCACACACACGCGCGCGCACACACACACACACAATGTAGTATTACCTTTTCAATACAGTCAGCAAATACACTGTAAAGAACACAGTAACTTATTTGCAGCTCTGAAAACTTTCATACTCAAATAAATCCGATGGTTATGTTTTTGTGGCAGATGATGCCATGTTTGCCAAAAGATCAGGATGACTTATTTCCTGGTCTTCTAAGGATTAGGAAATCTGTGAAATATATTACTTTGCAGTGCTCAGAAAGTGCTTTAGTGAAGGCCAAGAGGTTTTGGACAGCAAAGGATCTGGGATTCTTTTGATCCTGATGACAAATATTAATTTGAAGTTCAAAGATTCCTAGCCTCCACCAGTTTTTTTTGCTTTCTTATTTATTCAGATTTTATTCCTGTACCCCTACCTGCAATCCTAATGACAGCACTTACTCCTTTCCAAAAAAAAAAGCTTCCTTTTGTCTTTCTAAGCTCCCTTGGAGTCAACTGCTAGGTTTTTGGTTTGTAATTCCATGAAAATTCTTTTGCTTTTTCAGAAAACTCTGGAAAGCAGGCAACTTCCTCTTCACATCCAAACCTCCCATGGATGTATCATGGAAAGATTTTATACTCCATTTTGAATAACATATTCTATATACCCTCTTTGTAAGCAACTCAAATCTTTTGAAAAGAGATTATCTTAAAACAGTTAAACAAACAGAAAAAAATCAATAAATTCATTTGATCCTCTTGATTTAAATTGTACAGCAATTGCATATAGTGGAATTTTAATTTTTTGGCCCAATACTGTACATTTACTGACTCCTTGTCTCTTGGTTTAAATTGCTCTGACTCTAATGTGTGTGCATTATTGTAACTTTAATATGGAAGTTGTTTACAACAAGTTGGGCCATAAACTATACTTTGCTATTGTTGAGTTTAAGAATAGAATATCTAATTTTATAAGTAATTTTCTACATTTGTCCTGTTCTCAAAAATTTTTTTTTTACCTTTGTGATGTATTATGGTTTTTAAAATTACATCAAGTATTTTAGAAAGTGGCAGTGGAAGGTTTACAAAAGATTTTTGATACTACTTAAAATTACATCATTATAAAGTATGACAGTAAGTATAACCATGAAAAATAACTGTGTAATTTCCTATATTATTCCATCTCATTTGCTTCCTGACCGAATTTGCTAATTAGTTTTGTAAATGACATTTTTAATTGTACCCACTACTGCCATGCACCTCTGATGTGAAGATTTTCTGCCTCTATGTCTTGGAAAGATTTCATTAAAAAAAGTTCAGATGACTCTACTGGTGATTCAAAAACAAACTTAGATGACGTTAATTTTCCTTCATCCAATTGGGAGTAGGAAAGGGAGGTTGAATCCACTCAGGGATATTTAAAAACATCAAGGCAGCAAGATTACATAATTAGTTTTGGGTTTATTGTGATAATTTTTTTCAACTGCAAAGTTTTAAAATTACTCTTCTAAAGAAATCTTTCCCTTTGTAATTGACATATGGGGAGATACATTGAAACAAGGTAAATAATGCTGTTTCTCATTAAACTTTTACCCATTGGTTTTATCCAATGATAAATTTCATTGATTTTATACTCCATCACTTTTTTCTCTATTTATTAGTTGGCATTTCACTGTACGGAAGTATGTATGTGTGTATGTATGAATGCTTGTATGTATGGGCGGATATATTTATAATGATTATGGACTCATGGATTCTTATTTATAGGTTATAACCCATTGCTATCATCATTTATGTTGATGTTCTAATTATTGTAGATTTGCCTAGTGGAGCCCCATTGATTCTTTTGTGTCATTTTGATATACCCCATCATTTTTATAGCAATCCTTTACTTGCTTTTGAAATAAGATGTTCCACACTCATCCTGTACTTTCTCTGTTCCAGCCCTGAAATCAGCCATTTTTGCAAGCATCTATATTTCCTTTTAATGGAGAATGGTACCAAGATTTGGGTGTCTAGTTATGCTCATTGCTCCCGATATGTCATTATTTCCAGGCCCTTTCATAGAAAATAAAATTGGTAGATGATAGATAGAATGAACTCTGATTTCACATATTGGAATGATAGCTCTGATTCTAGTCTAGCACCATAAATACATTATATTTCAGCACTGTCCAGTCAATACAAATATGAGCCACATAGGCAACTATAAATTTTCTGGTTGCCATGTTATAAAAGTAAAATAAACAAATTGATTTTAATAATACATTATTTAACTCCATATACCTAAAAATTTTACCATTTTGACATATAATCAATAAAAATTATTAATTACTTTTTTACATTTTTTGTAGTAGGACTTCCTAATCTACTGTGTACTTGACATTGACAGCACATCTTCAGTTTGGGCTAGCGATATTTTAAAGATTCAAAAGCCACATGCGGCTAATACCTATCATATTGGACAGCACAGTTTTAGTTTTCTTTCTTTCTCTATTTGTTACCCAAATCCTCTACACTGAGAAACCTGGATTATTGTCAAAATGCTAGAATTTTGCTCAAGCCTAGAACATAGGAGGTAGCCTTAGAATGGCTAACTTATACTGCCAAAAAAAAGGCAAACCTATTAATTAAAGCTTATGGTTGTTTTCAGTTTTAGATAAAAATATAGAATGAAAGTCCCAAAGCTTGCATGTGCAATTCAATGAGTTTTTTGTTTGTTTTTCATCCCTTTTTTAAAAAAAGTTTTGATTTTGATTTCAGTTAGTTAACATACAGTCTTATATGGTTTCAGGTGTACAATATAGTGATTCAACAATTCTGTATACCACCTGCTGCTCATCACCAGTGCACTCCTCCATCTGCATCACCTATTTCACCCTTTCCCCGACCCACCTCTCCTCTGGTAACCATCAGTTTGTGCTCTGTAGCTAAAGAGTTTGTTTCTTGTTTTCTCTCTCACATTCTCTTTTTCCCCGTTTACTCGTTTGTTTTGTTTCTTAAATTCCGCATATGAGTAAAATCATATGGTATTTGTCTTTCTCTGACTTATTTTATTTGACATTATACTCTCTCTTTCCATGTTGTTGCAAATGGAAAGATTTCATTTATCGTTATGGCTGAATAATATTCCATTGTGTGTGTGTATATATATGTATATATATATATATATGTATATATGTATATATACACACACCACTTCTTCTTTATCCATTCATCAATTGATGGATACTTGGTCTGCCTCCATGTCTTGGCTATCATAGATAATGCTGCTATAAACATTGGGACCCTGTATTAGTGTTTTTAGTGTTTTTTGTATTCTTTAAGTAAATACCCAGCAGTGTGATTGATGGATCATAGGTATTTCTATTTTTAACTTTTTGAGGAGCCTCCGTACTGTTTTCCACAGTGGCTGCAGCAGTTTGCCTAACCACCAACAAACAGTGTACAAGGATTCCTTTTTTTCCACATCCTTGCCAATACCTATTTTTTCTTGTATTATTGATTTTAGCCATTCTGACAGGTGTAAGGTATTACTTTGTGGTAGTTTTTATTTGCATTTCCCTGATGAGCATCTTTCTGTGAGTCTGTTGACCATCTTTATGTCTTTTTGGAGAACTGTTCGTTCATGTCTTCTGTCCATTTTTTAATTGGATTATTCAGTTTTGGGGTGTTGAATTTTAGAAGTTCTTTATATTTTTTTAGATATTAACCCTTTATTGGAAATGTCATTTGCAAATATCTTCTCCCATTCCATAAGTTGTCTTTTAGTTCTGTTGATTGTTTCCTTCTCTGTGCAAGAACTTCTTATTCAGTATCATGTCACTTCTTCTGGCTTGCAAAGTGTCCACTGGAAAATTAGCTGATAGCCTTATGGAGTTTCCCTTGTATATAACTGTCTTCCTTTGTCTTGTTCCTTTTAAAATTTTTTCTTTATCACTGGGTTTTGCCATACTAATTATAATATGTCTAGGTGTGGATCTGCTTTTGATGATTTTTGGGGGATTCTCTATGCCTACTGGATCTGGTTATCTGTTTCCTTTCCCAGTTTTGGTAAGTTTTCAACTATTATTTCTTCAAATAAGTTATCTGCTCCCTTTTCTCTCTCTTCTTCTCCTGGTATTCCTATAATATGAATGTAATTACATTTGATGGAGTCACTGAGTTCCTTAGTCTATCCTCATTTTGCATAATTCCTTTTTCTGTCTTTGTTCATCTTGATTACTTTTCATTACTCTGTCTTTTAGGTTATTAAATTATTCCTCTGTTTCTTCCAGCCTGATACTCATTGCATCACATTTCATTTATTGCAGTCTTCGTCTCTGATTCATTCTATTTTATTTCTGTGTTAAGAGTCTCGCTGATGTCTTCCACTCTTTTATCAAGTCTAGTGAGTATCCTTATGATCAATGCTTTATTTCTCAAAAATGTTTATTTATTTATTTTTGAGAGAGAGATCACAAGTGGGGAAGAGGAAGAGAGAAAGAGGGGAAACACAGAATCCAAAGCAGGCCCCAGGCTCTGAGCTGACAGCAGAGAGCCTAATGTAGGGATTGGACTCACTAACTATGAGATCATGACCTGAGCCAAAGTTGGACGCTCAACCAACTGAGCCACTCAGTCTCCACTTATGATCAACACTTTAAATACTCCATCAGCCATGTTACTGTTTTGCTTCAATCTCTGGCTGTGGCCTTGTCCTGTTCTTTTTTGGGGGGCAAATTCCTCTGTCTTCTCATTTTGTCTAAGTATGTGTGCCTGTTTCTGTGTGTTAGTAAAGTTAGCTACATCTCCTCTTCTTGAAGGTAATGACCTTATGAATAAGAGCTCCTGTAGTGTCCCCTGTTCCCTAAGCCTGACACTTCAGGGAGTATTTCCAATGTGTGTGTATGTGTGTGTGTGTGTGTGTGTGCTCTGCTTTCATCTTGGCCACTTTATCCTTCAGACCAGCCATCTCCAGATGCTTTCTTTGCCTGTTGTGGGCAGTGTTTGGTCTGTGGCCTGAATGTGGTGCATTTTAACTAGGTGTGCTCTGGTCTGCTTGTGAGATGAGACCTGTTGCCCCTGCTGCTGGAACTGAGGCCCTGCAAAACTCCTGAGTGGGGAGATGCAATATTGGTAGGGTTTTGTTCTAGTCTTCTGAGGGTGGGCCCCCACCATCTTTGGACTGAGGCAAGCATGACTGGGAAGGGCAGTTTTTTTGGAGTTGTGGGTAAGAGGGTTGGTGTAAGCAAATTAAATAGCCAGCGTCAGGGCTGAGGTGGTTGCCATAGGTGGCAACTACTTATGCTGGGGTCAGTCAAGGGAAATGGCACCTTCCAGTTCCTTTGTTCACAAAGGGGGTCTTTTGAATGTCTCTTCTCTGGGACACACTCTGAGATGAGCAAATAACCTCCCACTCTGTGCTCCAGGTGCTCCTCTGATTGTTGTTTGCACGCTCTATTGTCTGTGTACTGGTTTCCCTGCCTTCTCTCCAAAAGTAGCACAATGCCCTCCAGGCTCTGTCCCAGCCAAGCATGCTCAAAAACTCGAGGTGTTAAGCCCTGCTAGTTGTAAGAACTCATAAAATTTGGCCCCTTGTGCTTTCCAAGCCAATTACTATGGGAGCCTGTCTTCTCCATTCACTCTACCAGGTGCCAGCCCATCCCTTGCCCCCACTCTGTGAGCTCTGTTGCTTCCCGACCACTATCTGTCTCTCTCCCAAACCATGTCTCCACAATTCCCACCTTCCTCAATGTGGCCTCCTCTCAACCTTCAGTTGTGGAGCCTGTTCAGCCAGTCTCCAGGTTGACCTCTGGGGCACTTGGGATGGATTGATAGCCATCTAGTCACATTTGTGAGATGAGGCAAGCACAGGGTCCTCCCACCCTGCTGTCAACCCCTCAAGAAAGGAAAACCACAGTTCGATGAGTTGTAATCAGTGCATACACCTGTGTCGCCCACAGCTCTATTACTTTCAACACTCTAGAAATTTCCCCTGTGCTCCTTCCTAGTCAGTTGCTTGCCCCTTCAAGAGGCAAAAACTTATTACCTGATCTTTTTATCACAGACTAGACTTCTTTCTAGAATTTCACATAAATGTAATCTCAGTATTGTCCTTTATGTGTATGTCTGGCTTTTTCTCCCAGTATAATGTCTGAGATGCATCCGTGTTGTTGAATGTTGATTTCTTTTTATCATTGAATATTATTACATTGTATAAATACACATAATTTGTTTATCTAGTTCACTGTCAACAGGTATTTGAGTTGTTTCCAGTTTGAGCTAATAGGAATAAAGTTATCTTTATTCTGGTTTCTGTTGGAAATATGTTTTCATTTGTCTTATGTAAGGACACAGGAGTAGAATTAGTAGGTCACAGGCTAGATGTAATAATTTTCTTTTATATGCTTAAATAATGTTCACATTTAATGTTATTAATTATTCCATGCTGAAACCATCAACAGTACTTTTATCTAGTTTGGCTTTAAAAGCTAATTAATGGCATTTATTTTACCATGACAATGTTTCATGGTGGGTCAAGTAGAATGGCAGAATAATATTTTCTTCGTTTTAAGGCTATTAACATTGAACTCCTTCCTTCTTTTGCACTCCCTCTCTCACCTCCTTCCCACTTGGACTGATTGTCTCCTACTCATCCTTTAGGCCTCATCTCAGATTCTTCTCTTTCTAGAAGCCTGCCCTGAGCTTTCCAGTCTGGATTCGATGATTCACTAATAACTCCATAATTTCCCCCATTATGATTTATGTCACCCAGCTTTGCAAACATTGGTGTATGTGTCCATATTCTCTTTTCCATTGTGAGCTCCTTGAGAACAAAATTATTGACAATTTATCTTTGCATACCTGTTACCTAAGCCTATTTGTCATACTAGTTCCTCAGTAACTGTTGGTTGAATGAATAATTAAAAGTGAGTTAGCTTACTCAAGATCCATAGTGAGTTAAAGGTAGAACAAGAATTTGAAGTTTTGTTTTTAAATTCATTGTTCTCCTCCTGATTTTCTGAGTTAAGCATTTTTAAGCTAAAACAAAATAAAACATTTTCCAAACTTATTTTAGATAAAGAGAGAAACTAGTAAATCCCTAGAGGTCAGATGTAAGTATCCCAGAGACAAGCAGTTGGGACTGGTGGTGGTATCATTAAATTTTTGTGCAAGTAAATAGTAGGATCTGTGAGTTCAGAACCTCAAGAGAGCTGTAGTGCTAAGGAAGGTAAAAGGTGAGAGCAGGACCCATGGGGGTAAGAATCTCTGGGGACATTGAGCCCCTTCCCCAAGACTGTTCTTCCTAATGAGGAAGGACAGAGCCCTGGCATCAGTTACAGCAACAAATACCAACGCATTTTACCCACAGTCTACATTTAGGTCACTTTGTCAGATTTTTGTAGTATCCATGGTAACAAGTTGATCAACTAATTCTGTGCTGTGAAATGTACAGCAGTATTTATAGACAGACATGTGATCATTAATATCATTGTCAGTCACTGTCAAACAAAACAAATTTTATTGTTTTCTTCCCCAGCCATTGTTTTAAGTGATATTTCAGGCTTCATTTTAAAAGCTGGGACAGTATAGTACTCAGTACTCTTTTTTTTAAAATTCTTTTTTTAACTTATTTTTGACAGAGAGACAGAGCATGAGCAGGGGAGGGGCAGAGAGAGAGGGACACAGAATGGAAGGAGACTCCAGGCTCTGACCTGTCAGCACAGAGCCCAATGCAAGTCTTGAACTCATGGAGTATGAGATCATGACCTGAGCCAAAGTCAGATGCTTAACTGACTGAGCCACCCAGGTGCCCCTATTCAGTATTCTTTAATTCCCGTTGAGACTGAAATGGAATTCTAAGTGTTAGGAATTGTAGAATGGGGTCTTCCTGAGTGGTTCAGTCGGTTAAGTGTGCAACTCTTGATTTCAACTCAGGTCATGATCTCACACTTTTGTGAGTTCAAGCCCTGCGGTAGGGCTCTGCATTGACAGTGCAGAATCTGCTTGAGATTCTCCCTCACACTCTCTGCTCCTTTCCCGCTCGGTCTCTCTATCTCTCTCTCTCAAAAATATTTATTTTTTTAATCATTTAAAAAAATGATAAATATGACATCAAAGCTTCTGATCAATTCGTGCTCTGTCATCTGACTTTTATTCATCCTATTTTTCTAGACGACAGAAAGGTTCACTAAGGCACATTAGTGAGAATGTTAATAATAATGAACCCAGTATTCCTGGGTTCAACTCAGGATGTAGTTATTTTTCCTTAGAGCAGCAGCAGTACACAGAGTGTGGGCAGATGGCCCAGTGAGGCAAGATTTTTTAGTTCAATCTCTCCACTGTTGATAATAAATAATCCAAGTTTTGGTTATTAGACTAGTTTGTATCCTTTCTAAGAGTTAAAACCTCAGCCACTAACCTTCCATTTGTTTTCTTTTCCCCTTCTGCTTGCTTTTTCCTTCTTCTTGTTCAGCCAAATTTCCTAAGCCATACTGATTATAGATTGGAATCTGATTTTATGTTTAAGATATATTTTTGGTTATAAAACATTTTAAAAATCTGATATCCAAAGACTTTTAGCAAAATTTAATCAATCCTTTTTCAATTAGTGATACCACAGTGTTCACAACATTAATCCCCAAAAGCAAATTGTATGTTGTAATTTTTTACAAGAAAATTATTTTTAATTTCCTAAAATGACAACTTAAAGCAGTAGGAAAATTGATTGGTTGCCTTCAGCAGCATTGCAAGTTAATTTGCTGATTTAAAAAATCAATTACCATAAAAGTATTGATGGATACACTTGACATCTTTGTAGTTTTTTTCATCAAATAATGCAGATATGAACTATGCTAATTTAAACCTTATAAATATAGTTAGTGCTGTATCTAGATTACCTAGAATACACAATATTAAAAATAAATATTACTTTTACAAATGAGTGAGGATCCTATGCTTCCTGAGTATAGAGAGATAAAATTCAGCTGAGAAGTTACCCTTTCTGTTTGTACATATAGACATAACGCTACTTATTAGTCAAAGCTGCTTTATTTTATCTTCTTTCAGGCTATCGTAGAAGGGGAATTATGGGTTAGGAAGCACAGAGGGTATCAACCTAAGGTAGGCCCAGCTTTGTCTATAATCAGATCAAGTAACATCTTCACACTTTAAGTACCTGTTTAAGCATCTCCTTTGGTTGTTGGTAATTTGCTCCATGCCATTTAGAGGATATATTTTATAGGGCCTGGCTTCCATGAGTATCAATCATGACTTTCTCCAGATTAAGAGATGTGGTTATGAATTGGTTTGTTTGTGTATCATTTTGTGAGATGTCTGTCTGATGACTTTATATGCAGGGGATGTAGATATGAGATCCTACATAATTCAACTGTTTTTCTTCCTGTACTTTTTCATTTGAGATTAATTGAATTTTTTCCAGTACATTCTTTTCCAATAAAGACATAATCACACTTAGATTTTTCTAGAAATATCATTTTATCTACATATATTTCAGTATATATCTTTTAAAAATAAGGCCACTTTTAATTAAAAAAAATTCTCCTCATTATAATTCTCACACCTGAAACATTAATGACAGGAATTTAAGTTTTGAAAAGTTGACAATAGATTGGGCTCTATTATCACCAATATTAAAGGAATTGCCTCTAATTTTTTTAATGTTTTTTTTTTTTTTAATTTATTTCTAGGAGAGAGAGAGCGAGAGACAGCATGAGCAGGGGAGGGTCAGAGAGAGGGAGTCACAGACTAAAATAGGCTCCAGGCTCTGAGCTGGCAGTCAGCACGGAGCCCGACGCGGGGCTCGAACCCACGAACCGCGAGATCATGACCTAAGTGAAAGTCGGATGCTTAACCGACTAAGCCACCCAGGCGCCCCAAGGAATTGCCTCTATATCTAATTGTGATTATAGTCATATATGAAGAATATGGATTACACTTTTGTTGAACCTGATAATATTCTCTTTTGTGACTCTGATATCAAGTAGAATATTTAATTCATATACTCATTATATATCTGCACTGAGAAGCCAATGGAAAAAAATGGGAAGATAGTTTGGAAAGAATTGTAGGGTTATTTCAAAGAAGGGTCTTACTAATAATTGAAAGTCCTCTATACCTTGATCTTATCAACCCTGTTAATTCTCAAATTTGAATAAAACCTTATTATACACTTTCATTGCCCTATTCCTCAGTGACTTTTCGGAGAAGTTTACTCTGTGTGTATTATTAATCTAAATTCTGTCAAATCCTTAATGTACTTTGGTAGTTTTTTAACTGATCTGTATTTGATTTCCTATCAAATCTACCATTGTTTGTTACCCCTCTATCACATCAGGTAGAAGATAGTCAGACACATCCAGATGAGTCCCATGAAGACTACTGAAGGGCAAGAGGAGAAGACATAAAGTTGGAGGGCACATTTCAGGGATCAAATCCTAGGCGGGACCTATCATCATAGCCCAGACAGTGAGATTAAAATCATAACCTCAAACTCAGGACCAGATGGAGAGCATGAATTTAGCAACACATCAATAACAAAATTATCTGGAAAATCCTCCAATATTTGCAATTTGAACAATACGTTCTAAATAATTTATGGATGAGAGAAGAAATCACAAGAAAATTTAGAAATTATTTTGAAATGAGTGAAAATAAATATACAATATAAGAACTTGTGGGTTGAAGCCAAAGCAGTGTTTAGAAACAAATTTATAACATTAAATGCTTATATTAGACAAGAAGAAAGGTCTCAAATCAATGATCTTAAAAGACTTGAAAAAGAAGAGCAAATTTAACTGAAAATAAGAAGGAAGGAAATGATGAAGATAAGAGTAGATATGACTGAGAGAGTAAACAGAAAAACAATGGAGAAAAATCAATGAAAGTAAAAGTTGGTTCTTTCGAAAGCCTAGTAAAATTGGTAAAACTTTATCCAGACTGAGCAGGGAAAAGTGAGGGCAGTAAACAGGGATAAACCAGTATTATAAAGCAAAAGGGAACCTCACTACAGATCCAACAAATTAAATTGTTTCTTACACATTCAATGAGTCTATCCTTATATGGTTTCCATCAGTCCAACATTTAAAGGATAAGAAGAGGGGTGTCTGGGTGGCTCAGTGGGTTAAGTGTCTAACTTTGGCTCAGGTCATGATCATGTGGTCTGTAAGTTTGAGCCCTGTGTTAGGCTCTGTGCTGATAGCTCAGAGCCTGGAGCCTGCTTCAAATTCTGTGTCTCCCTCTCACTCTGCCCTCCCCAGCTTGCACTGTCTCTCTCTCAAAAATAAACATTAAAAATTTTTAAAAAATAAAGGATAAGAAAAGTATATCATAAGCAACTTATATGAAATTGGCAAACTCCTAATGAGATCCAAACCACCAAATCTCACTGAAGAAGAAATAGAGTACATCTTAAATGTATTATATGTTAAAAAAATAATTGAATTTGTATTCATTTAGCTGGGTCCATATTCGATCTAAAGCCATTGTGCAATGAGGTGGTCAATGTTGTTTAAAAAAAATTCTCTTACTGTTCTATCTATTTGCCATAAAATGTCTCTATGAACTCATCCAGTCAGTTTTCTGTCCCTCTGGACTTTGAGGAAAAAGTGTCCCTAGTTACTGATTCCCAAATATACTTGGTTTTGTTCATGCAAGCAGGATGATAGGAATAGGGTGAATCATAGAAAACTTCACAGAGGAGATAAAATTTGATTTTGGTATTAAAGAATAAGAGAAAGGGTCATATAGCAGTTGCAGTACTATGCTAGAACACTCTTGATAGACTTCCATAATGGCCTCCATCCAGTGGAAGTGCCACAGAAATGGACACTAAGGCCTAGAGTGCTTCATTTCTGTACCTGGAAAGCTATTGGAAACCAAGATTAAGTAGATACTCATTAAATGCCTGAGAAACAGGGGCGCCTGGGTGGCTTAGTCGGTTAAGCGTCCGACTTTCGCTGAGGTCATGATCTCGCGGTTCGTGGGTTCGAGCCCCGCGTCGGGCTCTGTGCTGACTGCCAGCTCAGAGCCTGGAGCCTGTTTCAGAGTCTGTGATTCCCTCTCTTTCTGACCCTCCCCTGCTCATGCTGTCTGTATCTCTCTCCTAGAAATAAATAAAAAATAAAACATTAAAAAAAATAAAATAAATAAATAAATGCCTGAGAAACATAATTTATTGGAGAAAAGGTTTATTTTCCTCTAAGGATACAAGTAAATATTTGGCCAGAGCAAACTTTTGAGGAAGTTATCAGGGGATTGAAGAAAACAATTCTGACATGGATAAATGACTAGCTTGGAGATCTAAAACAAAAGAAGAATAAAAACTATTTTTAAATAATATAAAAGTACAAATAATGAGTACCTGGGATGAGTACTAGAATTGGATGTATTTAAAATGTTTATAGATGAATGAAAACTTCAAATTTATAAATGATATGACATTTTTCTAGATGGAAACATGCCAGGTACACAGAGAAAATATGAGGCAGTATCTCAGAGGCTAGATTAATAGATAGGAAAGTGGCAGATGAGCTTATTTCTGACAAACGTAAAAGTAATTCAAACTGTATTTATTAGATGATGAGTTTCAGTAAAACTTATGAGAAGGAATTCAGAAGTTATTATAGACTATTCCTAATCTCCTGTTTTTTAAAAGGAATTATTAAATAAATAGAAGAAGAGGAAAAAGAAGATAAACATTTTTATCTATGCTTATGAAATATATTTTGTCATTAGAAATGTTCCTCAAGGGGCGCCTGGATGGCTTAGTCGGTTAAGCATCCGACTTTCACTTAGGTCATGATCTCGCGGTTCATGGGTTCGAGCCCCGTGTCGGGCTCTGTGCTGACTGCCAGCTCAGAGCCTGGAGCCCGTTTCAGTCTGTGACTCCCTCTCTCTCTGACCCTCCCCTGCTCACGCTGTCTCTCTCTCTCTCCTAGAAATAAATAAAACAAAACAAAAAAATAGAGATGTTCCTCAAGTTCCAACAAGTGTCACCAGTCACCATCAATTGCCTAGAAATGACATAGTGTTACATTATACTCAAGATTCCATTAAATTACAGAAATAAGGAGTCATCATTTTATGAAATCTAGCAAAGAATATTTTTGAGTAGATGGCAATGATGAAGCACAGGTTGTAGTCTGTAATTACATCTGTGAGTAGAGTTCCATATTTACGTATTCTTGATTTTAGTCAGCATGAAATAATTATGTGTTCCAGATTAGAATGCATTCAGTGTTCTGTTTAAAAAGTTCATGTAGATTTCCCACTTTGCTCTAAGAAAAATCTGCTCCTAGTGTTATGTTCCCCTCTGGCATGCCATAAGTGGACACCCTAGAGATCAGAATAACTAATAAGTAGAGCAACTTAAGAATAGCTTCTCACAAATCAAACTGGAACGAATGTGAGATCCACATTGCAGGAACCAAATATATACTTTCCTCAATCATGTATCACACATTTAAGATTTGAGTATAACCTGTTAACAAATTCAGGGTTGATCCTCTCTCTGGGCTTTGGTAATAAGTTTAAGAAATGAAAATGACTTTACAGTCTCAAGAAAACTAAGTAGAATATTAAACAAGCAGTGTTTAACCCACATTTCCCTCATGGACTATGAAAGCCATAATTTTTCTTTGCTTTGGGCCTCATACAGCTGAATGCAGCATTTAGGTAAGCCTAGCAATCCTTTCTACATTTTCTTTCAGCTTTTTTCAGCAGCTTGTACATTATGATGTTACATTTAAAAAATCATACATGGAAATTGCTGTCATGGCTGCTTCTTCAGATAGATCCATGCTTAGGTCAGGTAGTTAAAAATAGTGAATGTTCATGGGATAGGGTGAGACACAAGGAGATTGAATTCATCATGATAATTACAGGCAATAAAAAATTATTGTTGTCCTGCCCAGAATTCTAAGGGGATCACTATTCAGTTACTCTACTCCTTACCCCAAATTCCTTCACCTTCATATATGAAGAGGTCTGTGTACTTCTTACAAAGTTCTTGAGGAAGGACCTTTGTCTCTCAGTGGTTTTGGTCCCACAGGAAACAGAGCTTGATTTATTAAGTATAAGAACACAAGTGTTCTATAGGTACATGCTAAAATGCTTTCTAGTTCTGTGGGCTAAATAGGTAGTCTCTAAAAAAAATCTCAGATTGGTCTTCATTGCACAAAAAGAAATCTCTGGTACTGAGTGAGTGACCTTGTTCTGAGTGGGAGAAATACTATATCTGTATAAAGTAAGTGGTTCATGTTTCTGACTTCACTCCTTACCTTACATACTCAATGATTGATAAAATAGCTAGGCAGAGAGCATTAAAGTGAGGTACTGTTGAAGATAAGCATCTTTAGATAGGGAAATGTGCCCAGGGCTTGGAGTGACAAGTGCCTATCAGTCCTGGCTCAACTATGTGAACTAATCTAAGTCCCCTCATTTGCAGTTAGAGGATTAAACACACCTACTCCTTTGGTGGTTTTCTATCATGAAGATGGAAAATGTGTTTGAAAATACTTTGTAACCTGTAAAGCACCCTCCTAATGCGTTACTGTTATTGTTCCTTGTATTTGATAACAATTCTCATGCCATTGCTATTTCCCCGGCCAGTTTTCAGCTTCCTTGGGATGGATTCTGAATTTTTTGAAGTGGACAATGACTGACTTTTTATCATCTCATTTTACTTTCTATGCACGTATAGTCCAGAAGTACACCATGCAGAAACACTTGGCAAGCATGCAATCATTTTTTCAAGAGCTGGAGCCAGGTTTCTCTTTTGCATCCTATAGTAGTTTCAACCCTTGCAAGATTATAACATATCAGTTACAGTCTTACAAATAATCACAAATGCAAGCATCAAATATACAGAATAACACTTTGTCTCCATATATAGGAGCAAGAGCAATTCAGGTTAAGACCTAGGTCCTGTTCTCTAATGTGTTCCTTTGTTTGCTAAAGAAGCCCTTTCAAAGTAAGGGATCAGAGCCTAAGGGGAGAGTGCAGACCAGTGGAGAGCACAATGGAGAGCTCAGTGCCTCCTTCCTTTCTAGCTGCTTTGCCTAGGGTCATTACATCTCTGATTCTCCTTATCTGGCATCCTTGCACAAGAAGAGTTTGAGAGAGGCAGCTTGACACATAGTCATAGTCTATATCCACACACATACATTTACACATACACAGATATGTATAAATGTATGAATTGTGGATTAGTATTTATTAATCATTAAGTACATTATCTTTGCCCTAAAGGAATTTAGTATTTTAAATAATGGAGATAAAAATATGCAATGATTCAAGTGCTCTGATAACCTGGATGTTCTTTTTAGTTAAGTTTATTATTTTTTTTTAAATTTATTTTGAGGGAGACAAAGTGAGAGTTGGGTAGAGAGTTGTCAAGAGGGGCAGAGAGGGAGAGAGAAACCCAAACAGGCTCCAAGCTGTCAGTGCAGAGGCTGACACGGGGCTCAAACTCATGAAACTGTGAGATCATGACCTGAACCAAAAATCAAGAGTTGGACACTTAACCATCTGAGCCTCCCTGGTGCCTCTAACCTGGATGTTCTTAAATACAGATACATACATGGATTATCCAAATACTTTATATTTTATGTTTTATTGAGTGTATACCATGTGCCAGGACTAATTTAAGCTCTTTATATGTGTTGGCTCTGTTAATACTCCCAACAAATTTATTAAGTAGGTACTATATATATGTATTTATATCTGTATGCATATATGTGTGTATGTATATATATGTATATACACACATATATATATACACACATATGTATATGAGGTAGGTACTATTATATATGCCGTTTATAAAGGACAGATGCTAAGCTACACAGAGATTAAGAATTTTGTCCAATGACCTATAACCATCAAGTGGCAAAGAGATGAGATTCCACCTGAGCAGTTGGCTTGAGATTCCAGATGCTTAATTCCTCCACTGGGCTGCCTCTATGATAAACGCAGGTCTCCAGTCAGCCTTTAGTGAGCAGATACTTGCAACATGCTGCCTCCCTGGCAGCTGCACGCATGACTAGTGGATGGTTGTGAATCTTGCCTGCAGCATGGGTCTACCAGACTCTGCCCAATATTGTTGAAGGCCACTGTTGTAGGCTGAGTTCCACTTACATAGGCTCTGAGATAGAGATTTGCATGCAGGAATCTAATTGGTGAGAACTCTCAGGAACACCTATTAGGGAGTGAGGGAAAAGGGAAGAGCCATCATCCAGAGTAGACAGGAGAAGACTTCAGTTATGATGCTGCTTCAATAGAAGTCTCAGTGGATCCTTTGCAGAGTTCCAGAACTGGAATGGCCTTTCCTCAGTTGAGAAGCAGGTGCAAGGTGTTTGTACCCCCATATCAAGTAGTCACTGGGTATGGGCTCCCATAGGAGAACAAGACAGCTCCCTTTGAGGGCAATTCCTGGGGAAAGAGTCAGCTGTGAGTTGTCAGCAGGCAATTCTCCCAGTGGCAGAGGGGATGAGAAGTTCAGCCTACAAGGCAATCTGGGCAGCTCGCCATGTATCAACTACAGACTCTCAGAGTCTTGGTGAAATGGCAGGCACTGAAGATAGTATTTTAAGAAAGGAGGTCTCTGGGGGCGCCTGGGTGGCTTAGTCGGTTAAGCGTCCGACTTTCGCTTAGGTCATGATCTCGCGGTTCGTGGGTTCGAGCCCGCATCGGGCTCTGTGCTGACTGCCAGCTCAGAGCCTGGAGCCTGTTTCAGTCTGTGACTCCCTCTCTCTCTGACCCTCCCTGCTCACGCTGTCTCTCTCTCTCTCTCTCTCTCCTAGAAATAAATAAAACAAAACAAAAAAAAAAAAAAAAGAAAGAAAGAAAGGAGGTCTCTGCTTTGTTCCACTGGTTTGGAAAGGCAGATATTGTTATGAAAAATCACACACACACACACAAACACACACACACACACACAAGTTTGGGAGTGGTGAGCAGGAATGAGGGAGAGAAAGTTCACTACCCTCCCCTTCACATATCCTACTCCTTTCCATGGCTGGATTATCAAAGCACTTGCACAGTTCACAGGGGTGGCTCAACCAGGGGTATTAGACTATTCAGCCTCTCCAGGAGGAAATGGCTGATGGGCAATCTTTCCCTTTTCCTTTCCCTTCAAGAAAATTTCTTGCCCGTTCTCTGGGAAATTAAAGAAATATATTTCTCTGAATGGACACTAACTCTTGAAGTAAAATCCATAGCTCAGGTGAGCTTTATATTATTCCTAGAATGGTGAAATAATAAAGTAATTAAAGCATATTTCTATAAGCCTCCTCTTTCTCAATGACACAGAATCATTGCCCCATTTTCTCCTCTCTCTTCTCTTCTCCCCCTCACCCCACTGTGTATGTGCATGCACTTGTATGTGTTTTAGGAAAATCATGGAGATCTGTTATATTTATAGCAATATTTAGCAGGTGTTAAAAGCCTTCTATATGCTAGATACTTTATATATGTTATCGCTAAATATCCCGATAACCCCACAATATCCCGATACAAATTATTCATACTCTTTGACAGAATGGGAAATTGTTGCTCCACAAGTTTATGTGAATTGCTCATGATCTACAGCCAGTAAGTGATAGGGCCGGAATTTGAAGCACTCTGTCTAGATCCCCAGTCAACACTAAATCTCTGTGAGAAGGGTTTGAAGTATCTTGCATCTCATTTAGAGTGTCTTAGGATAGATGTTTCCCTGCAAGGCAAGAAATGAGTTTAGGTGTGGATAAATAGAGCAGTACTTAGGCCCCTACCCACACTCTCCTACAATCCACTTTATGTATCCTGTGTGTGATGTCAGGAGCTAATTGCTTACACATCCCCAATAACACAAAGTCTTTATTTAACTAGAAAACATTAATAACTGGTTTTTGCCTTGTTAGAAACAGCCTCTAATCTTCCTGGTAGAAAGTGGAGAATTTTCTCTCCCAGCTGTTACAGGCTGTGATTACAATAGAATAGTTAACTTTTCATTTGTTTTAAGATCTTGAGTAGGAATATGCAGTGTACAATTGCATATTGTCATAGTCCAAAGTCAAAAAGGTTTGCCTTTAAACATCATTTAGAGGATTTTTCATTTATAGTTAACATTGAAGTTGGTCAACTTTATCTAAAGGCTTAAGACCCTTCATGCCTATTTTTGATAGGGGCTATCTGAAGAGAATGCCATTGCCTAAATGATTATTCTCATAGTGAAAATGTTTGCCTTTACCGCCTTCCAATTAGAGAAGAACCCTAATCTTTGCCACACACCCCCAGGTCTGGCACAGAGACAAAATAAGTGCAAGGGCATCAGTTCTCATCTTGGAGCAGGAATGGATAAAGATCTGTTCTCTCCCATCTCCCCAAAGCCTCCATACAGCTTTTCTCCCACAGGTTATATAAGTTTGGTCTCTGACATACACAGAAGACCACCTGTGATATTTTTTTTTCTTAAACAGCACCAGGCTTTAGAAAATGAAGTCAGGTTGTCAAAATAAAAACAGGTTAAGAGTGTTTGTGCAGGTTAAGGCCTTTAGTCAAGGCATTGAATTACTGAAAGATTAGCTTTATGCTGAAATACTAAATGGCTGTAGAAGAAATCTGAGAAACACCATTTAATATTATTAAAGACTTGAAGAAACAGGAACTGAGTCATGAGAAAAAAAGTACAGAGGAGAAGGGTCAGTTAACTGGAGGCCTAGAGACATGTTAGGATCTGTACTGGGGAGAAAATGGGGAAATAAAAATGTATTTTTACTGCAGTGAGTAATTTTCTTTCTTATATCAGTGGTACACAGATGGTTAAATATTGCCTACAGGTAACTTAAATGACAGAACTGCCAGTGTAGCTTTCTGAACTGTGATTATAGGAAGAGTAATATTCTGGTTACGACGTTTGGTAAAATATTACAGCGAAACCTTTAGTGACAACATGATACATTAGCTAATACAGCACAACAGGGCAAAAACAGTAAGGCACACTCACTGAGAAGAAGGAAGCCACAGGCAGTTCCTACCATGTCAGGGAGGACCTGATAAAGTACACCATGAAGAGTTATTTCATTCAGCACAAACACCATAGGCATTGGCTGATCACTTAAAACATGAAGACAAAGGGCTATGAAATATTAACCCCATATAGTTTGTTATTCTTATATTCTTATAATCTTATGAGGAAAAGTCAATATTCTTCTGTCATAAAACTCCTATTCCACTGACAGTGTTGTACAGATTCAACCAATAATCTCCAAGAATGTTATAAATGTGTGGTGCTTTTGAAGGAGGGGAAGTTCCAGAACAGAGAGAGAGGCTGACTGTGTTACCTAAGGGCTCACAGCACAATCAGTCCAGCCATCCACTGGTCCTGAGTACCTCCTGAATTTGTGGTTTTTACTTTCCTTTCTGATCCATTGCTCATAGATTTTCTTGCAGCATGAGGAGAAATGCTTTAACCCAACCCCAATCCTTTTGTGTGTGTGTGTGGGGGGGGTTTCAACTCATCACTTTCACAATCATTGCAACTCACAGATCACCTCTGGCATCTTTGAAAATCCCTCATTGCTTATTGCCTATACTTTTTAATATGCTTGAAAAATATCCTATATTGCCATGAAGTTAATCTTAATTTTTAAGATATGTCTTTCCTTATATACATGAAATAGGGATATAAAATGCTTTTTACTATAAAACTCTTCTTATATTTTTTCTGTTTTTAACCTAAATTCTGACATAATGTTGATGTTAAAATAAGCAGGCAGCAAATACATGGTAGTGAGTGAATGAATGAAGGAGTATTTTGGGGGAATTGCCAAATTAGTAACAATTACCTGATTACAATGACTTCAAAAAACAGACGTTTATTTTCTTTCACATAAAAATGTCTATGTCATAATTATACAATATTTTAAATGCCCCCAAGCTCCTTCTAGGTTTCTGTTCCGCTATGCCTAGCATGCAGGTTTCCTCATGGTTGTAAAACTTCTGCTGAAGCTCAAGCCATCATATCTCAGTTAAAGGCATGAAAAGGGAAGAAATGAGAAAGGCCCAAAGGAACACATCTTCCAAAAGAGTCAGCTTCCTTTAAAGAGCTTTCTAGGACACTTGTGCTGGTGACTACTGAGTATATCTCATTTACCTCTAAAAAGAGTTATCTCTATTTTTAAGAAAGTAATCTTTGGCTGTGCATATAGTATGCTAAAGAAAATCAGATTCTAGTAAAGAAGAAGGATATGGAGGAGGCAGTTACCTATGTCTGCCTGTGTAGTGGTCAAAGTTGCCTCCCGATTGGGGTTCAGACCTGTAATATTAGATGTTTTTCCAATATAATGCATCTGTGGGGGAAGATATATACCTTGGAATTTAGACAAAGGAATATGAAAACAGTATCAGTCATCCAGGATGGAACTGATGAATCAAGGATCTGGCAAGGTGAAGGCAAGAGAGATGGGGTCTTCTAGTGCTCAAGTGAGACTGAGAGATCTGGAGGTCTCAATGATGTTGAAAAACAGGTATCACCGTAAAGATGTGAAAGAGCTAGAAAGATGGGCTGTTGTGATCTGAGGATGGAATATGGGATTTAAAGTTCCAGAGTCTTAGCTTTTCCAGACAGTGAGTAGCAAGCTTCAGGGCTTGGTTTTCAAAGTAGAGCCGATCTGAAGTTCATTAGAATAGAAAAGACGTATAAGCTCTCACGGTACAGGATCATATCTACTGATTGTGCTTCACATATTTCCTAGCTTTGCCCAGCATAGACAGATTTTCTTTTCATTGTAAAAATAGTATAACTACATTTTGGGAAATAAAGGTGGAGAATCCTCATATTCCCACCATCTATACGACTCATGTCTGGATTGGTGTATTGCCTTTCACATGATGTACATAAATGCAACCATAGCTTACATATGATCATTGATTATTTTACTTTAACATTAGAATGGAAGCATTTTTGATGTTGTAACATGGCTTTTATATAATACAACTTTTATGTAATTAGAGTTATAATTAATTTCAATTTTGGGATACTCCAGATTGCAGATCAAGACCATGTTTCTAAAGACTCATTAACACAGTACTCACCATCATAAACACAGGCTCAGGATTCTGAGTATGCATTTTGATTTTTGCAAATTTTAGCACATCTTTAATTATAACTTGAACAATGAGAGTTTTTCTTCATGTGTCTTTGGATCCATGCTTGCCAGAGAAGACTTAAGGGGTTCAGCACAAGGTAAAACAAATTCTTACTTCACTAAATCATGCAGTCTTTGAACAGATTTAAAATCAATCTTTTCCAACCAGGAGAAGACAAGAGGGTAGAGAAATGAGAACAAACGAAATTTTGTAACTTTATCTTGTATTTAGGATAAGAAGATATGGAGTATCTTCTCAATACACTTGTAAAGGGCGGAGGAAGAGCCATCTAACTTACACTTACGGACCTTGATCTGCACTCTGAACAAACTTATGTTAATATTCCCAATTTCAAATAGTTGAGGAATGCAGTTGGCAAAAAGGAAGAGTGATGTTTGCAACATCAAAATAAGAGAAACCAGAACACCCTGGGTCTCTAACAGTAAGACAAAAGTGAGTCATCTCCCTCTTGATTCCTGGTAATTTAGTTGATGTTTTGCAATTCTCTTAAGTTTCACAAAAATGAAAAGCTTGATCTGTGATCCAGAGTATTCCAAAATTGTTATTTGAAACATTTGTTATGAACCCATTAATTAATTTATAAAAGCTATTCTACGACATGGAAAATGCTTATATTACAATGTTTAATTAAAATGAAAGGATAGGGGACCTGTGTGGCTCAGTTGGTTGGGTTTCCAGCTTTGGCTCAGGTCATGATCTTGTGGTTCAGTTTAATGACTTAGAGCCCCATGTCAGGCTTGCTGCTGTCAGCGTGGAGCCTACTTTGGATTCTCTATCCCCCTCTCTTTGCCCCTTCTCTGCTTGTACTTTCTCTCAAAAATAAATAAACATTAAAAAAGAAAGAAAAGAAAAGGATAGATGATCATATGTAAAACATGGTTGTAGTTATGTACATCATGTAGAAGGCAACAAACTAATCAAGACATAAGCTGTAGATGGTGGAAGTGTGAAGATTTTTCCTATTTTCCAGAATGGATTATTTTTACAACAGAAAGATATGTGCCTTTAAATTTTTGACATTGCTTCCTTCTGACTTATATGCCCAGAAAACTTCCTACCATGTTCAAATTCACCTATTCTTTTGGGTCACCTAACATTGTTATATAAACTCCTACAGCCCTGTGGATAGAACCCCTACAAAAGTAAGTTTTCCATTTTAGGCCAAGCTCAATGCCACTTAATAATCTCCATACTTTCCCCTGGCCTTTTTTCCCACTTATTTCAAAAAATGGCTGGTCTAAATACTTTCCACTTTTAGAGCCCCTTACATGTATATTTTCCAGGGTGCTGTCCTCAGGCCCTTCTTTCTCTCTCTCTCTTATTTTTTTTTTTTTTTTGTTCATCCTCCTGCTTTAACTAACATCCATTGAATTTGTACCTCCAAATCCCACCCATCCCCTCACTCTACACATGCATTATGCTGGGTATTTGGATGTTTGTGCTCTTGGATGTCTCATGGGCATCTCAGGATCAAGCTCATTATATTTAAACTCATTATATTTTATAAACTTTAGAACATTGTTATAGGTTCTATGCTTCAGTTAATTCTTTTTTTAAAAAAGTGTTTACTTATTTTTTTAGAGTGAGAGAGAAAGAATGCACATGTGAGTGGAGGAGGGGCAGATTGAGAGGGAGAGAGAGAATCCCAATCAGACTCTGAGCTGTCATGGTAGAGCCCAAAGTGGGGCTTGATCCCATGACTGTAAGATCATGACCTGGGCTGAAATCAAGAGTTACATGCTCAACCAACTGAGCCACCCAATGGCTGAAACAGGCACCCCTGTTTCAGTTAATTCTAATGACATCTATTCTAATGACAACCACCAATTCAAAAATCTGGAATTATCTTTTTGTTCTTTTCCTTTCCCTGTTCCCCATGAGTATAATCATATTCTATGAATTCTATCTCTTCTTATTTTTTTTTTTCCAAATCCGTTGCTCCTCTTCATTCCCATCTTTGCTGCATTAATCACTCCCTCATCATAAATGACAATGGTCTCATCATTGATATTCATAACTCCTGAGTTGCTTCCTCTAAGCCACCCTCTTCTCTCTTACCAGCATATAAAACAATTTTTAATATTACTTGGTCTGCTTAAAGCTCTTCAGTAAGCTCCTCCATCCCTTAGCAGAAAAAGCTCAACTCTTTAATGTGGTAAACAAAGCCTGTTATTATTTGAACTCAGTTTTACCTTTCTATCAGTCTCTTGCACTCAGCCACACTGAACATTCATTTCAACAAATGATGCCCATCTTTTACACTCCTTCTCCATGATGCTCCACAGCTGTTCAATTTTCTGCTGATCATCTATTGATCTTCCGCTAATTCACCTACTTCCTTGAACTCTAAGCAAACTCAGGGCCTTTCTCCTCTTCTTGCTGTTCTCTGATCAGACTGCTGTTCCCACTCTCATCACATTTTACTGTAGCCGTTTGTTTCTGCACTAAATTATGAATCCCTTGAAAGGAGGGACTAGATCTCAGTCATCTCTGTATCACTAGTATCTGACATGTATTAATTGTCTAGGGATTTATTGATTGATTGGTTATTTGTATTTTTTCAAATTTTTACTTAAATTCTAGCTACTTAACATATAGTATAATATTGTTTTCAGGAGTAGAATTTAGTGATTCATCACTTACATATAATACCCAGTGCTCAACATGACAAGTTATCCCATCACCCATTTAGCACATTCCCCTACCCAACACCTCTCCAACAACCCTCAATTTGTTCTCTATCATAAAGAGTCTCTTACGGTTTGTTTCCTTCTCTCTTTATTCCCCCTTCCCATATGTTTGTCTGTTTTGTTTCTTAAATTCTACATATGACTGAAATTATATGGTATTTGTCTTCCTTACCTGAGTTATTTTGCCCACCATAATGTACTCTAGCTCCATCTACTTCATTGCAAATGGCAAGATTTCATTTCTTTTAATGGCCAAATAATATTCCACTGTGTATATCTATCTATCTATCTATCCACACACCCTATATCTATATCTGTATCTATATCTATATCTGTATATCTATATCTGTATCTATATCTTTATCTGTATCTATATCATCTATATCTATATAGTATATCTTCTTTATCCATTTATCAGTCAGTAGACATTTGGGCTCTGCTATACTTTGGCTATTGTTAGAGCTGCTATAAACATTGGGGTACATGTACCCATTCACATCTGAATTTTTGAATCCTTTAGGTAAATACCTAGTAGTGCAATTGCTGGATCTAGGGTAGTTCTATTTTTAACTTTTTGAGGAGCTTCCATACTGTTTTCTAGAGTGGCTGCACCAGTTTGTGTTCCCACCAACAGTGCAAAAGGGTTTCCATTTGTCTGCATTCTCGTTTACACTTGTTGTTTCTTGTGTTGTTAATTTTAGCTATTCTGACAGTTGTGAAGTAGTATCTCATTGTGGTTTTGATTTGTATTTCCCTGAGTCTAGGGATTTTTTTTTTTTTAAAACAGTGTCCGTCTAACACTGGGTCCCCATATTGTGTTCATTTCCTTTCCACCTTTTTGAATGAATTATCAACACCATGTTAAGCTCCACCCATTTATTTCCCATTCACCTTGTCAATTCAGTGTAATAGTCAATTCAGTGCTCCTACCCTCTTTACTTCCAAGAGGTGCTCTTGGCAAGGTCAGCAATGGCTCGCATATTGCCAAACCCCAATAACACTTTCCAGCACTGAATTTATCAGATTTATCCCATGCCTTTGGCACTGGAGACTATTCTTTTTATTGTAAAGCTCTTGTAAGGTGCTCTCTCTCTCTCTCACTGATATTGGGCACTTCTCCTATCTTTAGCCCTTTGTCCTCCTTTGTAAACCCTTTTTTGCTTACCCTTCCCTAAGGTTTGGTACTCAATCTCCTGTTCTTATTTTCAACACTCAATGTAGAAAACTTCCATAATGTCATATTGACCCTATGGTTTTAATGACTACTCATATTCTGATAAGTCACTAAACTATATCCAGCCCTCATCTCTTATCTGCACTTCAGGTTCAAATAGCCAACTGCCTACCCATTTCTTCCACAACTAATTCACATGTCTTCAGCATGGCACTGCACCCTAAATCCTCCACCAAAGAGAGAAATCTTCTGAAGCACAAACTCTATTCTTTCTTTTTCCTTATTTTAAACCCTTGGGTGGTTTCCCATCCTCCAGGATTAAGTGAACATTCTAGCATGGGATGGTAAACTCACTGTGACCTGGCCCCTCTCGCCACTTCCATTTCACCTCCCGCCACTCCCTGCCATGCACTTTTATGCTCTGGTAATCTTGCGCTGCTTGTGGTTCCACCCCACTTCTTTGTTTTGTTAGTGGTAGCTGTCTGCCTAGAATGTGGTTTAACCTTGAAAATCCTAATCATCACCCAAACTGCTCTCAGTATCACATCCTTCAGGATGTTTTCTCCAACTCTCCAGGCTTGATGGTTAAGAGCTTCAGTCCTGAAGTCATTCTATTGGGGTTCAAACCCTCTTCCAAACCATATTAGCAGAATGGCCTTGAAACAGTTATTAAACCCCTCCGATCATGAGTCCTCCCAACTGAATAATGGGGATAAAAATAGAATGTAATTTACAAAGTTGTTAGATAATTAAATGATATTCACAGGACCTGGCATGTGGTGAAAGCTCAATATATATTTTATAGCATGATGATCGTTCTTCTGCACTATGCCTTATCCATTTCTGTATCACCAGAGCTAAGCAGCACTTGGAATATTGTAGGTACTCAACACATAGTTATTGGATTGAAACAAATTGAATGAATTAATGAATAAACTAAAGAAGATTTATGTATGGTGGCATATTAAAAGTGTACAAAAGGGGATGCCTGGATGACTTAGTTGGTTAAGCATCCAACTTTGGCTCAAGTCATTATCTTGCAGTTCATGAGTTCAAGCCCTTCATCTAGCTCTGTGCTGACAGCTCAGAGCCTGGAGCCTGCTTCGGAGTCTGTGGCTCCCTCTCTCTCTGCCCTCCACTGCTCACACTTTGTCTTTCTCTCTCAAAAATAAATAAACATTAAAAAAAAAAAAGAGTGTACAAATGAACCAAACAGAAGAGTCTCTGTCCATTAAATGATTTATTCTGGTAAGTGCCAACTGCTGTTCTAGGAAGAGATTGGTATATTTAGTGTGGCCCCTGTGGACCCTCAGCTCCACCCTTCTGGATGGAAGCATTAACTCTTCCAGCTGTCAGGAGTATAATGGCTGATTTCTTACAGCTGAGTATCCCTCCTCTGGTGACAATTCTGAGCTGAAAAGAGCCTTTTTCCCGCATTATGCTGCCCATGCCCGATCTAAAGACTAGTCTACTCAGGAGACTAATGTCTAACCTTGTCCAATGTGGGACAATTTTTCATGGCCATTCTAGCTACAGAGGTCTCCTTAGGACTGGATGAGCCTCTGTTGGAACTCCCATGCAGCCCGCTTGCTTTCTCTACTCAATCTGACTTCTTTTGCATTTGTGTAGATGTTGACCTCCATCGTGTAATGTCTTGTGTGCAAACTTCTGTTTTAGAATCTGTTGCCTGAAAAATCCTACCTGCAACATTTCACAAAGGATGAGAGTCCAGTGAATTACATTTTAGATACAGTTTATATAAGATATATATGAAATGACCAGGGGTATGGCTGGCACCAAAATGGAAGACATGATGATTATTTCTGAGGAGTGACAGGATTTAGAAGGGAATGTCAAGATAGAAGCCACTGCTCAAGCAACTTTAAACTCTGGCCCACCCTATAACCTGAATATTATGAACTGTAGGTCCTTTAGACTCTGTGTCCACATATGTGTATTTTCTATCACTATATCCTACCAGGAAATGCAAACTTGAAAAGTGAAAGAAATCCCTGAGGCTCCTGCCTATAGCAAGCTCTTAGGGAAAGCAGTGAACCCTGTATTGTGATTATGTATCCATCCCCTGGCAGGCAGTGATTAAGGTTACTGGGCTGCATTTTTATTAATAAAAAAGGACAGTAACATTAGAAACAATATATTACCTGCCCATATTACATTTGAATTTCACTTTAAAATAATTTGATCTAGAGAAAATAGCCACCAAATAACTAAAGCTGAGAAGTCTTAGTTATTAGATTTGTTGCAAGGGTTTAGCTCAGCATAAATTAATTCTTAGTATGGTTGGCCAGGATAGGTTTGTTTTTGTTTTTTTAACTCCAGGATATATCATAGCTTCTATTTATGATTTTCAAAGGAAAGAGACATACATTTTACTGAATAAGATACATGCAAAAAAAATAATAAATAATACTGAATTCTACAAATTAAAAGGTGGAAGTTCTCCACCATTTCACTCCCCACAATGCCATTTCCCAGAAATAGTCACCATGAAGAATTTGGTGTACATCTGGGAGAATATATCTCACATATACTTATATTTATAATAAAACTGTGAAAATAATATAAAACTCTGGATAGTGAATCTGTTAATTTTTTTAAAACCAATATATATATAGATATGAAAGCCTCTATTCTCTCATCCATCGTTCTATTCAGTTGAATCTCCTGTGTACATAACACAGGAACCTCAGTTATTGCTAGAATATTGACAGTTCTCATTTTCCTTCTTTCCCAAAACAACTTCCTGTAAAAACACAAGTAGGACTTTGTATTTCTATGGAAGTTCAGCTTCTTTTGAAAATGGTGATACGTCATCACGTTGCAACCTTGACAGAAGGACTTCTTATTTTCTCCTTTGTATGTTTTGAATCCCCATATTCATGTCGCACCTAGATTTGCCCCTTCCATTAGTTCATGTCACTTTCAGTTTAAAAACAACAGAGAATTAGAAAGCTTCTGCTTCTTAAGACATTGCTAGTATTTCTTTTTCAATTTGTTCCTACCTGTCTCAACTTGTGCTCTCTTGGGTCCCAATATGAACTAAGTTTCCTATGTAAATGACAGCCAGAGGCCTCAGTCATTACTGCAGAAATGATTAAGAAAGAACTCTAGATTTTGAGACTTGTAAACCATAAAATATACTACCATGGAAAATGATTGCCATTTCCTTGGAGAATTCAACAACATAGAAAGTTTGAACATAAAGAATTAGAAATTATCCAATCTCATTTTACTGAAGATGGACTTTTAACAGCACAGCAGAATCATCTAATATGCAAACATAAAATATGTCAGTACTATGAGTATCTCTGATTCAAATGCATTTAGAGGCAAGAATCTAGACAGATAAATCTGGATAAACAAGTTTGATGATTTTGAGGACAAGACCTGGATGGAGTCCTTTGTGTTAAGAAAACAAATATTGCTGCTTTTGAACATTTCCAGGAAACTGGACAGAAATGAGCCAATCTTAAATCATGCCAATTATGTGAAGAAATTTTTTTAAAAGGGTGGGCAGTAGCTGGAATTCTTTATTTAAGAGTTATCAATTTCAGGGGCGCCTGGGTGGATTAGTCGGTTAAGCATCCGACTTTCGCTTAGGTCATGATCTCGCAGTTCGTGGGTTCGAGCCCCACATCGGGCTCTGTGCTGACTGCCAGCTCAGAGCCTGGAGCCTTTTTCAGAGTCTGTGACTCCCTCTCTCTCTGACCCTCCCCTGCTCATGCTGTCTCTCTCTCTTTCTCTCTCTCTCTCTCTCTCCTAGAAATAAAAAAATAAAAAAGAGTTATCAATTTCAGTGTTTCAGGTTTGAATCAAGAAATATGGTCTTTAATTATAGACAGCTACTGTTTTTCTTATAATAAACAAGGAACTAATTTCCTTGTCATAAGAATAGAAATAAATACCGAATTATTATATCTGTGTCATGGGCTATAAATAGAATGTTTTTGTAGTCTCTATGGGCCATTTAAAAATTTTGAAATCCTTGCTTGGGAATTAGCATTGTCATTAAAATCCCTCCTTTGGAATGAGTGGGACCTCATTTCTAAGGAGTGCTGAATGCATGTGCTTCTTATCTGCACTGGGGTAAATGGTGTCATGCAAGCCAACAACTCAAGGATGCAACTATGATAGGAATTGAGACATAAAATGAATCTGTAAAATAAAACTGTGAAAAACTTAAACATACTGAAAGCTTAATGTACAATATGGTAGAACTCCTTTAAAAGGAAAAATAAAAAGCTGTGATAAGTCAGAAAATTAGTGTCTCTAAGATAGTAGAATTGATAAACAATCATGAAAACACATTTTCATATCATGCATCCTACAGACCCAGAACTTTTATCTTAAAATGGTCATCCTTCTTAGAACAAAGATGCTAGTCAGGAAGATAGGTAGTGATCTGCACAATAGACTATACATTTTATAGTTGCCACCAGGCTTTTGTAACCAGATGTCACCTGAATATTTTAAAATCTATTATAATAAGCATACTTAAGCCAGTCAAGCACAAATCTTCATACAATACACGTTTTGAATGAGTGGCTATTCTACCTTCCTGTTATTTACTCATATAACTAATGCAGCTGACCATGCCCAGTTCAGTGAAGAACATTCCCTATGTAACTATCAGCATAACTGCTGCCTGGAGCATCCCACAGCAAACCTGGCTGGGGCTGCCCCAGGAATCCATGCCTGAGAGACTGGTGATTTTACCTTGATATTCTGCTGAAACACGCTGGCACCTATGAGGTTAAAATCTCAGAACATCTAGAAAGAGAAAAGTAAGTACTGTTAAAACAATGCTAGAGAGGAACTAAGAAATTCTTTGGATGAACACTAAAGCCTGATGCAAATGAATTTAATCCCCTTGATATTCAAGGAGAAATTAAAGCTAATGAATTAAATATGCAGGTCTTCTTTTGTTACAATTCTCGTTTGCAAATATTGCAATAATCTTGCATTGTCAACATTATTGGAGAGCTACTTTCTAGCTATTTTGAAAATATTTCCCTACTGAGCATCTGTATGCTTAGAATTTTAAATGCATTGATTAGTTTTCAAAATCCTGAACTTTTTCTTTCATAAAATTTTTATTTTAGGAAATAGATGAAAAAAATTCGCATATATATATGTAAAGCGTCACTACCAATGTCTTTTGAAATAAACAATAAACTTATTTTTGCCATAAGCTTATTTAAAGATTTTTTTCCTGCTGTCTTAAAAAGACATGCTAACCATAGATTTTGTAAGAAAGAAAAAGAGCCTAGGAATTGCTAAACTTTTTATCCAATGCCAAAATATTAGTAAGATGAAAAGAAATAGGTTCTCATACTAAATATATGTTATTTCTTTATAGCCAAATGTTTCAACAAGATATTTCAAATCCTGAAATCATTCCCACTTATATGAAGTCTAAATATATATGTCTCAAGTTATTAATTCATTAATACTTTGGTGGATTATATTTAGGTCTTTTGATGCATTATACTTATCATTGGTAGTAAGCAAAGGATTCAGAAAAGGACAAGTTAATTTTTGTGAAGGGTTGTGCTGATGCAATATGGTTTTATACTTACTCTAGAGCCCTGCCTTTTAATTAGGGAGGGGGTATGTTTTTCATCTTGTAATATAGCTTGAGGTGAAGACAGACTGTGTCCCTTTTCTACCACCAAATTTTTATTTATTTTATTTTTGAGGGAGGGAGGGAGAGAGAGAGAGAGAGAACGGGGGAGGGTAGAGAGGGAGGGAAACAGAGAATCTGAAGTGGGCTTTGTGCTGACAGCAGAGAGCCTGATGCAGGGCTCCAACTCCTGAAATGTGAGATCATGACCTCAGCCGAAGTCGGACATTTAAATAAGTGAGCCACCCAGGTGCCCCTCTACCATCAAATTTTTAAAGAATTAGTATTTTAATGACAACAGTTCTAGGACTGATTGAATTGTCAGGTTAAATTTCTTAATCTAGGTTCTGAGGGACCAGCCATTATATTATCCAGAAAGGTCAGTGTGAAGCTGTGAGAAAAGATTTTTTTCCCTAGAGTATATAAATACTATACCCAATAAAATATTCAAAGATATTTTAGCCAAGTTTCATTAAACACAGCATTGCTTGGTTGGAATGCATGGTGCAGTGAGTGCCCAGTCTACCTACTGCATTGTGGATGGACTCATTTGAGCTTGTAGGGAGTATCTGGAAGCCTCAATATACCATGCTAGCCTCTAGGTAAGAAACTGCATTGCCTGGAATTATTTTATGTGCATCAATGAGACCATATAAGGAAACTTTTAAAAACCTAGGATGCTAATAATGGTTTCTTCTCCTCCCCACTCTTCTTTTTTCTTTTCCTTTCTTCCTCAGTTTTTAAAAGCAGAAATCCTTCCCCAGGGTAATCAAGGGAATGGTAAACAGTCTCCACCATTTATTAACTTCTTAAGTGCTTGAGGATATTTTAAAAGGTCTGGTGGCAGAGTGCTCTGTGTGCTTTCCAAAAGACGAATTTCTCACCACACACTTTATGTGAGATGGTCCTGAAAAATCGGATGGTGACATTCTCCCTACCTCCTACACCAGCGTGACACATTATCCCACCTGATTAACTAGAGACTAGAAAATATTTCCTTTGGAGCTGATAATTCAGTGCCCTGATACAGGGGTTTTCCCAGGAGACAGAGTACTCAGGCAATGCTGAGTCTATTCATGTGGCCCATATTCTCCGGCATTATTCAGCACAATCCTCACGTGCTTAGTGTTAAAGAATTGGGCTGCTTTTCTTTTCAGTTACTTGTATCAGGAATCATTTGACTAATCCAATATGGTTGGGGGAATAAAATTGGATTTAGAGGAATATCAAACCTCTGTAGAATGTTTTATTAAATTCTTACCTCCTCTGGAAGGACTTATGTCTTAATGAGTCATATTCTAAAAAGGAAAATAGCATTTAAAAAGGAAGCAGGAAACCAATTTTCCCAGTTTAAGAATATAAATGAAAAGGATTTTTTTTTCTTTGAGTGAGAATTAAGGGCATTAGAGTTAATAAGATCAGTTTAGTTTATTTCAATTCTTATCAGTTCAACACATATTTACTGAGCATTCACAGGTGCTGGCATCAAAAGAGGTGCTGGAGGATACCAAGATGAAGAAGATACTGTCTGTTTAATCAAGTAACTCTGAGTCTGATGGGTGACATAGTTGGACACTTTCAAAAATATGGTAAGGGCTATGATTGAGTAGTTCTCAGGGTGCTCTGGTAACCCACAAGAAGGAATCTGAATTTAACCTAAGGATGAATGCTCTCAGATGGGGATAATGACTGGACTGTGTTTATGGTATGAAAAGGAGGTTGCAGGCTAAGAAAGTCTGAGGTGAGAAAGGGCAAAAGAAGAACTCTGGTGGGGAGATTAGAAGGCAATTCAAGCAGAAGGAACAAAGTGAGAAAGATGGGAAGATACAGAATAGGATGTGCTAATTGGAGATATGATCAGCTGTGGACCATGAGTAACGATTATGAGGAGGGGAATGGCAGAGGGACAGATCCACTCAGACTACTGAGGGCTAAGGCACTTGGACTTCAATCTATAGGTGTTATTGAGAAATAGAGGGGCTGAATGTTACAGACTGTGAAGGGTCGGAGATTTTAATTACTTTGCAAGCTAACAAGTTAGGCTGCTAGAGTTTCATAAATGCTTGGACACAAGACTCTTGGGTCAAAGACAAAGGATTTTGTTACTCATGGCAGGGTGAGGTTCAAATCCATACTGGTTTTTCTTCCATGGGGGCAATAGGAAGATGGGCCCAGGTGGATACTGTGCACACAGTGGTTTTGCATCACAGCCAAGAAGCCCAATGCTCAGAATTCCCCAATATTTTATAAAGAAGATGCATACAAACCTGCCCAACCTTTTCCCTGGGGAGAAGAGATTATCTTTATTATACTATGTACAGCAAAAAACCCTGCTCTCTCCTGGAGGGAGATACTATATTTTCTAAGGATGTTTGCCATACAAATATTTTTGTAAAGACAATCTGGAATAAAAGCTGTTAATGCCCCCACTCACAAGACATGCAGGAATGTTAGCAATCTGTGAAGAATTGTCCACAACAGTATAATAATGAAATGTATGTTTTAGATGTATCACCCCCACTCTGATAGTAGGTGAGGGATGGGGGTTGGGAGGTTGTTGCAATAGTCCATATGAGAGGCTAAGTTTGAGAGGTGGTAGGAATCAATTTGAGAAATATATAGGAGTAAAAAGTAGGTAGCTTTTGCCTTCTGAGATAGAGGGAATGGTCTAAGATAGGAGCCAGCAAACTTCTTTAAAGGGCCAAATAGCAAATATTTTAGGCTTTCTGGGTCATATGGCCTCTACTGCACTCAGCTCTGCCATTGTAGTAGAAGGGCAGCCATCAACATGTATACATGGATCGGTGTTGCTGTGCTCCAATAAAACCTTAGTTATGAAAGTAGGTCCATGGAATGTAGTTTTCTAACACCAGAGCTAGAATAAAACTCTAGGTTTTTGTCTTCTTATGACTAAATAGATGGAAATTGTAATAATTGAGACAAAAGATTTAGCCAATTTTGTTGATGTGTGTTAGCGAGTGAGGACATGAGTTTTTGGAGTTTTGAATTTAGGAAAGTAAGAAGTATCCAGGAATAGATGTTACTAGGCAGATGGATATATGCATTTGAATTCAAGACAAGGTCACTGTTAGAGAGAAAGATTTATAAGTTTTAAGCATATAGATGGAAGTTGAAACCATGGAACTGAAGATCATCATTCAATGAGAACATGAAGAGTAAGTCGAGAGGTGGACCAAAGACAAAACTCTAGGGAGCGCCAATTTTTAAGGGTCAGGCTTAAATTAAGAGGTACTCCAAAATTTCTTAAAATGTAACATCTTATTTGTGAGCATGTGTGTGTGTGTGTGTGTGTGTAAAGAAGGAATTAGAGAACGCACTTCAATGATAAAACAATCCTCCCTAAGACCTTCAATTCTGAAAACACCCCCAAACTGTGTTAGTCATTTATTCTTTATCAGAATAATAAAAACCATGAACCCATGCTTTTAAGTCATAGTGATTTATATGTTAGTCATTTATTCTTTATCAGAATAATAAAAAGCTTCTAAGGAATTTAAGAAGCACACTCATACTTTTCTCTCTCCAATTTGTGATTTTGATAGTAAAGTTAACTGAGCAAAACTTTGATGAGTCATACTGAAATCCAAATTACTTCCATTAGAGTCTAGTTTTTTCATTTCATCCAGGAAAGGCATATGGGTAGGTTTGTTCCAGTCTTCTCTTCTTAGTAGAAGTACAACTGCAATTTTTAGTTATTCATTTATTTGGTCAGTCAGTTAACAAATAATTATTTAATCAGCATCTACAACATGCATAGCTAGGTGCTGGGGAGGATAGAAGGATGAAAAAGACACAACCTGCCTGGGTTTATTTAAACACAATAGTCACATCAAGCAGAATGTGATCAGTGGCTCAAGAAATGGTCACTAAAACTATAGCAATGTTATTGGTGTGTTTTCTCTGCTATTCTTTGGAATGCTTAGAAACCTTTAGAAAAAACATGAACCCATGCTTTTAAGTCATAGTGATCTATTGGTGCAGGAAGGGAAACTGTAAATAAAACGACATGCTTGCACATTCTCTGTCAGAAGAGTTTAGAGGGAAGAAATTCATTCAATACTATTGCAACCTATTTGAGCTGTAAGAAAAAATTTCTTTAGTAGCTTGTTAAATATACTCATATTACAAGGGTAGAAAATACCCGATTTGAAAAAAATTAAAAATCATGCGGTGATACAGTGATTGTGTTTACACACAGTGAGTTTGACTTTAGTTCAAACGATATGACAATTTAAAATTTTTAAACATATTTGAAGTGGTTTAGAGTTATGTAAAATGGAAACGAACAAAAAGCAAACATTTTTTTCTTGCTTGCTTTAGCTGCAGAGTGGAAGAATCTTAATATTTAGTGGATAGGGTAAGTTATGTTGGCACAAGACTGTCCTATTTCATAATCAGTGCAAAGCACAGCAAACCAATAATCAGTTTCTTTATGTCACAAGCATATATCTACATATGGATGCTGAACAAATTCATGTATTTTCTTTCTTGTTTGGATCAGATATAATGTCTTGTTTATACAAAACCAATGAAAATTTGTTTGCTGCGAGTATATTCTTTTGTGGTTTACTGTGAACTCTGTGGACAGCCCTGTAGTTTTTAATCCTCAGTTTTTATTTTAATTCAAATAATTGAAGAAGCCCTTAGATTATTAAAAAGCTATTACATGTTCAATTGTAGGGTCTATTGATTCATTCTTTTTAAATTCATTATGGAAATAGATAGTGTTAAATCACTGCTGAGTTTAGGCACTATATTTTACACAGCATTTGCATTTGTATATAATGGTGATTGTGAAAAATGCCTGTTTGTATTCATCGAAGTAAATTTCCTTGACCCACTAGTTAGATAACAGATCTGACAAGGCCTTTGGTGAGTGAGTTCTTTTAAGGGTCAAGAGATGTTGGCTTGATGGGCAAGCAACTCACCACCACTTGCCTCCATTATTTTGAAAGCCTACTTAGAAATTGTAGGCTAACTTCATAGCAGCAATAACCTGGGCCAACATGATCAGAATCTCATATTTTCTACCTACTCACATCTATTCCCTAAAGAAGAGGGTAAATTTGTGTCATCTTGAGTGGATCAGAATAAAAGAGGATTGTAAGTGAATAAAGATGAATTTGGAAGTTTCTTCTCTGACCAGTTTTAGTACAAAGCTTAAAGAACAGTACTACCTATACCCAGTCCTCACATATATGATTCCAACGTTGTCTCACAAATGCTTTATACATTATAGTTTCTGCCCTTCCTCAGATCTTCTGCAGAAAGAATCATCAGAGTAAGTGCAAGTGTATCTTCGTTATAACTCTAAGTTCATTGCTGGAGTTAATTTTGCCTTCATTAGGCTGTGAGTTTCTCTGGGGAGGGGCTGCTTCTACTATTTCCTTTACAGCTCTCCTGATAGCAAGATAGGTGCCTATGATTGGGACTCAGTTGGCATTACTTACTTGTTTGCCATCTAAATGTTAAGGTTTGTTATTAAGAAGCAATGAGCTGAGATATAAGATTAGTTGGAAGCACAGGTTAAGGCCAAATTATGGAAGGCCTCATTGCCAGGCAGATTTGGACTTTATGAGTTTTGGGGGACAAGAACTGTGTGTGTGATAGTAGCTGTGCTAGAGGTAACCCAAGCATTGGGAGGCAGAGAGTGGGTTGTGGAGGTTTAGGGAGATGTACCAGCCAGTACACAACTGTTGAAGTTTAGGCAAGAATCAAAAGCTGTAAATACAGATGATAAATATCACAGTGAAGGAAAACACTAATCAAAGTCTGAAGGAAGAGGTTAGATTTAGAGTGCGGAGAAAATAATTGAGCAAAAAGAGAAAGAACATTCTAGTTTGCTAGAAACATTAAAGGAATTTCAGTTACTGAAATATTATTTGACAAAAAGCTCATGTCTTTCTCAGCAGACTGAATAAGTTCATTTTTTCCTGCCTTCCTTCCCTCCCCACCTTTTTTCTTTACCTCCCCTTCCTTCTTCAACAAACACTGTCAACAAATCCTAAAGTTTACTCACTCTGGTTTCATTTATTTTATAACCACACCCCCCCCCGGTATCTTAGTTTGAATTTATTGATTTGAAACAGTCTTCTTTTGGACTATTCCTTCTGCAAAATACATTATTGAACCTTGAAATGAGTGACACAGAATTGTTTAAGAATTTCTTCGCTAGAGATTTTGTTTTTCCCAAGATAAATATGCAGAATTTTACTGGGTTTTTGAAGAATCCTTTTTGTTCCATGTTTTCCCTTCACTTCCTTCCCAGAGTTTAGGAAACACTCTCAGGTTCTTCTAAGATTATCCTTCTAAATAATGTGCAAGTCTCTATAAATGTGACCTGGAAAGGTATTGATGGAGACAATTATGTGTTGCTTGCTTTCATTAGCATGGCCTGCCTACTCTTGTCAGGTCCTTAGTCCCTGCTCTCTGTGTGTGTACATGTGTGTATGGTTTGTTGAAAGTGGGATCTAGGGATCCCAGAGGTGGGAGGCAAGTGAGGTGTCATTTATCAAAGTATTAGCCTATTGGGCAAAAGGACAGATTCTGTTGGTGCTAGGGTCTATATTGAGTCACCAGGCCAAAGTCTTCATAAAGAGAGTTTGATGAGAACCAAAAAAACAAACAAACAAATCCCTAAAAAACAAAAAACAAAAAAACCCAGAGGCACTTGGATTGCTCAACCAGTTGAGCATCCAGCTCTTGGTTTTAGCTCAGTTCATGATCTCATGGTTCGTGAGTTTGAGAAAGCCCACATTGAGGTCTGCAGTGGCAGTGTGGAGCCTGCTTAGAATTCTCTCTCCCTCTCTCTCTGTTCCTCCCCCACTCACGCTTTCTTTCTCTCAAAATAAATTTAAAAACTTAAAAAAAATAAAAAAATAAAAAAATAAACCAAATGGGGGAAGGTGACATCAAGAGAGCAGAGCTTGAGAAGTTTTGGAACTATAATGTAGATATTGAAGTCACTCTTTAGGAGGGACTAGTATCATTCAGCAGGGTGGGTAAGTTTACTTAAGGGATTTAAGTGGGGTGGAATTACCTTTTCTGGTCCAAAATCACCAAAGTTATAAAACTTAGGAAAAGCATCTCTCCATAATACCTAATTTTTTTATTTGGAAAAAAGGGAGAGACAGTGCTCCTTGTTTTAAACTCATTGTAACTCACCAACTTATTTAAATCTTTAATCAACTTAATTCCAGAAAGGAGAGAATTTATTGAACTGTATGATTTTCAAAGATAACATATTCTTGATATATTGAAGATATATAGCTTTGTGGTGTAAGTTTCAACCTCTGGAATCAACCAAATTTCAGTGTGAATCTTTGTTATTTATAAGTTTTGTGAACTTGGACAAATTCCTTAAACTCTGCAGACCTCTATTTCATTATCTGTGAAAAGGAGGTAATAATAACAGTGATTTCTTAGGATTTGGGGGATAATTAAATGTAATTATAAAGTGCCTGGAATCATGTGAGGCATAGAGTAGATGCTCAATAATATTAGTTATTGTTACCATTATGATTACTTTCAATCTAAATTTTCCTTTTCTCATATTACTTTAATATCTAATTACCTCAACTATATCTCTAGTATAAAGAATGAAGTTGGTTGAAAGATCATCTGTATTCCCAAATAATTTTTTTCTTTCAATGTAACACTGGATACAAAATATACAAAGGAAAACAGTTGGAATTAAATACAATAGAGCAAATATTTTCTAAGTGGACTCTTGTTGGATCTATTTCCAGACTCCATGTCATGGAGATGGAAATGCTATTCTTAAACATATGTACTGAGTCCTATGTCTAAAATTTCAATGCACTAGAGTCAGTTGTCTAATAAGTTAGCAACATTTTTTTATTATTCACTAGATGCAAATAACCTTAACAGGTACTGTGTGAGAAATGAGAAAGCAATGCACAACTGAGTTTTGGCCATGGGGCTCCTATTGCCAATTTAAGGAGACAGTAGATAAAAACACAGAAAAATAGAAGAAAATGTGCAGATGAATACTTTAATAGACAAATAAGTGAAAATAAGAAATTAGAAAATAAGCACTGTATCTTTTACATATAGTTGAACATATATGGATACTTAATTTTACTTTCAGCTTTTTTCTTAATGTTAGTACATGATAATTTACCTATATCATTAAAATTTTTTGTTTTTAATTGTTACTGACAATTTAAACAACATTGTTGAGATGTAGTTGACATCCCATACAATTTCCCCATTTAAAGTAGATAATTCAGTGGTTTTTAGTCTATCCACAGTTGGAAAACCACCACCATAATCAATTTTAGAACATTTTCATCACCCCAAAAAGAAACTTCGTACCCATAAACAACCAGCCTTTCTTCCTATCTCTCCCCAACCCTTCTTCAGCTTTCCAGCCCTGGGAAACCATTAATTTGCTTTCTGTCTCTTTAGATTTGTCATATCTGGGTATTTAATATGAATGGATTTATTTTTAATAAAAAATATGGGGCCCTTTATGACTGATTTTTTTTTACTTGCATGTGTTCAAGGCTCATTGATATGTGGCATGTATCTGTACTTCATTTCTTTTAAATGCCAAATAATATTCCATTGTATGGAAGTCCTGTACTTTGTCCATACATCAGTTCACTGGTATTTGGGCTGTTTGTACTTTGTGGCTGTCATGACTATTGCTGCTATGAACATTTGTGTGTAAGTTTTTGTGGAGATGTATGTTTTCATTCTCTTGGGTATATACCTTGGAGTGAAATTGCTGGGTCATATGGTAACTATATATTTAACATTTTAAGGAGCTGCCAAACTCTTTTCCTAACTTTTCATTTTATATACTCCCCAACAGTGTATGAAGGTTCCATTTTCTCTACATCCTTGCCAGTATTTGTTATTTTCTGTTCTTTAGAAAATTAATAAAGTCTTTCTGGTGAACTGGTTTTGATTTGCATTTCCCTAAATAAAGGTGATGTTGAACATTTTTTAATGTACTTATTGGCTCTTTGGAGAAATGTCTATTTGAATTCTTCACTTATTTTTAATTGTGTTATTTATCTCATACATTTATCATGTATATGTATGTATATATATATACATACATTTACATATATATACAAATGTGTATTCTGGATACACAGTCCACTAAAATACACAGATTTTAGTTTCAACAGTCAACCACAGTTTAGAAAAACCAAGAAAAAAAGTCTATTATATTCACTCATAGTTTTACTATTTAGTTGCCCTTTCTTCCTTCTTGATGTTTCAGGATTCTTTCTTTTATTATTTGCTTTCTGTTTTAGGAACTTTCTTTAGTCATTTTTTTGAAGTAACTCTGTTGGTAATAAATTCTTTTTGTTTTCCTTCCTCTCTTAATATCTTCGATTTCCTCTTCATTACTGAAGGATATTTTTGGTGGATATAAAATTCTAGGTCTACAGTTCTTTACTTTCAGCGGTTGAAAAATGTTATGCCACTTTCTACAGGCCTTCATAGTTTTGGTTGAGAAATTCCCTGTCATTTGAATTGTTTTTTCCCTATAAGTAAGGTGTCATTGTCTCTCACCACTGTTAAGAATTTTTCTATGTGTTGGGGCACCTGGGTGGCTCAGTTGGTTGAGCATCCGACTTTGACTCAGGTCATGATCTCACGACTCGTGGGTTCGAGCCCCTCATTGGGCTGTGTGCTGACAGCTAGCTCAGAGCCTGGAGCCTGCTTCAGATTCCATATCTCCCTCTTTTCCCCTCTCCTAATCATTCTGTCTCTCTCTGTCTCTCTCAGAAATAAATAAAACATTAAAACATTTTTAAAAAAAGAATTTTTCTATGTGTTTGGTTTTCAGAAGTTTGCCTATGATGTGCCTTATTGTGGAATTCTTTGAGTTTCTATTTGGATTTCCTCAGTTTCTTGAAAATGTCTGTATTTTACCAAATTTAGGGAATTTTCAGCAGTTGTCTAAAAAGTACTTTTTTCAGCCCTCCCTCTTTTCCTTCTCCTTCTGGGACTTCAATGACATAAATGTTAGATCCTTAGTTATAGTCCCACAGCTCCCTTCGTCTCTGTTCATTTTTCTTTTCATTCTGTTTTCTCTCTGTTATTCAAATTGGTTTATTTCCATTGTGCTTTCTTCAAGTTTACTGTTTATTTTCTCTGTCTTCTCCATTCTTCTGTCGAATTTATCTATTGAGTTTTCTTTTTCTTTCTCTTTCTTTTTTTAGTTATTGTATTTTTCAGTTCCAAAATTTCCATTTAGTTCTAATTGATATCATCAATTTTTTCTATTGTTTTCATTTGTTTCAAGCATGTTCAGCTTGTTGAAGTATTTTTATGATGGCTGCCATAAAATCTTTGTCAGGCAATTCCAACATCTGTTTCCTCAATATTGGCATCTGCTGTTTTTTTCTCATTCAATTTGAGATTTTCCTTCTTCTTGGTATGACAAGTGACTTTCCATTATACCTTAGACATTTAGAGTATCTTTTTAAGTTTATTTATTTTGAGAGAGAAAGAACAGATGAGGGGCAGAGGGAGAGGGAGACAGAGGATCCTAGTGGGCTCTGCACTGACAGCAGAAATCCTGATGTGGGGCTTAAACTCAAGAACAGTGAGATCATGATCAGAGCCAAAACCGAGTCAGAGACTTAACTGACTGAGCCACCCAGGCTCCCCTAGAGTATTATGTTTTGAGATTCTGGGTCTTATTTGATTCTGCTGGCTCAGAAGACTATTCTGACACCATTCCAGAGGAGAAGAGGGTGGGAAGCCACTTCCTTACTTCCAGGTAGTACTGGAAGTCTATATTCTCCACCTGGCCTCTATTGATATCCAGGAGGGCTGGGGGAGAGCCCTATAACTGATAGATGGGCAAAGGAGTCAGCCTCCTCACTAGGCTACCAGTGACATCACCCTGGCCTGAGAGAAAGGATTGCCTCATTACTGTTCCCTACTTGGTGTCTCCATTGACACTGTTGTGGTGGAGGATGCCTTGTTGCCACTAAGTAGGAGTATCAGTCTACATGGCCTTCACTGACACCATTGTGATGAGGAGGTGAAAGAATAACTTGTTACCACCAGGTGAGGATTAAAGTCCAAGCTCCCCCTTTGATCTTTATAGACACTGTAAGTGAGGGGGCTTGTAACTATCAGGCAAGGATGAAGTACTGGCTCCACTAGGGAAGAAGATGTGCCTTGTTATAGCCCAGCAAGATCCATAATTCACACTAAGCCTTTGCTGATGGCTTTGGGAGTGGGAATGTACATTTTTCTACTACTATTGGCGTGGTGTCAGTGGAGGCTATGTGGGCTGCCATCTCCACTTAGTGGTATTGGTGGAGGCCAGGTGGGAAGCAGGAATAAACCACCCCTCTCTCAAGACATGATGGCTCAAGCGAGGGTGGTTATTATCTAATAGTTTACTATCTTATTAATCTATTCCTTTCTTAGTCCTTTGATTAGAGAGAACTGGCTCTTCTTTGGGCCCTTTTGTTTGTTTGCTTGTGCCTATTGGCACTTACAGGTTACTATTTCTCCAGCAAAAGGAAAACCCAGGGAACTCACTACCATGTCTGTTTTCAGATCCTGAGCCAGTTTACTTTTTCTCTTGTCCTTCAAAGTCCCTTTAAATTTTTTTTTTAAATACAATGTATAGAATTTTAGTTCTACTTCTTTTATACTTATCTTTGAGCCATAATTCATAACTAGTGAATGTATAAGATATTTCTAACTTTTGGTATTGTATTTACTCTTCAGTGAACATCTTTATGACTAAAACCTTAGGATAACTGGGAAGGAAACACTGACCTGAACAATGTGAATATATTTGAGATTTTTGAGATATTTTGTCAAATATATCTTCAGAAAGAACATACCCACATGTACTTTCACGAGCAGTGTGTAAAATTACTCATTTCAAAAGATTACCCTAGCCAATTGAACTTTATATTTTCCCCCAATATCGTAAGTGCATGTTGGTATGAGAGCTAAATTTTTATGATGGTTTTGAAAGATATGAAAGATTGCCATCACTTATTGTAAAATAATTCACCAAAGAAAAGATATAAGAATAATAACACCACCTTTTGAATGCTTAAAAGTGCCAGGAACTCTGCTGAACATTTAATATTTTATTCTTATAATAACTTATGAGGTGAGTATTACAATCTCCATTTTTATGAGACTTGGAGAATAGAGGTAATTTGCTTAGGTCACATAATTATTAAGTGGTAGAATTGAAATACAATCAGTTTTCCAGTTTCCTCCAGCTCTAAATCCCTTGCATGGATTCATTGTGGGCAGCATTAGTGATCTGATTTGCCTTAATGATTAACAGGCTCCTTAATTGTCATAAATGAAGGACAGAATTAGAACATTTCCTTTCTTAATATCAACAGATGACATATAGGAAAAACCATTCGATCTAGTGATTCCAATTTCACTATACAGCTATGAATAATTGGTATTGGAGAAAACTATTCAAAGATGTCACATTTTCCTCTTAATAGCAGACTATTAAAAACCTTCAAATCAATATCTAGTTTTAAAGTATATGAATGATTTCTTTCATACAAACTGCATTATGGAAATAATGATCAAATCTGGCAAAAAACAAGTGGAGTTCTAGCAAACTGGGGTTTGAGTGGGATTGGCTGTGACTAAAGCTTTATTACCCTAAGGAGTTAAGAAAAAGAACTTTTACTTTTCACAATTTTTCACTCAAGTCTTTTAAAGATGGATCATGATTACCATGATTAGAGCTCCTTCTATGATGACAATGTTTTGAAATGCTCAGAGGAATGAGACAGCAATATATTGCCTTTCCAGTCTCGTCTCCTGTAACAATGACAACTTGAATCTGAGCCGAGAGAATTATAACAATTGCATAGAGTCAGATAGCAGGGAAATCAAGTTTTATTCCTTACACCTGGACTGTCATTAGTGAACCCCTGTGGAGAGTCTCAAGAGTATGAAGAATGTTATAAATTAGTGGAGGCGATCCGTATGCAAAATAGACAGAGGTGTGGAATTACTATAAAAGGAACATTTATCTAATAATTTAGATGTCTTGTTTGAGAATATGTTGGTACATATATATTGGTATATTGGCCAAGCCTGAAAGTTTCAGTTCAACTAATTTACCACAGCTTATTATGTTGATTCTAAACAGGGAGAGGTCAATTATTTCCAGTTCCTGTTCTATGGTATTTTTTGAACAGCGCAGATTTTCCCTTTTTGTCACCTGTTAAAAAGTGTGGAAGTGAAGAGGCTTTGTTAGACATAAATCCAGTTATCGTGAAAATTCTGAGATCCAACTTTAATGCCTGTTGTTAGTTGTAATGAGGTTTTGATAAAACACAAAGACTATCATATCTAAAAGATGAATATCATATTATTAATCAGAATTCCTGGTGCTGTTAATTTCTATTTTTATATTTAATTTTTGTTAATTAATTAACACTGCATTTATTCAGAGGAAAGATAACAACCCACCAAATGGTTTTTCATACAAACAAAAAAAGACTATTTGATAATCAACTATGGGAAATAGCATATAGTCACTTGAGAAAGTGTTTCAGAGAAATCTTTTACTTACAGAATATTGAATAGAGTGTTTCGATATCTATGCATATAATATATTTACATATTTAAATATACATATTATGACATACATATATATAAATTGCTTGTTCTCTGTACCTCTGGAAACCATTAAACATTTTCTTCAGGTGAGGAAGCCTGTTATCTCTGTTTCTTCATAAATTATTGAAAACAATTATATGAGTAACATTTCAGGTGTCATTTCCATGCTAGGACACTACAATCCATTTTGACCTTGGGATGAAAGTTAACTCAACCTTGATGAAATTTGTTGAAGATAAAATTAGGAGATAAAGTATGAAAAATGCAGAAAGAATACGATTAACTTTTGCTTCATCTAAAGAGATGAGATTTTATGTGTAAGAGCTAGAGTAATTTGTATTCAATATGTATTTATTTGTCATACTCAAAGTTGTAAATAAAATTTGTGATTTGTAATAAAGAATGTAAAATTTGGAGAAATTATATATACAGTTAAAAGAATGCACAACATATTTAGAGGCAGACCATACCTGTCTATAGTTTATAATACTTATATATATATTGGTGGGCATAGCTTGAAATTGACACATTTGTTTTTTATCCTATTGGGAAATGGTGAGATATTGAGAGAAAATATTTACAACTTATATATTACATTTAATATAAAAGAATATGTACAAAGTAATAAGAGAAAAAACAAACTCCTTGAAAAATTGGAAAACGATATGAAGCAATATGAAAAAACAATTTAACTTCAATTGTAATCAGTGAAACATAAATTCAAGTAAGAACGAGATATGATATTTTGTCCATTGAATTGGCAAAAAATATGTACAATATCCAGAGTTGGTTGGTAAGGATATGGGGACATAGGTGTTATTGATGGAAGTAGCAAGTGGCGTAGCTTTTTAGAAGACGATTTGACAGTATATAAAAATTGTAAATGTATATATCCTTTAACATCACAATTGAACTTAGAGAAGTTATCCAAATATACCAACACATGCACAAAGAATATATATGTGAATGTTCACTGTGGCCTTATTCATAAAACCAAAACGGGTGATTTCTTAATTTATAGGGTAATGATGACAAAAATTATGGTTTTATACACTACTATGAATTCATTAATCAGGTACTTTTATATTAGGGCACCACATAATTCATTGTTCAAACTTGGCTACTTTTGATGGTGAAAGAGGGCACTATGAACAATTAATCTAAGAAACTAGGATAAATCTAGACATACAATTGCTGAACTCAGTATGCACTGATGTGGAAAAAAGTTCAAAACATACTGCTATATAAAGAAAGCACTCTACAAAACAAATTGTGTGTGTGTGCGTGTGCGTGTGTGTGTGTGTGTAGTACATCTTCTTTATCCATTCATCAGTCGATGGACATTTGGACTCTTTCTATAATTGGCTATTGTTGAAACATAACACATGAATACAGGTGAAGGGAAGAGAAAATAAGATAAAAACAGAGAGGGAAGCAAACCATAAGAGACCTGTAAATACAGAGAACAAACTGAGGGTTGCTGGAGAGGAAGTGGGTGAGGAGTGCGGTAAATGAGTGATGGGCATTAAGGAGGGCACTTGTTGGGATGAGCACTAGGTGTCATATGTAAGATGAAATCACTGGTTTCTACTCCTGAAACCAAGATGGCACCGTATGTTAACTAACTTGGATTTAAATTTTAAAAATAAAATTAAAATAAAAAATAATAAAAATTCTTTTAAAAAAAAGTGATAAGAGGGGCGCCTGGGTGGCTTAGTCGGTTAAGCGTCCGACTTTCGCTTAGGTCATGATCTCGCGGTTCGTGGGTTCGAGCCCCGCGTCGGGCTCTGTGCTGACTGCCAGCTCAGAACCTGGAGCCTGTTTCAGTCTGTGACTCCCTCTCTCTCTGGCCCTCCCCTGCTCACACTCTCCCTCTCTCTCTCTCTCTCTCTCCTAGAAATAAATTTAAAAAAAAAAGTGATAAGATAAGGAAAAGACATGAAGGAGGTGAGGGAGAAGGCCAGCAGGATCACGGAGAAACGAGAGGAGCAAGCATGCTTTCAGACTTTGAGGAGCAGCAAGAAGTCCAATATGGGCACCCCAAAATGAGGGAGGGGAAAGAGTAGTAGGACTTGAAGAGCTGAAGCCAGGGAGTCTTGTGCCCGCTCTTGCAGAGCCGTGTTGGTTAGTAAAATGTCAGTAAAGGACTGAATTTTACTCAAAGCAAGATGGAAGGACGTTGAAGGGTTTTGCCTAGGAGTGAGATGATTAACTTACATTCTAACGGGATCACTCTTCAAGCTCTTTCTTCTACCCACTGCTTTCATCCATTTAAGAAGCCAGCTCACTAGGGTTCTGACTGATCAGTAAATTCTTTTAGAGCATGTACTTCCAGGAAGGAGTCGGTAAACAGCGTGTTTAAAAATGTACTCATGTTTAGATCTTAATCTCAAATGACTACAAACGAAAACAACATCAGGCAATTTTTATCCAGTCCATGGAGCAATAAAGTCACAGGTTCATTCGCAAATTCTACACATGTTGTGTAGAAATTGAGAGAGACAAAGTTTCTTCATCTTCTTTCTTTTTTTTTTTTCCCCCATCTCTACTGTCCCAGCCCTGTTGTAGAACAGCATCATTTCTTCCCTGGATGATTGTGATAATCTCCTCCCAACTGGTTAGAGTGCTTTGAACTAAACTTCCCTCTGTCAGTACTATAATTCAGATGTCATTTCTTTTCTAAAGCACTACAACAGCTTCCCCTAAACTGTGTTTCTGCCTAAATTTTTGTTCTGCCTTCAATATATTTTTAATTGTGTTATCAGAGAACCTTTTTCTATTATGGAAGTGCTATTCTAACTAAATGTTTCAGTGGCTACATAGAGGGTGCAGGTTAAAGTCAAACTCCTTAGTATGGCATAGAAGCTTAGTGATCTTATTTAGTCCTGCCTACCTCTATCTCATCTGCCGACCTCATCTCACAGTATGTGTCTATGTTCATCTTTAAAGACCTACTTACTTCTTGGATGTACTATGGTTTCCTCGATTCCATGCTACTTTGCATATGCTACCTCCTTGGTTCACTTCCAGATTCAGTCCATGTTGCTAACTTTTTTGGGAAGTCAGTTATCTGCCTTTTCTACATACAGTACATTTTTCAGTTATAACTGCTGATTTACTTATAGGTTAATAAACTATTTGAGAGTAGAGTCTAAATATTATATACCTTTGTGTTTCCAATACTTAACATATAGCAGGTAATCAATAATTGATCTCTGAAAGAGATGGAGAGAGTACAATGAAGAACAAAGTAAGGAGAGAAGATTGGTATGCAATATAAACATGATCTCTGTCCTGGGTCATAAAGAGAAATGGAATAGAGATGCCAATAATTGACTGAAATTACATGAGGAAAAGAAACTGGGTCTGCATTCTCCCTTGCTCAGAGTTTATTAGCCACTTAAAAAAAATGAGTATATTGAAGCAGAATTTGAAAGTTATGGTTGGTTTTACTATTATTGTCACTAGTGTTTTAAATAAAAGATTTTTACAACACATACACAAATCTGTTAGAGCTACATATTTATGTTTTTCCTCTTAAAATTCCAAAGAATATGAAGGCATCATGATGGCCTCTTCATTGGTTAGACTAGAGGAATAATTGATCATCTAACTAATAGCTATTGCTATGATTATTCAAGATCTTTTAGTTCTCCTGGTACTCCATTGTACACTTGCAAAAGAGACATGGGAAAGTACTTTTTGTGATTAAAGTCTGTGACAGTTATGGAGATGGGCATAGTTTTTTAAAAATGCATTTATTTAGTTTAACAAATATTTGACCACCTACATGGACCAGGAGCTGATCTAGGTACTGGATACAATTTTAAATTAAACAAACTTGCAGCCCTCATGTAACTTGAATTAGAATGTCTTCAGTTTCTAGGGTGCCTGGGTGGCTTAGTCGATTGAGCACCCAGCTCTTGATTTTGGCTTGAGGTCATGATCTCACACTTTGTGAGTTCGAGCCCTGCATCAGGCTTTGTGCTGACAGTGCAGAGCCTGCTTTGGATTCTCTCCCTCCTTCTCTCTGCCCCTCCCCTGCTCTCTCTCTCCCTCTCAAAATAAGTAAATACACTTAAAAAATTTAAAAAGCTGATATTAAAAAAAAAGAATGCACTCAGTTTCCATTCTATAAATGACCATGGAGACATGGGGGTAGAATGATGTTAGACCAAAAGATTTAACAGATCTGGTTTGTCCTTGAAAATGGCAGGGAAGTGAAAGAAATCTGAAAGTTTAGCTTTCTGTCACATCCCTGGCAATTTTCCTGTAGAGCCTGAACTGAACGTAATGAAAATTCATTCAATCTAGTTTCTCCTCTGTGGGTATGCTTCCTTCACGAAACAGACATATTTACTTTTAACACAGTATTTTGTAATTCTCTTTTGCCTGAATTCCTTCTCTCATAGATGGTTTTTATGTACTGGAATTTTCAGAAACTCTTGCTTTTTTTCCCCATCTTTATGATTTAAGCCACTTTATAGTTGTAATAAAATATTTGAAAGGACAATGATACTGCTCCTAACCAATAGAGTGACATATTGTGGACATATTAAATCTCCTTCATTTATATTGAATTCATTGAGAAACTTGAAATACTAACCAGTAACTTTTGCAACCAAATTACAGGGGTAACTGAATTATCTGATAATAGCAATAAGGAATCATTTGTCACATTTGGCCCTTTATTTCTTTGGCATTCATAAATATCCAGTAGACCATGTGTTAAATAGCAAATGGGTACAAAGGTTTGGTCAATTCAATTGGAGGTATCTGAAGTGACTTACTGATTTTTTTACAAGTTTATTTTTCCTTATTTTGAGAGAGAGAAAATGAGTGGGGGAGGGTCATGGAGAGAGGGAGACAGAATCCCAAGCCGTTTCCATGCTGTCAGCACAGAGCCCAATACAGGGCTTGAACTCACAAACCATGAGATGATGACCTGAGTCGAAATCAAGAGTTGGGCGCTTGACTGACTGAGACACCCAGGCACCCCATATGACTTACTGCTTTTAGTTTTTGTCTAATTTTCAGGGAGGATCTGATATGATATTGCAAAAAAAGATTGAAAAGAATGATTCAGAACTAGGGTTATAAACAGCAAAGTGTGCTGGACCTGGTGTCCTTGGCCCTAAGGACAACATTATATTGTATTATGACATATTTTTTTTACTAATATTTTTTCTTAGTCTTTATATTGTTTTCTATATTTTTAAAATTTTAATTCCAATATAGCTGACATACAGTGTTCTATTAGTTTTAGGTGTGTAATATAGTGATTCAACTATTCCATACATAACTCAGTGCTCATCACAAGTGCACTTATTAATCCTCATCATCTATTTCACCTATTCCTTCACCTGCCTCCATTCTGGTAACCATCAGTTCTCTATAGTTAAGAGTGTATTTCTTGGTTTTTCTCTCTCTCTCTCTTTCCTTTGCTCATTTGTTTTATTTCTTAAATTCCATATATGAGTGAAATCATATGGTATTTGTCTTTTGTGACTTATTTTGTTTAGCATTATACTCTCTAGCTCAATCCATGTCAAATGGCAAAATTGCAAATATTGCAAATGGCAAGACTGTATTCATTTTTATGGCTGAATAATGTTATATTATTATATTATATTTACATAAATTATATATGTATTTCACCTTTTCTTTATTCAATCATCTATCAATGGACACTTAGGATTCTTCCATATCTTAGCTACTGTAAATAATGGTGCTATAAACATAGGGGTGCATGTATCCCTTTGAATAAGTGTTTTTGTATTCTTTGGGTAAATACCCAGTAGTGCAAATAATGGATTATAGGGTAGTTGTATTTTTAATGTTTTGAGGAATCTTCATACCATTTTCCATGTAGCGGCACCAGTTTGCATTCCCACCAACCATGCATGAAGGATCCTTATCTCCACATCCTCACCAACACTTTGGTTTCTTGCGTTTTTTATTTTTGCCCTTCTGACACATGTGAGGTGATATTTCACTGCAGTTCTAATTTGCATTTCCCTGATGATGAGTGTTGTTATCTTTCCTGTGTTTATTGGCCGTCTGTATGCCTTCTATGGAGAAATGTCTGTTCATGTCTTCTGCCCATTTTTAATTGGATTATTTGTTTGTTGGGTGTTGAGTTTTAGAAATTCTTTATAGATTTTGGGTACTAACCATTTATTGAATATGTCATATGCAAATAGCTTCTCCCATTCTGTAGGTTACCTTTTAGTTTTGTTGACTATTTCCTTTGCTGTGTAGAAATTGTATTTATTTTGAGGTAGACTTAATAGTTTATTTTTCCTTTAATTTCCTTTGCCTCAGGAGACATATCTAGAGAAACGTGGCTATGGTCAACGACAGAGACATTACTCCCTGTGTTCTCTTTTAGAATTTGTATTGTTTTGGACTCACAGTTAGGTGCTTAATCCATTTTGAGTTTATTTTTTTATATGTGTAAGAAAGTGGTCCAGGGGCACTTGGGTGGCTCAATCAGTTGAATGTCTGACTCTTGATTTTAGTTTAGGTCAAGATCTCAGTGTTGTGGGATCAAGCCCCACATCAGGCTCTGGAATGAGCAGGGAGCCTACTTAAGATTCTTTCTCTCTCCCTCTGCCCCTCTCCCCCACTTATACTCTCTCTCTCCCTCTAAATAAATAAATAAATAAATAAGAAAGTTGTCCAGTTTCATTCTTATGCATGTTACTGTCCAGTTTTACTAACACCCTTTGTTGAAGACTGTCTTTTCTTTCCTGCTTTCTCAAAAATAATTGACCATGCAATTGTGATTTTATTTCTGGGTTTTCTATTCTGTTCTATTGATCTGTGTGTCTGTTTTTGTGCCAGTAGCATACTGTTTCATTTACTATAGCTTTGTAATAGAACTTGAAGTCTGGAATTGTGATAACTCCAGCTTTGCTTTTCTTTTTCAAGATAGTCTTGGCTATTTGAGGTCTTTTGTAGTCCCATATAAATTTTAGGAGTGTTTGTTCTAGTTCTGTGAAAAGATAGTGTTTACACTTTGATAGGGATTGCATTAAGTATGTAGATTGTTTTGGGTAGTATAGACATTTTAACAATATTTGTTCTTCCAATCCATGAGCATAAGATTTCTTTCCAATATTGTGTATGTGTCATCTTCAATTTCTTTCCTTAGTTTTTTTATATTCCTCTATATAAAGTTTTCAGAGTACAGGTCTTTCACCTCTTGGTTAAATTTATTCCTAGGTATTTTATTTTTCTTGGTGAAATTGTAAATGGGACTGTTTTCTTAATTTCTCTTTCTGCTGCTTCATTATTGATATATAGAAATGCAAGAGATTTCTGCACATTGATTTTTTATCCAGTGACTTCACTGATTTTATTTATCAGTTGTAATAGTTTTTTGGGGCAATCTTTTATGTTTTCTATATGTAGGATCATGTCATCGGCAAATGGTGAAAATTTGACCTCTTCCTTGATGATTTGGATGACTTTTATTTCTTTCTATTGTCTGATTGCTGTGGTTTGGACTTGTAGTACTATGCTGAATAAAAGTGGTGAGGATGGACATCCTCATCTTATTCTTTTTTTTTTTTTTTTTTTACAAATAATTTATTGTCAAATTAGTTTCCACATAACTCTCAGTGCTCATCCACACAAGTGCCCTCCTCCATACCCACCCCTCCTCCCACCCACACCCATCTGTCCTCACTTTTTGTCAGCATTCAAGAGTCTCTCATGGTTTGCCTCTCCCACTTTCCCCCACCATTTCTGCCCTTCTTCTCCCCCTTGGTCCTCTGTTAAGCTCCTCCTAATCCTCCTATACGTGCACACATATGATAGTTGTCTTTCTCTGCCTGACTTATTTCGCTCAGCATAACACCCTCAAGGTCCATCCATGTTGCTACACATGGCCAGATTTCATTGTTTCTCATTGCCATGTAGTATTCCATGGTATAGATAAACCACATCTTCTTGATCCATTCATCTGTTGATGGACACTTAGGCTCTTTCCATGTTTTAGCTATTGTGGAGAGTGCTGCTATGAACATTGGGGTACATGTGCTCCTATGCATCAGCATTTCTGTATCCCTTGGGTAAATTCCTAGCAGTGCTATTGCTGGGTCATAGGGGAGTTCTATTGTTAGTTTCCTTAGGAACCTCCACACTGTTTTCCAGAGGGGCTGTACCAGTTTACATTCCCACCAACAGTGTAGGAGGGTGCCCGTTTCTCCACATCCTCGCCAGCATCTAGAGTTCTCTGATTGGCTCATTTTAGCCACTCTGACTGGCGTGAGGTGGTATCTCAGTGTGGTTTTGATTTGTATTTCCCTGATGAGGAGGGATGCTGAGCATCGTTTCATGTGTCTGTTGGCCATCTGGATGTCCTCTTTGGAGAAGTGTCTGTTCATATCTTCTGCCCATTTCTTCACTGGGTTGTTGTTTTTTGGGCGTGTAGTTTGGTGAGTTCCTTGTAGATTCTGGATATCAACCCTTTATCTGATATGTCATTTGCAACTATCTTTTCCAATTCCGTTGGTTGCCTATTAATTTTCTGGGTTGTTTCCTTGGCTGTGCAGAAGCTTTTAATCTTGAGGAGGTCCCAACAGTTTATTTTTGCTCTTAATTCCCTTGCTTTTGGGGATGTGTCAAGTAAGAAGTTGCTGCGGTGGAGGTCAAAGAGGTTGTTTCCTGCTTTCTCCTCTGGGGTGTTGATAGTTTCCTGTCTCACGTTCAGGTCCTTTATCCAGTTTGAGTTTATTTTTGTGCATGGTATGAGAAAATGATCTAGTTTCATTCTTCTGCATGTTGCTGTCCAGTTCTCCCAACACCATCTGTTAAAAAGGCTGTCTTTTCCATCGGATATTCTTTCCTGCTTTGTCAAAGATTAGTTGGCTGTATACTTTTGGGTCCACTTCTGAGTTTTCCATTCTGTTCCATTGGTCTGTGTGTCTGTTTTTGTGCCAATACCATACTGTCTTGATGATGACAGCTTTGTAGTAGAGGCTAAAGTCTGGGATGGTGATCCCTCCCGTTTTGGTTTTTTTTTCAGGATTACTTTGGCTATTCGGGGTCTTTTGTGGTTCCATACAAATTTTTGGATAGTTTGTTCTAGTTTTAAGAAGTATGCTGGTGCAATTTTGATTGGAATTGCATTGAATGTGTAGAGTGCCTTAGGTAGTAATGACATCTTAACTATATTTATTCTTCCTATCCATGAGCATGGAATGTTTTTCCACTTCTTTGTGTCTTCTTCAATTTCCTTCATAAGTTTTCTATAGTTTTCATCACACAGATCTCTTGTATCCTTGGTTAGGTTTATTCCGAGGTATTTTATGGTTTTTGTGCAATTGTGAATGGGATCAGTTTCTTGATTTCTCTTTCTGTTGCTTCATTGTTGGTGTATAAAAATGCAACCGATTTCTGTACGTTGATTTTGTACCCTGCAACTTGGCTGAATTCTTGGATCAGTTCTAGTAGGCTTCGGGTGGAGTCTGTTGGGTTTTCTATGTAGAGTATCATGTCATCTGCGAAGAGTGAAAGTTTGCCTTCCTCTTTGCCAATTCTGATGCCTTTGATTTCCTTTTGGTGTCTGATGGCTGATGCTAGGACTTCCAGCACTATGTTAAACAGCAGTGGTGAGAGTGGGCATCCCTGTCGTGTTCCTAATCTCAGGGGGAAAGCTCTGAGTTTTTCCCCGTTGAGGATGATGTTAGCTGAAGGCTTCTCATAGATGGCTTTGATGATGTTTAAGTAGGTTCCTTCTATCCCAACTTTCTCGAGAGTCTTTATTAAGAAGGGATGCTATATTTTGTCAAATGCTTTTTCTGCATCTATTGACAGGATCATATGGTTTTTATCTTTTCTTTTATTGATATGATGTATCACATTGATTGATTTGCGAATGTTGAACCAGCCCTGTAACCCAGGAATGAATCCCACTTGATCTTGGTGGATGATTCTTTTTATATGCTGCTGGATTCGATTTGCAAGGATCTTGTTGAGAATTTTTGCATCCGTATTCATCAAGGATATTGGCCTATAGTTCTCTTTTTTGCTGGATCTCTGTCTGGCTTGGGAATCAGAGTGATGCTGGCTTCATAAAATGAGTCTGGGAGTTTTCCTTCGCTTTCTATTTTTTGGAATAGCTTGAGAAGAATTGGGATTAATTCTGTTTTAAATGTCTGGTAGAATTCCCCAGGGAAGCCATCAGGTCCAGGGATCTTATTTGTTGGGAGATTTTTGATCACTGATTCAATTTCTTCACTCGTTATGGGTCTGTTCAGGTTTTCTATTTCTTCCCGTGTGAATTTTGGTAGTGAGTGTGTGTTTAGGAATTTGTCCATTTCTTCTAAGTTGTCCAATTTGTTGGCATACAATTTTTCATAGTATTCCCTGATAATTGCTTGTATTTCTGAGGGGTTGGTTGTAATAAGTCCATTTTCATTCATAATTTTGTCTATTTGGTGCTCTCTCTTTTCTTTTGGATAAGTCTGGCTAGAGGTTTGTCAATTTTGTTTACCTTTTCAAAAAACCAACTCTTGGTTTCATGGATCTGTTCAATTGTTTCTTTGGTCTCTATGTTGTTTATTTCTGCTCTAATTTTTACCATTTCTCTTCTTCTACTGGGTTTAGGGCGTTCTTGTTGCTCTGCCTCTAGTTCCTTTAGGTGAGCTGTTAGATTTTGGACTTGCGCTTTTTCTAATCTCTTGAAATAGGCCTGGAGAGCAATGTACTTTCCTCTTAGGACTGCCTTTGCCGCGTCCCACAGATTTTGAATTGTTGTGTTTTCATTTTCATTTGTTTCCATATATTTTTTAATTTCATCTCTAATTGCCTGATTGGCCCATTCATTCTTTAGAAGGGTGTTCTTTAACCTCCATGCTTTTGGAAGTTTTCCAGACTTCTTCCTGTAATTGATTTCAAGTTTCAAAGCATTGTGATCTGACAGTGTGCATGGTACGATCTCTATTCTTTTATATTTATTGAGGGCTGCTTTATGTCCCAGTATGTGATCTATCTTGGAGAATGTGCCATGCGCACTTGAGAAGAAAGTAAATTCCCTGGCCTCAGGATGTAAAGTTCTACATACATCCGTCAGGTCCATCTGGTCCAATGTATCTTTCAAGTCCATTATTTCTTTACTGATTTTCTGTCTGGTTGACCTATCCATTGCTGTAAGTGGAGTATTAAAGTCCCCTGCTATTAGCACATTCTTATCTATAAGCTTGTTTCTGTTTGTGATTAATTGTTTTAGATATTTAGGTGCTCCCATATTCGGTGCGTAGACATTTATGATTGTTAGTTCTTCCTGATGGATGGACCCTGTAATTATTATGTAGTGCCCTTCTTCATCTCTTGTGATTGTCTTTAATTTAAAGTCCAGTTTGTCTGATATAAGTATCGCTACTCCGGCTATCTTTTGATTTCCTGTAGCATGATATATATTTCTCCATCCCCTTACTTTTAATCTGAAGGTATCTTCCCGTCTAAAATGAGTTTCTTGTAGACAGCATATAGATGGATTTTGTTTTTTAATCCATTCTGCTACCCTATGACTTTTGATTGGAGCATTCAGCCCATTTACATTCAGTGTTATTATTGAAATATGTGGGTTTAGAGTCTTTGTATCTTTTGTAGGGTTCATGTTTGTGGTGGTGTCTCTGGAATCTTTGTTCCTTGCAACCTTTCCTTCAGAGCATCTCCCTCAGGATTTCTTGTAGGGCTGGCTTCGTGGTGACAAATTCTTTCAATTTCTGTTTGTTTGGAAAGGTTTTTATCTCTCCTATTTTGAATGGCAGGCTTGCTGGATAGAGGATTCTTGGCTGCATATTTTTACTGTTCATCACATTGAAGATCTCTTGCCATTCCTTTCTGGCCTGCCACGTTTCAGTAGATAGGTCTGTCACCACTCTGATGGGTTTCCCTTTGTATGTGAGGGCCCTTTTCTCCCTAGCTGCTTTCAAAATTCTCTCTTTGTCCTTGTATTTTGCCATTTTTACGATGATATGTCGTGCAGAAGATCGATTCAAGTTATGTCTGAGGGGAGTCCTCTGAGCCTCTTGTATTTCCACATTGACTTCCTTCCCCAGGTCGGGGAAGTTCTCTGCTATAATTTATCCCAGGACTCCTTCAGCACCTTTCCCTCTCTCTTCCTCCTCTGGGATTCCTATGATACAGATTTTGTTGCGTTTGACTGTGTCGCTGAGCTCTCGAATTCTTCTTTCCTGTTCCTGGATCAGTTTGTCTCTTTTTTGGTCAGCTTCTTGTTTTTCTAGAATGGTGTCTTCTAAATCACTTATTCTCCTTTCTGCCTCTTCAATCCATGCATTGGAGGCCTCTCATTTATTATGGATCTCATTTATCGCATTTTTTAATTCTTCATGCCTATTTTTATTTTCCATTCTGTCTGTAGCCATAGTTTCTTTGATGTCGCCTATGTTTTTTTCAAGCCCTGCTATTAATTTCACCATTATTATTCTAAAATCTTGTTCACTTATGCTGCTGATATCTGTTTTGAGCAGTTCATTAGCTGTCATTTCTTCTTGGAGTTTCTTTGGAGGAGAGCTCTTTCGTTTGTCATTTTAGTTAGCTTTCCGGCTCTTGTTGGTTTTAAAGACCTGTTATGCTCTCTGTTTCTATGAGCACTGCTATATCCAAGAAACTCTTTGACTTTCCAGGGCCTATCCTTTCAGAGATTGTTTTTTGAATGGTATCCCTCGGTCACTCTTGTTGGGACCTTAGTGATTTTATTTTCCTATTCGTAGTGATATTTGGGACTCTTCACCTTGTGTACTCTAGCTTGTTTCTTGAGGTAGCCCTGGAAAAGAAAACAGACAGACAAACACACAGGGAGCAGGAGCACACAAATGCACAGGCTGATTCAACTAACATGCAAAGTGAGAGGGAAAACGAAAAAGTTAATAGAAAAGACGGAGGAGGGAGGGCGAATAGGGAGCATAAAATACATAAAAGGGTCAAAAAGGGGAAAAGAAAAGGAAAAAAGAAGAAAACCGATGGACAAAGAACGGTTTAAAGCATATACCTGGATTTCCCAGCTACAGTTAAATAGCCGTGTGTATGCAGTGCTGGTTGAAGAGCATAGAGAAAAAGAAAGAAGGCAGGGCGAGACAAGGCAGATTTGGAAATAGAATGAACAGGCAGAAGGGATAAGAAACTTTTTTCAAAGAGGTAAAGAGTAGAATGTGGTTGGATAGGTGAGAGAAGGATGCTGGAATTATCCAGAGAAACTATATAGTCTAATTACTCCTGAGAGAAAGAGCTGAAAAAGTCGGTAGGTGTAGAATTTACATTTACAGAATGGACTCGTGATTGTTTAAGCAAGCTGGCGACCAGAGTTAATCAGGTCAGTGTTTTGGGGAAAAAAGCGAGAAAAGAGAAAAAAGAAGATAAAAAGAGAAAAGAAAGGGAAAAAAAAAAAGAAAAAAAAAAGAAAAAAGAAAAAAAAAAGGGAGGAGGGCACCTCTCATGCAGGGATGGGCGTGGCGTGATCCGATGCCTCAGGCGGGGGTTCTGCCTTGGCGGTTGTGCGGAGGAGAGTGACGGTGCTCCAGTCCCTTCTTGAACCCCGCGCTGCAGCTCGGTTTTTTTTTTTTTTTGGCGTGTCAACTCCCCGTTCCGGGGACGCAGCCGAAGTTGGTTGCACTCTTCAACCCAGGCCAGTTCCAATCTCCAAATCCCAGTCCGTGCCCCGCTGAAGTTGCCTTAGACACAGCTTCCCAGACAACCCCCTCGGGCTATTCCAGGCTCCCTGCTGAGCTCTGGGGGCGGAGTCAGGATCGCTGCTTCCTTCTCTGGTCGGCTCTGTTGCGCATGCGCGGGGGCTTGCCTGCCGGGTCCTCGTAGCCTGAGCCCGCTGGAGTGAGGAAAACCGGGTCTCTCTATGGCTCGTCACCTGAAACACGAACTCACAGGCAAATTTCCCAGTTTTTAGCTCTTTGCCTTCCCTCTCGAGTTCTAGCCAGCCAGGAGCGCGGACGCCTGGTGTCTGCGCGTCTCCTTCAGGGGTCCCAGCCGCCCTGGAGCTACAATGGCGGCAGGCGCACCCGCTCCGCTTTAAAACCCAAAACGCTCCAAAATCCAGGAGCGGCACAAAGAAGCAGTTTGTGTGCTCAGCCTCCCCCAGGACCAGTTGTCGTGAGGGCACCTGGTGTGCAGATATTTGGCAAGTACGGTCTTTCTATGCACCGAGCGGAGATTTTTCTGTCTCGGACTCTCTCCTTTTCCCCTCTCACTCCCCGTAGAGGGTAGAGGGGGATCGCCTCCCACCGTGGAGGCTCCGATCCCGGCCTGATTTTACCTTCCCCGGTTCGCACTCACGTTAGAAGGCTTTCTCAGTGGATTCTGCATCCTTTTTTCTCCCAGTCTCTCAGGTTTTGTATGGTTTCCAATGGCTTCAGATCTTTTCTGTGTGATGTATGGGCGCTAGTGCAAGTACGGAGCGCCTTACTTCTCCGCCATCTTGCCTCAATCTCCAGTTGCCTATTAGTTTTTTGGGTTGTTTCCTTGGCTGTGCAGAAGCTTTTAATCTTGAGGAGGTCCCAACAGTTTATTTTTGCTCTTGATTCCCTTGCTTTTGGGGATGTGTCAAGTAAGAAGTTGCTGCGGTGGAGGTCAAGGAGGTTGTTTCCTGCTTTCTCCTCAAGGGTGTTGATAGTTTCCTGTCTCACGTTCAGGTCCTTTATCCATTTTGAGTTTATTTTTGTGCATGGTGTGAGAAAATGATCTAGTTTCATTCTTCTGCATGTTGCTGTCCAATTCTCCTAACACCATCTGTTAAAAAGGCTGTCTTTTTTCCATCGGATATTCTTTCCTACTTTGTCAAAGATGAGTTGGCTGTATACTTTTGGGTCCACTTCTGAGTTCTCCATTCTGTTCCATTGGTCTATGTGTCTGTTTTTGTGCCAATGCCATACTGTCTTGATGATGACAGCTTTGTAGTAGAGGCTAAAGTCTGGGATGGTGATCCCTCCTGTTTTGGTTTTATTCTTCAATATTACTTTGGCTATTCGGGGTCTTTTGTGGTTCCATACAAATTTTTGGATCGTTTGTTCTAGTTTTGAGAAGTATGCTGGTGCAATTTTGATTGGAATTGCATTGAATGTGTAGAGTGCTTTAGGTAGTAATGACATCTTAACTACATTTATTCTTCCTATCCATGAGCATGGAATGTTTTTCCACTTCTTTGTGTCTTCTTCAATTTCCTTCATAAGTTTTCTATAGTTTTCATCATACAGATCTCTTGTATCCTTGGTTAGGTTTATTCCGAGGTATTTTATGGTTTTTTGTGCAATTGTGAATGGGATCAGTTTCTTGATTTCTCTTTCTGTTGCTTCATTGTTGGTGTATAAAAATGCAACCGATTTCTGTATGTTGATTTTGTACCCTGCAACTTGGCTGAATTCTTGGATCAGTTCTAGTAGGCTTCTGGTGGAGTCTGTCGGGTTTTCGATGTAGAGTGTCATGTCATCTGCAAAGAGTGAAAGTTTGCCTTCCTCTTTGCCAATTCTGATGCCTTTGATTTCCTTTTGGTGTCTGATGGCTGATGCTAGGACTTCCAGCACTATGTTAAACAGCAGTGGTGAGAGTGGACATCCCTGTCGTGTTCCTAATCTCAGGGGGAAAGCTCTCAGTTTTTCTGCGTTGAGGATGATGTTAGCTGAAGGCTTCTCATAGATGGCTTTGATGATGTTTAAGTAGGTTCTTTCTATCCCAACTTTCTCAAGAGTCTTTATTAAGAAGGGATGCTGTATTTTGTCAAATGCTTTTCTGCATCTATTGACAGGATCATATGGTTTTTATCTTTTCTTTTATTGATATGATGTATCACATTGATTGATTTGCGAATGTTGAACCAGCCCTGTAACCCAGGAATGAATCCCACTTGATCTTGGTGGATGATTCTTTTTATATGCTGCTGGATTCGATTTGCAAGGATCTTGTTGAGAATTTTTGCATCCGTATTCATCAAGGATATTGGCCTATAGTTCTCTTTTTTTGCTGGATCTCTGTCTGGCTTGGGAATCAGAGTGATGCTGGCTTCATAAAATGAGTCCGGGAGTTTTCCTTCGATTTCTATTTTTTGGAATAGCTTGAGAAGAATTGGGATTAATTCTGTTTTAAATGTCTGGTAGAATTCCCCAGGGAAGCCATCAGGTCCAGGGCTCTTATTTGTTGGGAGATTTTTGATCACTGATTCAATTTCTTCACTTGTTATGGGTCTGTTCAGGTTTTCTATTTCTTCCCGTGTGAATTTTGGTAGTGAGTGTGTGTTTAGGAATTTGTCCATTTCTTCTAAGTTGTCCAATTTGTTGGCATATAATTTTTCATAGTATTCCCTGATAATTGCTTGTATTTCTGAGGGGTTGGTTGTAATAAGTCCATTTTCATTCATAGTTTTGTCTATTTGGGTGCTCTCTCTTTTCTTTTGGATAAGTCTGGCTAGAGGTTTGTCAATTTTGTTTACCTTTTCAAAAAACCAACTCTTGGTTTCATTGATCTGTTCCATTCTTTCTTTGGTCTCTATGTTGTTTATTTCTGCTCTAATTTTTACCATTTCTCTTCTTCTACTGGGTTTAGGGCATTCTTGTTGCTCTGCCTCTAGTTCCTCTAGGTGAGCTGTTAGATTTTGGACTTGCACTTTTTCTAAGCTCTTGAAATAGGCCTGGAAGTATATTACTTTCCTCTTTGGACTGCCTTTGCCGCGTCCCACAGATTTTGAATTGTTGTGTTTTCATTTTCATTTGTTTTCATATATTTTTTAATTTCATCTCTAATTGCCTGATTGGCCCATTCATTCTTTAGAAGGGTGTTCTTTAACCTCCATGCTTTTGGAAGTTTTCCAGACTTCTTCCTGTAATTGTTTTCAAGTTTCAAAGCATTGTGATCTGACAGTGTGCATGGGATGATCTCTATTCTTTTATATTTATTTAGGGCTGCTTTATGTCCCAGTATGTGATCTATCTTGGAGAATGTGCCATGAGCTCTTGAGAAGAAAGTAAATTCCCTGGCCTCAGGACGTAAAGTTCTAAATATATCTGTCAGATCCATGTGGTCCAATGTGTCTTTCAAGTCTATTATTTCTTTAGTGATTTTCTGTCTGCTTGACCTATCCATTGCTGTAAGCAGAGTATTAAAGTCCCGTGCTATTAGCACATTCTTATCTATAAGCTTGTTTCTGTTCATGATTAATTGTTTTAGATATTTAGGTTCTCCCATATTGGGTGCATAGACATTTATGATTGTTAGTTCTTCCTGATGGATGGACCCTGTAATTATTATGTAGTGCCCTTCTTCATCTCTTGTTATTGTCTTTAATTTAAAGTCCAGTTTGTCTGATATAAGTATCGCTACTCCGGCTATCTTTTGATTTCCTGTAGCATGATATATATTTCTCCATCCCTTTTTTTTTTTTAATTTTTTTTTATTTTACTTTTTTTTTTTTAATTTTATTTCTAGGAGAGAGAGAGGGAGAGACAACGTGAGCAGGGGAGGGTCAGAGAGAGAGGGAATCACAGATGAAACAGGCTCCAGGCTCTGAGCTGACATCAGCACAGAGCCCGACGTGGGTCTCGAACCCACGAACTGCGAGATCATGACCTAAGCGAAACTCGGACACTTAACCGTCTAAGCCACCCAGGCGCACCGCCATCCCCTTACTTTTAATCTGAAGGTATCTTCCCGTCTAAAATGAGTTTCTTGTAGACAGCATATAGATGGATTTTGTTTTTTAATTCATTCTGCTACCGTATGTCTTTTGATTGGAGCATTCAGCCCATTTGCATTCGGTGTTATTATTGAAATATGTGGGTTTAGAGTCTTTGTATTTTTTGTACGGTTCATGTCTGTGGTGGTGTCTCTGGAATCTTTATTCCTTGCAACCTTTCCTTCAGAGCATCTCCCTCAGGATTTCTTGTAGGGCTGGCTTCGTGATGACAAATTCTTTCAATTTCTGTTTATTTGGAAAGGTTTTTATCTCTCCTTCTATTTTGAATGACAGGCTTGCTGGGTAGAGGATTCTTGGCTGCATATTTTTAGTGTTTATTACATTGAAGATCTCCTTCCCTTCCTTTCTTGCCTGCCAAGTTTCAGTAGATAGGTCTGTCACCACCCTGATAGGTTTCCCTTTGTATGTGAGGGCCCTTTTCTCCCTAGCTGCTTTCAAAATTCTCTCCTTGTCCTTGTATTTTGCCATTTTTACGATGATATGTCGTGCAGAAGATCGATTCAAGTTATGTCTGAGGGGAGTCCTCTGAGCCTCTTGTATTTCCACATTGACTTCCTTCCCCAGGTCGGGGAAGTTCTCTGCTATAATTTATCCCAGGACTCCTTCAGCACCTTTCCCTCTCTCTTCCTCCTCTGGGATTCCTATGATACAGATATTGTTGCGTTTGACCGTATCGCTGAGCTCTCGAATTCTTCTTTCCTGTTCCTGGATCAGTTTGTCTCTTTTTTGGTCAGCTTCTTGTTTTTCTAGAATGGTGTCTTCTAAATCACTTATTCTCCTTTCTGCCTCTTCAATCCATGCATTGGAGGCCTCTCATTTATTATGGATCTCATTTATCGCATTTTTTAATTCTTCATGCCTATTTTTATTTTCCATTCTGTCTGTAGCCATAGTTTCTTTGATGTCCCCTATGTTTTTTCAAGCCCAGCTATTAATTTTACCATTATTATTCTAAAATCTTGTTCAGTTATGCTGCTGATATCTGTTTTGCGCAGTTCATTAGCTGTCATTTCTTCTTGAAGTTTCTTTGGAGGAGAGCTCTTTTGTTTCGTCATTTTAGTTAGTTTTCCGGCTCTTGTTGGTTTTAAAGACCTGTTATGCTCTCTGTTTCTATGAGCGCTGCTATATCCAAGAAGACTCTTTGACTGTCAAGGGCCTATCCTTTCAGAGAGTGTTTTTTGAATGGTATCTCTTGTTCTCTCTTGTTGGGACCTTGGTTATTTTATTTTCCTATTCATAGTGATATTTGGGACTCTCCACCTTGTGTACTCTAGCTTGTTTCTTGAGGTAGCCCTAGAAAAGAAAACAGACAGACAAACACACAGGGAGCAGGAGCACACAAACCCACAGGCTAATTCAACTAACATACAAAGCGAGAGGGGAAACGAAAAAGTTAAGAGAAAAGACGGAGTTGGGAGGGCGAATAATATGGAGTATAAAATACATAAAAGGGTGAAAAAGGGGAAAAGAAAAGGAAAAAAGAAGAAAACCGATGGACAAAGAACGGCTTAAAGCATATACCTGGATTTCCCAGCTACAGTTAAATAGCCGTGTGTATGCAGTGCTTGTTGAAGAGCATAGAGAAAGAGAGAGAAGGCAGGGCGAGACGAGGCAGATTTGGAAATAGAATGAACAGGCAGAAGGGATAAGAAGCTTTTTTCAAAGAGGTAAAGGGTAGAATATGGTTGGATAGGTGAGAGAAGGATGCTGGAATTGTCCAGAGAAACTATATAGTCTAATTACTCCTGAGAGAAAGAGCTGAAAATGTTGGTAGGTGTAGAATTTACATTTACAGAATGGACTCGTTGTGATTGTTTAAGCAAGCTGGAGACCAGAGTTAGTCAGGTCAGTGTTCTGGGGAAAAAAGAGAGAAAAGAGAAAGAAGAAGAAAAAAAGAAAGAGTAAAAAAGGGGAAAAAAAGAAATAAAAAGGGAGGAGGGCAGCTCTCAGGCAGGGATGGGCGTGGCATGACCCAATGCCTCAGGCGGGAGCTCTGCCTTGGCGGTTGTGGGGAGGAGAGTGACGGTGCTCCAGTCCCTTCTTGAACCAAGCGCTGCTCCTCACTTTTTTGGGCGTGTAAACTCCCCATACCGGGGACGCAGCTGAAGTTGGTTGCACTCTTCAACCCAGGCCAGTTCCAATCTCGAAATCCCAGTCCGCGCGCCCCGCTGAAATTGCCTTAGACACAGCTTCCCAGGCAACCCCCTCGGGCAATTCCAGGCCCCCTGCCAAGCTCTGGGGGCGGAGTCAGAATCACTGCTTCCTTCTCTGGGTCGGGCTGGCGCGCATGGGCGGGGGCTTGCCCGCAGGGTGTTCTGAGCCCGAGCCCGCTGGAGTGAGGAAAACCGGGTCCCTCTATGGCTCGTCACCCAAAACACGAACTCACAGGCTAATTTCCCAGTTTTTAGTTCTTTGCCTTCCCTCTCGAGTCCCAGCCAGCCAGGGGCGCGGATGCCTGGTGTCTGCGCGGCTCTTTCAGGGACCCCAGCTGCCCGGGAGCTACAATGGCGGCAGGCGCGCCACCACTCTGCAGTCTAGCCTCCAGGAACCAGCACAAAGCAGCAGTTTGTTTGCTCAGCCCCCCCCCAGGACCAGTTGGCGCGAGGGGACCTGGTGTGCAGGTATTTGGCAAGTATGGTCTTTCTAACGGAGGTTTTTCTCCCCCGTGCAGAGGTTTTTCTGTTTCGGACTCTCTCCTTTTCCCCTCTCACTCCCTGTAGAGGGTAGAGGGGGATCGCCTCCTACCCTGAAGTCTCCGATCCCAGCCCGATTTTATCTTCCCCGGTTCGCACTCACATTAGAAGGCTCTCTCAGTGGATTCTGCATCCTTTTTCTCCCAATCTCTCAGGTTTTGTAAGGTTTCCAATGGCTTCAGATATTTTCCATGTGATGTATGGGCGCGAGTGCAAGTACGGAGCTCCTTACTTCTCCGCCATCTTGCCCCCTCCTCCATCCGCATCTTATTCTTAACCTCAGCAGGAAAGCTCTGAGGTTTCTCCCGTTGAGTATGATGTTTGCAGTGTATTCACATATATGACCTTTATTATGTTGAAATATATTCCCACTAAACCTACTTTGTTGAGAGCTTTTGTAATGAATGGATGTTTTACTTTATCAAATGCTTTTTCTGCATCTATTGAAATGAACATTTGATTTTTATCCTTTCTGTTACTGATGTGATGTATCACGTTGATTGATTTGCAAACATTGAACCACCCTTGCATCCTTTGAGTAAATCTCACTTGATTGCTGTGAATGATTTTTTAAAAATATATTGTTGGCTTCAGTTTGCTAATCTTTTGTTGAGGATTTTTGCATCTATGTTCATTAAAATATTGGCCTGTAGTTCTCTTTTTTGTGATGTCTCTAGTTTTGGCTTTATACTGGTCTCACAGAATGAATTTGGAAGTTTTCCTCTTATTTTTGGAATAGTTTGAAGGAATAGATATTAACTCTTCTTTAAATGTTTGGTAGAATTTGCCTGTGCAGTCATCTAGCCTTGAACTTTTGGTTGTTAGGATTTTTTTGATTATTGATTCAATATCCTTGCTGGTAATCAGTCTGTTCAAATTTTCTATTTCTTCCTGCTTCAGTATTGGTAAGTTATGTTTCTGAGAGTTTATCCATTTCTTCTAGGTTGTTCAGTTTGTTGGCATATATATTTTCATAATATTATCTTACAATTGTTTGTATTTCTGTGATGTTGGTATTTCTCCTCTTTCATTTGTGATTTTGTTTCAGTTCTCTCTCTCGAAATAAATCTTGCTAGAAGTTTATCAATTTTGTTGATCTTTTCAATGAACCACTTCTGATTTCATTGATATGTTCTATTGGTTTTTTTTTTTTAGTTTCTATATTTTATTTATGCTCTAATCTTTATTTTTGCCTTCGTTTTACAGACTTTAGGCTTCATTTGTTGTTCAGATATAAGGTTAAATTGTTTATTTGAGATTTTTCTTGCTTCTTGAGGTAGGCCTGTATTGCTACAAACTTCTCTTGCAGAACTGCTGTTGCTGCATCCCAAAAGGTTTGGACCATTATGTTTTCATTGTCATTTGTTTCCATGTACTTTTTTATTTCTTCTTTTATTTCCTGTTTGGCTCATTCATTGTTTATTAGCATGTTACTTAATCATGTATTTGTGGTCTTTCCAGATTCTTTCTTTTGATTGACTTCTAGTTTCACAGCGTTTTGGTCAGAAAAGATACATAGTATGACTTAGATCTTCTTAAATTTGTTGAGGCTTCTTTTGTGATCTATTCTGGAGAATGTCCCATATGCACTTGAAAATAATGTGTATTCTGCTGGTTTTTAGGATGGAATGTTCTGAATCTATCTGTTAAATCCATCTGGTCCAGTATGTCATTCAAAGGCACTATTTCCCTGTTGGTTTTCTGTTTGGATGATCTGTTCATTGATGTACATGGGGTGTTAAAGACTCCTACTATTACCATATTATTATTGATTAGTTCCTTTATGTTTGTTATTAAGTGTTTTAGGTATTTGGGTGCTTTCATGTTTGATGCATAAATATTTACAATTTTTATATCTTCTTGTTGGAGTGTCCTCTGTATTACATACTGTCCTTCCCAGTCTCTTGTTACAGTCTGTGTTTTAAAATCTATTTTTTCTGAGATAAGTATTGCTATTCTGACTTTCTTTTTACATCCATTTGGATGATAAGTGTTTTTCCATCCCCAGATCTCCAACCTACAGGAGTCATTTGGTCTGAAATGAGTCTCTTGTAGGCAGCATATGTATGTGTTTTGTTTTTTTAATCCATTCTGTCACTGTATGTCTTTTGATTGGAGGAAGACTGAGTCCATTTACATTCAAAGTGATTGTTAAAAAAAGTTTTTTTTTAATGTTTAGTTATTTTTGAGAGAGACAGAGCACAAGTAGAGGAAAGGCAGAGAGAGAGAGGGTAACAGAATCTGAAGTAGGCTCCAGGTTCTGAGCTGTCAACACAGAGCCTTTTGTGGGGCTTGAACCCACAAACTGCAAGATCATGACCTGAGCCAAAGTAGGATGCTTAACTGATAGTCACCCAGATGCCCCCGAAGTAATTATTGATAGCTATGTATTTATTGCCGTTTTGTTACTTGCTTTGTGTTTGTTTCTGTACTTTTTCTCCGATCCTTTCTTATCATTCTCTCTTTCTTGGTTTACTGTTTTTCTTTAGTGATATACTTGGATTCCTTCCTTTATTCATATATGTCTATTAGCAGCTTTTGATTTGTGGTTACCATTAGGTTTATATAACATACTTCTGCCTGTAGTAGTCTATATTAAGTAGATAGTTGCTTAAGTTTGAACAGGTTCTTTACTTCCCTCCCCCCAACAAATGTTATGTTTTTGGTGTCATATTTCACATATTTTTGTTTTGTTTTGTGAATTCCTTGACTGATTGCTCTTTTTTTTTTTTTTTTTTACATAAGTACTTATGTTTACTGCTTTTGTATTAGTCTCACTTTTGGTCTTTCCTTTCCACTCAGAGTCCCTGTTAATATTTCTTGAAGATTGGTTTATTAGTCAAGAACTCCTTTAGTTTTTCTTTGTCTCCGCTTCTGAATGACAGTCTTGTGGTGTATTCTTAGTTGCAGAATTTTCCCTTTCAGCACTTTGGATATATCATTCCGCTCCCTTCTGGCCTGCAAGGTTTTTGCTGAAAACCTGCTGATAGTCTTATGGGGCTTCCCTTGGTAAACTGTCTTCTTTTCTCTTGATGCTTTAAAAAATATTTTTACCGCTATTTTTTGTCATTTTGATTACTTTGTGTCTTGGTATAGACTTCTTTGGTTGATTTTGTTGGGGGATCTTTGCCTTCTGGATCTAGATAT